>CM068968.1:30361316-30377597 GCA_035128595.1 Eptatretus atami
AGCCAAAACGGAACACGATAGTGCAAAAATTTTCGGCCCACCTTACTCACCGTTCTCCTACAGTGTGCAGTATGAAGTTTCGTTCAAATCGGGCAACGAAAAAAATTATTAAAAAATCAATTCCCAATTCAGTCAAGTACTCTTCGGGAGAATTTGATCAATGCAAACAACCTCAGCAGTATAGTTCGCTGGAGCTGTCTTTTTTAATTTTTTTTTGAAATGATTTTTTTTATCAACCGGTCACAACGGGAACCCAACGGGTTCACGGGTCGTCGAGTCCTCACTGTAATTCATGGACTGGTGTTTGTGTGTTTGTTTGTTGGTGCTCCTACAGTTCTGGACCAATTACATCCAGACTTGCTACATCGGATCAGCATGATCCCATTCAATGTATGGAGGTGTTTTTATCTTTGCCGGTGATCTTGGAGGGGTGAGGGGAGGAATGCTAATTCTCTATGTAAATGTGTATCGTGTAGCGCCCCCCTGCAGGTGAGGGAGGGTACTACAAGTCTGTTACCATTTACAGTTCAATATTCCTGTCCCCGCGTTTTCCAGTGAAGTGAGGTGTTTTGCTTATACACCGCCCAAATAGAGGTATGCGTCAGAAAAATGCGTTGCAGGTTTGGAACAAGATTGCCCGGAGGGTGGGTACTCTGCTAGTAATAACGTTAACGTTAATAACGACAAATACTCGTTAATAACGACAAGGGCACACTCGGTAGAGTGTGTACCTCCACCAAGCTTATTACTTTCCATTTTGTATCCCACCAAGGCAGATCTGGATTGGGACCTGAACTAAAATCGAATCGGCTTGTTCTTGTCACCGAACCAACTCATTCACCAAGTTTCGTTCGAATCCGTCCATAAGTTTTGGACAATTGGTGAGTTTGTGTTTAACAACCATGTGGTTTCTTCATGAAATGGCGGATTTTTTGGGGGATTTTTTATATTTATGGCTCCAATAGCAACGGCATCTTTGCAATGTGATGGTGTCGTTTAAAAATCTTAAAGGTTCCATGTGTTTTAACAATGCATGTTTGTTGTGCTTTTTACAAGTGTACGGGTCAACTGTTAAACCAAAAAAGGGACCATCTTGCCCCACTCTCCCCTGCGGGTCAACTGTTAAACCAAAAAAGGGACCATCTTGCCCCACTGTCCCCTGCGGGTCAACTGTTAAACCAAAAAAGGGACCTATCTTGCCCCACTCTTCCCTGTGGGTCAACTGTTTAACCAAAAAAGGACCATCTTGCCCACTGTCCCCTGCGGGTCAACTGTTAAACCAAAAAAGGGACTATCTTGCCCCACTCTTCCCTGTGGGACAACTGTTTAACCAAAAAAGGGACCATCTTGCCCCACTCTCCCCTACGGGTCAACTGTTAAACCAAAAAATGCTTCAAAATCAAATGTTGTGCCACCGGGTGTGGAATTGAATTATGATTTTCGGATTGAAAACGATGCGCTGAATACGAATTTGAACTTCCACAAACGATGTTCCATCCAACAAAACGCAGACATCCTACTCTGTGTGCCAGCCAACGTGTGGCCTATAAATGGAGTTTTTTTCATCCCCTCCTCCCTTCCAGGTTGGAGTTCCTCAAGGTAGCGTTCTGGCCCTGTTCTTTTCTGGTTTTCATCAACGATCTCTCTGACTCTCTGGAAAATCCTCTCTATCTCTGCTGATGACTCCACCCTCTGCCCGTACCATCTGTCATCCCTGCAGACGGGCAAGCAGCAGCTTCTTTGCTGCACTGCAGATCTGGATAAAAATCACAACTGGTCCAACACGTGAACATGTCTTTCCCAACTCACAAACCAAATCCAAAAAAAAATTAATACAAAATTTTCCGGCCAAAAACAAAAATCCGCTATCAATCAAAAGAAATTACCCAAAAAAATCCACCCATCTTGCAAAACAATCGAACATCCCCACACCTCAAAACTTCCATTTTGCTAAACAACACTCTGAATCAAAATCACAACACTGGTCCAAAACATGTCTTTCAATTCCGGACAAATCTCACACTCTCACTATGTCTCTCGAAAGGACCGTCTGGAACCCCCCCCATCTACTTTCTCAACAATACTCTGGAAGAAGTCCTTTCTTTCAAGCTTCTGGGTCTCACTATCTGCCATGACTTTCCTGGGAAAGCCACATTTCAAACCTCGCCTCCAAAGCCAGTCGCCGACTGGAATTGCCTCCATCGTGCAAAGTCCTTCCTCGACCCACCTGAGCTCCTGACCACATACAAAGCTTTCATCCACAGCCTGATTGAGTACTGCTCTCCCCTCCGGGCTGGTGCTCCTGCCTCTCACCTTCCTCGGCTTCACGCTGTGGAAACCAAGGCATTTCAGATCACAAGTCACTGCTCACCTTCACTCTTTCATTCCTCTTTTTCCCCCACCGTTGGAACAAACTCCCTCACTCTGTTCAATCCCATTCTTCCCTCCAGGCCTTCAAAACAACTGTTCACCACCACCTCTTATCGTCCCCCATCCAAATCCTCGATCTTTTCTACCCCCGTTAATCCACCCCAAACCTACCTCCTTCAAATTCCCTGTTTTCCTTCCTGAACGTCTGTGTATGTCCATCTTGTATACCCCATGTCCCCCGACCCATCCCTCTTCCTTACACAGATCTCCTAATGTCTCTGGTCCCCACTGTTTTGTGCTTCCCTCTCCCACCCTTCTTGTCTCTTGTTCCTGCTGTGTGTTGGCACTGATACGAGCCTTGACATTGTATATTTTTTTTAAAGGAACAAATTGAAACTTGGCACATATAAAGTACTCCTCATGGGGAATGTGATTTTTTTATGACGTCAGAGGTGCCTTCATTATTACGTCATGATTGCATATGTCGAACGCTACATCTAATTAGTATGAAAAGTTTTGAGGGTCATCTAGGGATAAAATGGTTCACAGAAAAATATTTGATGACATCATCGGTCACATGATTCGGCAGCCATATTGTTTAAAAATAATAAAGAAACCTTCAAAAAGCCTCTTCTCTGAAGTGGCTGAACAGATCGAGGTGAAACTTTACACGTGTGAACTCCTCTCCATGAGGAACAAAACGTTCACACATATATGACGTCATAGGGCACATGGTTTGGCAGCCATATTGGATTTACTCTAAAACCTATAAAAAAAATCTTTTCCAGCATGGCTGGACAGATCGAGGGGAAACTTCACAAAAATGTTTCCCAAGCCTTGGAAATACCAGGGTATTCACGAATAATTGACGTCACATGGTCTGGCACCAATATTGGATTTAGCGAAAATCTTTAAAAAATTATTTCTCTTGAACCACTTATTCAGTCGACGTGGAACTTCACAATTATGATCTCATAGTGATGGGGAATATATGTTTTCAACCTGATTGGACGCACATGGTCTGGCAACCAGAATTTTTATTTTTTTTTGATCTGGGTTATTTTTTATTTTTTTAAATGTTTTTTTGAATGAGGCTCACTTGGCTGTGTCTGGATGTGTTTGAGAGTAGAGGAGTAGTAGATGAAATGTGAATCCTATCCAGGTTCCACCTGATGACTTCATCTGTTTTTTGCTTGTTTGAGTTCGTTCTGATGACTCCAATGCAAGACTGTACCTATTTGGTCTTCCATTTGATTGGAATTGAATTTATTTCAATCCCATTCTAAATTCAATTGAATAATAATGAACGTCATGGGTCAGGGTCAGATGTCCGATCAAAGCGGAACGTCTCGGTGCCCGGTCATCACTACCAGCAGTTATAAATTGGCAGTTCTAGTTATGTCTCTTATTAATTACGTAACACACTAGTACACAAACACTACACAAAATACACCACACAAAACTACACAAAAGTCCTGGTGAGGGTCTGCAATCTCTGATTGCTCTTTTTCTTTTTGTATATTTTTCAGCTATGCCAACCCACTATATGGTACATCTATCGGATCGGATATACATGTTTGGTGTCTCAGAATTATGTTATCCCATTTTTGTGTTGTGTTTGCCACCCAGAAACTATGGTCGATGTCTGTCATTCCATTTCAAAATGCTAAGATGTTGCTCGTAGTCACATTGAGCATTTGTCCTAATAAATTTGATATTCTGCATTCCTCATGCAAAGATGTTCCAGTCTCGAATCACTTTTTGGCCAGTTTATAGCTTAGCAAAATGGGGTGACATAATTATGAGATGTCCTGAATATCTGTATGTATGGTTAAGATGAGGTAAGGGGAGGAGAACGGATGGAGAAAATAGAATAAGACTGTTTAATAATGGGGATTCCTTTCATTTCACATACAGGTGTATAGTATTCTACAAATTACTGGATTTTGAAGCTATATAATTGATATTAATGTGGGTGATATATTTTTACTGCATTCCATCTTTGATGTTGCTATTTAACGTGACACGTTTTACGCGTTGTATGTCGGCCATGTTACAGTAGGTCGCAACATCATGTTTTTTTTTTCATATCCAAATTGAATTTGCCTGTAATTTGATTAATCGCATAGCCTGATTGGTTTATATTAATGTCGGCATTTTTATATTTTTTCCCAGCGAAATTTTATTGAAGAGACCGAGAAAAAAAAAAATTCTGTCGGAAGGCCTCGCTAAATGTTTGTTCGCAGTGTCGGTCCTGCTCGTTTTCCAGTTTGCGTGTCCACGTCTCCAAATCCTTTCATTTAATCTCCCCGTTTCCCCGGATCGCCTTTGTATTCGCACGATGCAGTCACTAAAGCTACATGAGCAGCGGTCCGATTCAGGTAAATACCGTTGACATTGCAACGTTTGGTTAATTCATTAATTCCATTGATAGTTTGATGTGATTAAAAAAGTATTTATGAACCGGTAAATGTGCTTTAGTTTTTTGTTTTTTTTTGCCTCAAATGACGCTCTTCACGTCGGGTTTTCCCGCCAAACGTCGTCACAATCGGCATCGATCTGTCTCTTGTGTTGGTGAGACGAATCTTTTTCAAGAATACTGTTTAAATGCACGATTTATATCACTTAGAAGAAGTGACGCAACTACAGAAGAATTCGACATCGACGGAAACGTGTATTTTGTCGATGTACACCGTGCAATGTCGCCAAACTTGTTATCGACACTGAATGTGTACGTGCAGCATGATGGAAGCAGGACGACAAGATGCTTCGAGCAGCAACGCCGTCTGTCTGCAGGAGTCGCGGCAATTGCTCGACAGATTATTTGGAAGCAATAATTCCAGTAAGGAACGAGTGCACTCGCCCATAACCCGATGGACACCACGTAATGATCTCCACTGTCACGTACAAACCAACCACATTATTCCTCCTCATTCATTCATTCATCACATTCATTCATTCATCACATTCACGCTCAGCTAAGGATTCAAAGAAGACAAAATGACGCACACCTACCATAATTGTCTATACATATACTGTTGTGGGCCGGGGTTCGGTGGCGATAAACGACCACTAGGTGGAGCAGTAGAGCCGTCTCCCATCGGAACACCTGGAATTAAAAGGTCGTTACTCCGGAGTCGACGGGCCACTTTAAGGACCGTGATCGCCAATTCTCTGACGGCATGGGGTAGGGTCAATGTTAGCCAAATTTCAACTCCGCTCGGTTACGCCGGATCCGAGTCGGTACCTGCGACTCGGTTCGGACAGAGTCGGCCGAGGGTGTGATTTCCCCGGTAATTTGACGACGTGGGTACTTAGGTACCTAAGCATCAAGTAATCTATATATTACTAAAACTCTCATCTTGTATTTATGTATGTATGTTCCCGAAATACAGCCAAAACGGAACACGATAGTGCAAAAATTTTCGGCCCACCTTACTCACCATTCTCCTGCGGTGTGCAGTATCAAGTTTCGTTCAAATCGGGCAACGAAAAAAATTATTAAAAAATCATTCCCGATTCAGTCAAGTACTCTTCAGGAGTATTTGATCAATGCAAACAACCTCAGCAGTATAGTTCGCTGGAGCTGTCTTTTAATTTTTTTTTTTGAAATGATTTTTTTATCAACCGGTCACAACGGGAACCCAACGGGTACCTAAGTACCCACGTCGTCAAATTACCGGGGAAATCACACCCTCGGCCGACTCTGTCCGAACTGAGTCGCAGGTACCGACGGATCCGGCGTAACTGAGCGGAGTTACCAGATCCGCGCCGGTCCCATGACAACTTACGGCACCAACGGCCTCACTAATTCTCAATACGCACGTGCTGGGTCAATGGGAGAAAGCACAGAAAACAGCTGGAACATTTAACAGGGTTTATTACAAACAATAATCGGGGAGGGGCGCACACAAAGAACAGAGTTATCAGAATAAGGGAAATGCAGGCAATTTACAATGAGTGAAAAGCACTTAACAGTTCGACTTAAAAGACTGGCGCCACACACACACACATCCAACACCCAAAGAAATGGTGGCCGCGGCCTTTATTGGGCCCTATTCTTGCACTGTCCCCTCGTGCGGTCTGGTCGAGCTTGTCCGGTGGCGGACTCGAACCGCGCCGCAACGCAGCACCAAGCACCAGGGACCAGGAATGACGCAACGGACGAGGGACGGACCAGAACGAGGCAACCCGCGGGTAGACGAGAACGCCAGCAGGCAAGACGAGGCTTCTTCTCTCCCTCCTTCTTTCTTTTCGACCGGGCGAACGAACCTTATCGACGGCTCGCCACCTCCTCTTATCCTTCCCCTCCCCCGCGGGTCGAGGGAAACGCTCTGAGGGACTAGCCTCCGGATTGGACGAGGGGTTGTCGGGCGACTCGTGGCCACCGTTGATTGGACGAGCTCACGGTGGGCGGAGGGAACCTCACCCCTGTACGTGACACGCTGCACGTGGGCGATGGATGGCGATGGTGCGAAAACGAAGGATGAAGATTTAAAGATATAAAAAAAAACCTGACTGTAAAAGTAACTCGTAGCGCACACATGTAATTAACCCATTAGACAGAAGGACGGGACCCTGACGATAAACACATACTTATCGAAATAACTAAGCTTCGGGACTGCTGTCTGTCTGTGTGCAAATGGCTTCCAGATTAGTTTCAATACTTTATATGGACTTCAGAAGAACCAGGCTAAGGTGTGTTGCAGATGCTTTTTGGTGGTTGGACATTTCATGTTTGGAAAGAGGATGATTGCATATCATGAGGCAGAAAGAGGAATGTCTGCTTTGGTTTGGGTTGAGCCAGGCGATTATCGGCAAGCTTCAATAAGGGCAAAATGTCTCTTCACGTGGTGTCTCCTCATTCCCCGGCACAAAGAGCGACTAAGAGCGGGTACAACGATTGCAAAGGATGAATTTGGATTTTAGATGGCATGGGAATTTGACACCCAACGCCCAAACCTACACTTACCTTATCCAATTTATCCCATTTATATCCCCGCTTAATGTTCCCTAATCTGAACCTCTTTACGCTTTTCTCCTCCTTTCCAATCCATCTTTCAATTTATCCAAGCTTCTTTCCCTTCATCCAACACCTTTGTTTTTTTTTGTCGTTAAACCCTAAGCTGATGGAAAAGCGATGACTCCTACTACTACTAACTGCATGCTCAGCTAAGGGGTGTAGTGACCCCCTCCCCATTGGGGGGGGAGGGGGTGTGGTTGGCCCTTTTGCATTTCGCTCCTTTGTGACGAGACGAACCACCCGAGGTTACGGCAGGAATTTGGAATGTTTTGGCCACTCGCCTACTTGGGATCTCTGATTGCTCGCCTACTCTTCACAAAGGACACTGTGGGATCTTTAACGCCCACAAACGAATGCTTGAAGACGGGGCACCTGCTTTAATGTCCATCCCAGGGATGGCACATTCATTGATGCCTGTGAAACAACAGGATGACAGTTTATAGCTGGGTCTGGATTCGAACCCAGGCTAGACAGACAACTTGGAGGCGAGTGTGTGTACCTCAAGGCCATCCTGCCACCCCAAGTGCGATAGGGTGGTGGTGGTGATGATGGAGGGGAGGGGGTTGTGGGATAAGTAATGTACTATCAATGAAGCAGCAGTTTGACACAGCAAGCATGGGAATGAGGAGAGAGAAGGGTCTTCAAATTAGAGGGATATATCATGTGGGGTTAATTGTGGAAGAAAAGATAATGGGTAGGGGTGGAGAATTATGTAACATGGTGGTGCACCACCTGCCTGCAGTTCTTTAGGGAAGAGTGGGATTAAGCTGCTTCTGGAAGGAGAAACAAATCAGTCGGCCTGCATTTTGGGAGTTTTAAGCAAGAGGTGGATACTGTTTTCAGCTTTTCTATCTTGATCTAGTGTGGTTTTGAGGTTAGCTTTGACTATCCCAGTTGTAGTTACAAATGTTTTTAAAATGTTTGTTTTTTTCTTTCCCCTAGCTGTCCACTACAAAAATGACCTTTTGAACATAACCCAAACTTTCCATGAATATAATTTTGTTATAAAACACATTCAAAAGATCTGAAATAATAGAAGCAGCATCATTTTTGCTGCTACTACTACTACGACGGCTACGACTACTACTACTACCACTCCTTCAAAAGCCCCAATTATTTCCACATTGTGTGGTTGCCCTGAGAAACCTTTGCTGCAAACCTCACAAACCAACTGGCCAGGCCTGACATGCGATCGAACTTGGAAGAAATTTGTGATTTGATTTTATTTTTCATGGCACGGGTGATGACCCACTGCACCTTCACAGATAACACCGAGAGGTCTTTCATGACCACCAACTAATGCTAGCAGATGGGATACGTGGCGTAAAGTCTATCCGGGGGACATTGAAATTTGTGATGCCATGCCCGGCCTGCAAAGCACCGATCCGACAGTTTATACTCGGGTCGGGAATGAAACCCAGTCTTGTCAGCTCAAAGGCAAGTGTGCTACCCCAGCACCATGACGTTGGACAGCATCACTATAATACATAATAAATGCATTTTAAAGCTCCACCAAATACGAACCTCTTCACTGTGATGGTACGATGAACCTTGTCCCACACGAGCTATTGTCGCAGGGATCCTGACCAACTGGATGCGTTTGCCACACACACCCTTCTGTCTGTGGTCCACCAAGAGGTCTGGAGAAGTAGTCAGGAAGATTTTGATCAAAAGAAAGGATAAACTTCTCGACTGTGAAAGACTGCACAAAGCAGGTGCCTGCCCTCTGCACATAGACTGACGTTTATCCTTTCTTTTACCATTAAGCCTTTGTCTGAGATATGTTGCCTCGCTACAGCAACAAAGCACCCATTTTCATCCTATCCTGTGTGAATGTGTGCGTACGCACGTTACACACACACACACACACACACACACACACACACACACACACACACATACACACACACACACACACATACACACATACACACACACACGTCAAATCTGTACTAAAACTTGCATTACTCTTCCCTTTATTCTTTAATCACAGCAGCCATGCGAAGCACTATGAAACTGGATCCAGATTATGTGGACTCTGTCATTGTGAAAGGTAAGGTCGGCTTTTTTGCTCGAGTATTCACTAAAACTAAGACTAAGACTATAACCTCAAGTTTCCCATCTTCTTCCAAAGGTGTCTTGCATGTGCACACTTTTAGAACACGTCGTCGGATCATCAAGTCTCGGAGCATTTCTGTTGAGATTTGGGTGTGCTGTCATGATGGGATGACTGCCTAGGTTACGCATCTTGACTCTCACTCCCTGACAGTGAAAGGAAAAAGAAGAATAAGAAGAATGGTTCAGAATTGTTGATGGAAACAATTTAGCTGACACGCACAAGGCACGTATGAATTGTGCACGTGTCAGATAAGTTTTGAGGGGTGATGATTGTGACTAAACATATGCAATGTTGGTGTTTGCTCCGATATATTTTGTGTGAACGCCCCATTGCATAAACCTGCATGATGTTTCATTCGGCGATTGGGATTGTTATTGTATGTCAAATACATCTACACTCACGGAAGAGCGAGAGCTAGGCTCATGCTTTTATTGTTTCTTGGCTGAGACGGATGTTGTACTTGAGATTGAGCGATGTCGCCTGATTTACCACGGCATGAGCCGCAAGTCGAATTCTTTGTGATGCTTAAAACGTATTTTGAGATGAAATGCACTTTCGGTACTTATTCTCACTGTTAACTCAAAAAATCGTTTTGCGGTAGATTTGTCGTTAGACTTGTGGGGAAAATGTTTGATTTTGATTTGTAACCAGTATTCTTCTTTCACTCATGACGTGCTGAGTGCAGAAAAGGAAAAGGCAAGTGCCATTGATTATGCATCGAGCAAGGGAGATGCAACGGCTTCAAACCAGACCGCCAAAGATCTTCGGATGGGAGTGAAGTGGGAGAACCTGCAAGAAGAAGAAGAACAAGAAGATGATGATTGTGAAGAAGAAGAAGAAGAAGAAGAAGAAGAAGATGGTGATTATGATGAAGAAAAGGAACAGCAGTTGGAGGGAGACTTGATGAAACAGGAAGAGGAGCATGACAAAGATGGTTTTGACACTACAGCAGGTAAGCAAGACAAAGGAAAACTTATCGTCCTCCTCTTGCTTTGAAGAAGTGCTTATCCCCAAAAAGTTGCTTCACATTCTCTCACACGTTGGTTAACATATTATCTCTCTCAACATTTGGTTGATAAAATTCATTCTCCTAAGAAAGAGCCTGAAATATCTTTAGTGCAATTGTTTCTATTGGTTTTGTATGCTTGGAAAAGTTTGAAATAGTGAAAAAAGGGCTCGTAATTAATATTTTTGTAATGGCTGACAAAATTAAAAGTCAAAATATTGGATGTTTCAAAAATAAAAAAGCAGACTTGAGACTATTGTAATATGCCTGGTGTTGGTTTAAAAATTAAGGGGGTTCGCTTAAGGTCTTAGGGGCTTGAGTTTGAGCCCCTATTGTGCCGTTAAATAACACCAGGTGGATTGCCTCAGCCTGTCATTTGTCTGGGCTCGGAAAAATTAATACCAGCTTACTGGCAGCAGGGGGCACTGCATCAGCGGCACAGCCATGCCCTCAGCAATGATGCAACCAGCAGTCACAGACTGCATACAAACTAATAATAACCATTGCTATGTCCTGAGGTTGTGCAGGATCGGTGTGGTCTCCAAGTAGCTTTTGGACATTGGTATTTACTGGGTTTTTTTCTACTTCTAGGCTCTATTGTTTGGATGTATGGTAAAGGCCTCAGTGATGCACTCTTAGTTTTTTTATTTTTTGTGAATACAAGATTAAATATGCTGAATGTGTGGATATATTTTATGCAGGGAGACAGTCTGCTGCAAAAATATCAGATGAAGGACTAGCCATTTTTGATGCCCAAATATATCTGAATTTCCCTCTCCTGCCAAGCGAGAAGGGACCGGGCGAGCTTCGCAATTCTGCTTTGCCATCGCCGAGAGAACGTAGACGTCTCACATGACTCGACCTTCAACCCCAGAGATGGTCACTATGAAAGCTGCAGCGAGCCAAAAAAAAATAAAAACATTTTTCAAAATATTCCACCAAATCGTGGATCTTGAGTGAAATTTCACACAGCTTGTGCACCGTACAATGGACTTGGCTAATCATCACACAATTAGGGTTTTATTATTGTTATTAGTATTGTTTTTTTTTTGTATACACCGTTGAAGTTCGTATGAGAGCTAACACAAAGAACATACAACAAGGGGAGCAGGAGACGAGAGGGGCAGGAGAGGGAAGTTGTTACAACTACTGTGACTGAAAGGCCTTTCACTTAAAGGCCCAGTCACACCTTGACGTTTTAGCCAGGAATGGCAACGTATAAAAATGCACGAAAAACGTTGGCGTACGCTGAAGTTTTGAGGTTTTTTTTTTAAGTTTTGGTCGTATTCATAACGTGTTGGTCGTATGCATAACGTATTAGTAACGGGCACAGAACGTTTCGTTGTGTTAAAGTAACTTATAGCAACGAATGCTTAGCCTGTTGTCGGCGTTCACAACCTATGTCCAACGATAGTTTAACTTAGTCATAGTGCGCTGCACGTATCGCCGACGAACTCGTGGCGTTCTCTGTTAAAAACCTGCCGCACGCCGATTTAAATCATAACCGCCTGAAAATTGGAAGTGTCAACATCGCAGTCACACCTTGACGATTTAGCCAGCGTATGCCGACCTATGAAAAATGTGTCTAAAACGCTGGGACACGTCGAATACGGTATGGGTAAGTTGTGTATACGTTAGGAGCACGATGAAAACAATGAAGTACACTGGCATATTACGTGGTACGTCTAGTACGTCGTGAAATTTCAAGCATGCTGAAAATTTTACGACGTACTCGACGTATGGTCACAAGTTCCGCATACGCTGGCATAAGTTCTCGGCACGCTCCGCAATCGTTTACACACGTCGTCCACACGTTACTTGTAAGTTACTCAAAAGTCGAAACACGTCGAGTAATGTTTAGCATACCCGAAACTTAATTTTTAACCTACGAATAACGTGCTTTGAACCTATTAGTAGCGTGCTTTGAACCTATGAGTAGCGTGTTTGAACCTATGTGAACGTATCTCAAACGCACATTGGCGTATGTAGACGAATTTGATTGACGTCTTCCGGACGACCACAGAACTTACTGAACGTGTTTCTAACTTACAGCTACCGTATAATGGCGTATTGGCAGCGTTTAGGGGAATTGGTATATACAAATGGGCTTCACAAGAGGAACCCGTCAGTGTTCCAGACTCCATGTTGAGTAGATGTCAATGTCAGTAGCAGTGGCAGTAGCAGTAGTAGTAGTAGTAGTAGTAGTTCGAGATAATTTAGTGATGTCGATGTTATTGTAGTAGTAGTAGTAGTTCGAGAGAATTTAGTGATGTCGATGGTAGTAGTAGTAGTAGTAGTAGTAGCAGTAGTAGTAGTTCGAGAGAATTTAGTGATGCGATGTTGGTAGTAGTAGTAGTAGTAGTTCGAGAGAATTTAATGATGTCGATGTTATTATAGTAGTAGTAGTAGTAGTTCGAGAGAATTTAGTGATGTCGATGTTGGTAGTAGTAGTAGTAGTAGTACTTTCAATTAACGTGTTGCAAAGTGTGAACAACGTTCGTGTAGCGTGCTTACAAAACGTTACTCATAGGTTAGAAATACGTTTCGGGTACGCTAAACATTACCTCGACGTGTTTCGACTTATGAGTAACTTACAAGTAACGTGTTTCAACGTGTGTCAACGATCGCATAACGTGCCTACAACTTATGGCCAGCTAGCGGAACGTGTGGGTCATACGCCGGCATACGTCGTAAAATTTCAAGCATGAAAAAATTTGAGGAAACCCAAAAGTTCAACGTTTAAAGCCAGCGTACTACCACTTATGGCAGTGTTTTTCAGCGTGGTCTTAACATATACAAAACGTACCCATAACGTATTCGACGTGTACCAGCGTTTTACACAAATTTTCCAAAAATCGGCATAAGCTGGCTAAACGTCAAGGTGTGACTGGGCCTTAAGATCCGAGGTGCTCTCCAATCCACAAAATCAGATGTAAACCACCCCTGCCCTCCTCCCCCTCCCCCCCCCCCCCAAAAAGTAGTTTTACTTTTGAGAGCGAGTACAAAGAGCACTCTTCTTCGTTTCCAACTCCGATCCTCACCAATGACTAAGTCCTCTTACGAGAACTTCCACAATCCAAGTCGAGTATCCATCAGTGAAGATCGGTTCAGTAAACAACTACATGTGAGGCTCATTAATAGTCGAACTTCATTGTTTTTTATTTTCCTCTGAACAGAACAATGGAACATCTTTACCTCATGGCAGCCACACAAGGATACGTTCTAAAAGTGTTCAAAACGGTTTTTCTTTTTCTACATCGATTGAAGGCTCAAAATGAGGCTTGTAGATGAATTGCGC
Organism: Eptatretus atami; assembly: GCA_035128595.1. NCBI lineage: Eukaryota > Metazoa > Chordata > Myxini > Myxiniformes > Myxinidae > Eptatretus > Eptatretus atami. Next base: position 30,375,133 of record CM068968.1, read on the forward strand.
TCAGGACAAAAGTGTTTGTAAACATCGCTGTGCTTTTATTTGATTTGGAAGGACTGGTAGACAATGGACAAATAAAAATAGTATTTTTGAACCTGGGTTCTCTAAACGTCATGAGCCATCAGTTCAGAAGGGAATGCTTGTCAGGCCAATCCACTTGGTGCAACACGTTGAGTCGATTGCATGCCTCCAATGTTTTGCGAATGTGCGACTCTGTGATGTTATCAAGGCCTTAAGATTTCTTAACTTGAGAAAGGCTTGTAGCAAGGTATTATGTACACATTTAGGACACGGGGGACCAAAAAATGAAGGTCATTGGATGATTAAGTTTTGCATATCATTTGTTAGCCAACATCATGGGGATTCAGGATCTATTTGGGCCAGAGCAATTCTTCCTCTTTCTATGCTCTGACAGGGTCAAAGTTGGTTATCATTATCTGTATCAAGGAACACTCATATCATTCTAAAATGGTCTGATGGCTTAGATATGTATTATACACTAATTGGAAACCACATATATGGAGAAATATTTGGTTTACCTGATATTTGACTTGAGCAAAGAGGTCAGGTCATATGAAATTATCAAATTGATCAGTTTCATTCAGGTCATAAATATATAATGCACATAAACTTAACCATAGAAAACATGCGCGTGATGAACCAAACTAACATCTTAGATTAAAAGTGCAGATTTCTTTAAAACGTTTACGTACTTCCTAACGACCTTTGATGTTTGTATACTGAACACAAACTGGCCTTTGGATATGATTTTCTATCATAGGGCCATCTTGGTAAACTTATTCTATGGTTATAAATCAAGCTTATAGCTACCAGTAATTTTGTAGCAGCTTGGTAAATGCAATTTTGTTACGTACTTCCTAACAATTTTGACGCCAATCATGGAAGTGAAACCTAAAACTGGTATGTAGTAATGATCCATGAAATCCTTTTAAATCATCATTTGAGTAATCAGATAAAGTAATATGTGATCTGATTTAAGATTTGAAATTGATTTATATATATTTATGAGAAGTAAATTGCTATTAAGATGTTCTCAGATGCATTCAAATTTCTGGATAAGATTTTGAAGCTTCACTATGACTGGGGAAATTTTGCAAAATCTGAGATTTTACACATTTGAAAGGTAGCCAAGATATGCAGAAGGTAATAAGAAATGTACTGGTTTCGAGGAAATTTCTTATTCGTATGTATAATGATATGTTACGAATTTGGAATTCAATTGCACACAACATACAGGTTCCCTTAGTCAGCTATGTCGATAAGTGCATGTTCCCTAGATAGCTCACCTTCCATTGTTTAAATGTTTCAGAGATCGATTAGATGCGCTGTGGATCGATTTAATCGTTAGGGAACGAACAATGGAGACGTCCCTCCCCTCTTCTGCGAAGAGGAAGAAGAACCCTGCGGTGACGTCAACAACTCCCTCCCACCCGTGGTTGAGCGGGGGGGGGGTGGATCACGAGGGCATGAGTCAGCGGTGGCGGGGAGGGGGGCAAAGGATAAAGAGGACATCTTTTCTTTGTTCAAAAAGAGTCTCGTGAAAGAGTCCCGTGGAAGTTCCGTAGAAGAGTTCGTGGAAGTCCCGTGAAAAGTCCCGGGGAGTCCCGTGGTAGGGCTGAGTTCGTGGGAGTCCCGTGGCAGAGTTCGTGTGCTGAGTCCGTGGGAGGAGTAAGCTTTTGCTTCGGCAGTTGGGGAGTCGGGAGGAACCCAGAAGCCAGAGCTGGGAAGTCCGGCGTCGCGAAGGAGACGCATGGAGGGCAGCCTTGCTGCTGGTCGCGCAACCGCGGTCGTGTGGAGAGAGCCGAGAGAGCTCGCCTGCACACGGAGGCCGAGCTCGACGCGGGCTACGCTAGCTGCCGTGGGAAGGAGCATCGGGGTCGCCAAGCTCGAGAGAGCCAGGCTGCTCACACGAAGGCCGAGCTCGACCGGCTACGCTAGCTGCCGTGGAAGGGCATCGTGGTCGCCAAGCCAGACACCACGAGGTGCAGTAACCTGCAACGGTCTCGTGGACTCGTTGGTCTGCCAAGTCCCACGCCATAAAGACCAAGAGGTCCAGTCTGACCCCATTGCCTTTGATGGGGTCTTTTTCCTGCTTTTTCTTCGAATGAATGTTTGTGGCGCCGAGTCCCGTAATAAAACTGTGTAAGTGACTGTACATTAATAATTGCTTATAGACGGTTAGTTCTTTTGTTGCTTGTATAATTGCATACGTGTTTTGCCTAGTTAATTGCATACGTGTTTCATTATAATAAAGTCTCTGTGTAAATGTAAACCTGCTCGCTCCGTCCATTCCCTCATTGACTGAACATTTCGTGTGTTGGAGTTAGAAAGCCGTTGGTTTCCGTAATAGGGGGACATTTGGACCGACGTGTTCTCGGCGATTAGCGCGCGAATCGCGCACGAAGCAAAGCTCGCCTCGGCGATCCCGTCGAGGTGAGAAATACCCG
>CM068968.1:30379040-30401193 GCA_035128595.1 Eptatretus atami
AAAAAAAAGAGAGAGATGGGTATTTAGGTACATTGAAGATTGGCAAGACCCTACCCCACGTGATCTGCCCATGGCGTATTTCCGTTCTTGTACAGGACCCGTCGCTCGGAGTTATCCGGCGGCGATCTATATTCCGGGCGATCGGTCGGCCGACTCGACTTGCAGCTCGGTTCAGAGCGGTCGTTGGCGCCGACCCCGGCCAGTACAAATTGGTAGTCAGGAGTGGGGTGACCCATCCACCTCCGTAATTTGTAGGTTCGAATCCGCAACAACTGGTTGTCAGGAGTGCGATTCGCCCCCTCCGCCTCCGTAGCAATATCACGGAGTCGGATCAGGGTATACGGAGCAACCCCCCCCCCCCCCGTGTCCCCAAATTACGAGCGTTATAAATTTTATTCTCAGCACGTAAAATGTTCAGTCAAGGCGAGCAGGGCAGGAGGGATTAGGAATGGATTTGGAAATGTTAGAATCTATGGCTCAGGACGAAATGACCATGCAGGACACCCATTATGCAGGTTGACTATTCCCGCAAATAAATGCAGAGTCCGCAATGGGCGCAGCGGCGGGGCCGCGGTGTATGACACCCCCCTCCCCTCCTCCGTCAAAATCCCTCCTCAGTCCCCGGCGGATCCGCGCCGGTAATGGCGAAGCGACTGCCACGGGCCACCTGACATGGGCCAGCTATTAGAAATATTGCTGGCAAAAATGGATGCGAACATGCAAGCATTCAGGACGCGTAATGCGGGCAATGCGGGGTGAAATGCAGAGCATGGGGCTGGACCTCCAGGAAGGGCAAAGGCAGTAAGTCTGGGCATAGAGGCATAATGGCGCCTGCACGTGGCGAGATACGGGCAGTGGAGTGCAAATGGCGGCGCCACGTGCAGAGGCACCGAACCAGCGAGCGAGCTGAGGGAGAGTGTGGATTGTGTCGGCTCCGCGGTGGAGGACAAAATAATTCGGGAGACGCGTTGGGCGAGACTCGTGCAGGTGACGGAAAAAGTGACGGTGACACAGAGGGAAAATTAAATGAGGTGACTGAGACAGGCAGGACGAGACACGTGGAGTGACTGCGATGCACGGAGACGCAGGAGACAAAGGAAGGAACACCAGAGCCACGAGGAATAGAACAGGAAAAGACGAAAAGCCATGAAGAAACGGAAATAATAAACGAGGTGACTGAGATAAAGCAAGTAGAGGAGAAACTCCAGGTAATTGACGAGCACACACAGGTGGGATAGTGAGGGACAAGGGGTCGCTGGGGGAGTGTTTTGTGACCCGGTGCGAGCAGCAGGATGCCTCCTTCAGGAACGAGGTGAGGGACTGTGCCCCCTTGAGGCGGATGCGACGAGGAGAGTCCGGTCGAGCCTTGCGAGGTAAAGGGGGCGAGTGCTGTGAATGGGTGCACGGGGAGCTTGGGGTTATGGAAACCCCGGGACCCCTTGAGGTGGTGCTAATTCCCAGCGTGGTTGTTCCAGTGTGTGTGGTGTCGAAATGTGTGTTTGCGAGTGTGCCGAAATGCGTGCTTTCCAGCACGCATGGTGTGGATGAAGCACCGTGTGTGGATGAAGCCTGTGTGTGGATGAAGCACCGTGTGTGACAGGAACCGCGTGTGTGAGTAGTATGGTGTGTGTGAGAGAGACAGCGTGTGTGAGGTCGCTGTACGTGAGGGAGATGACAGTCAGTATGCGGGAAACGCAACCGCATCCCCGTGTCCGAGTGCCATGGTGGAGTGTGTGAGCGTCGTGGCACGCAGGAGTGTGTGCGTTGAACGGCGACGACGACGGGACCAGATGAAGGACAAGGGCGAGTAGCGGCCGCAGCTATTTTAAGCACCGTGCCGGGTTTGCACAGCAGCGAGCACGGGGTCCGTACTGTGCTACGCACAAGGCCGCCACGTGCGCGGCTGCGCAGGTGAAACCCGGTCCGGAAACGCCAGCGGTGGATGTTAGCCGATCCGCGGACGGACAGAAGCTAGGCTGATTCGGAATTTGGAACGGATGGGTTCTCCACGCGAGCGTGTTTGTAAAGCTCCGACGAGCAGAGCACATGTGTTCGTGTGAGGAACCCCTCGAAACGCGGGGCTTGCTTTGAGATGCGCAGAGTGACGTCATGGCTGCACGTGTGTTTGGAATCCGGCAGAAGGGAATTCCTGCCGGATGGTACCGTCCAAGAGGGACGAGGTGCGCGGGGCGCAAGCAGCTGCCATGACGTCACGGAAAAAGAGCGCGGCTGTGAACTGCCGCGCTGGTGGTGCGCATTATGGAAAAAAAAAAGAGTTGAGAAAAGCAAGCCTCGCTTCGGGTGAACATGAGCCCCAGGCAAGGGTGGAAGACCCCTTGTTTGGGGGCACAGGAACTACTAGTTAGGAGGATGGGTTAGAGTTATTTAGACCGGCTTCATGGGGACATGGGTTGTACCTCATGGAGCCCGTGGAATGGATTAGTTAGAGGGATTTTAGTTTAGATTTAGGAAATGGGAATTGTTGGATTATTGGAGACATGGACAGACCTGAAATGTGTAGGGAGACGTAGCTTAGCTACGTAGAGTAAATGGAACGTGCATGAGTTTTAAGGGATGACGAGGGAGCACGAGTTAGGGGATTTAATTAGGAAGGATGGCAGTATAGAGTGTGGTGTGAGTTGTGAAATGGGAAGTGCGTGAGGAATGAGTGTGGGACAGCAGGCCCAAGTGTGTGAGTGGAGCGAATGTGGTATGCATGGTGCGGATGACTGATTGGGGGAGGAGTGATTCCCACCCAAGTGACCCCGGGGTCATTTAATGTTAGCTAGTGGGTTATTCAAATTTACTAACAGGAGGTCGTTTTGTTGTTGTGTCGAGAGAAGGCACGAAACCCGTTTGGAGGGTGCAAGAGTTCATGGACCGGCTGGGAGCGTGGCTGTGGAAAGGTGAGTTTTGTTTAGTGGGCACCCAGGCACCGGACTAGTCGGCCAGAGTAGGCCAAGGGCCAAGAGGGACCGGGATAGTGTAGTGGGCACGGGCGACCCGTCGGAAACGGGACCGTAGCGCCAGAATGCCACGGGGCAGTGTAGTGGGCACGGGCGACCCTCGGAAAGGGACCCGGGGCATCAACACGCCACGTGGGCATCGGACGGGGGCAATGCCAGAGAGGGCAACCCCCACATTTATAGGGAGCAGCTAGGCTCGGGGCAGCCTGCGGCCTGGGGTGCCATGGTTAGAGTTCGGCAGAGGGGGAGTTCCTGCCAGTTGAGCCACGCTGCCCAGCCAGGAAATTGTGCGAGGGCACGTATGAAAATTTGAGGGCAGGCCAAATTTATAATGGACACCAACACAGGCGCACGGGAATCATGGTTTTTAGAACCGATAGTTTTAAAGTGTGAGGCGTTTTTGGAAAGCCCCGGGTAGTTTCAGGTTAATGAATGTTAGGGTAGATAGGAATGTCCCCTTCGCACCATCCATCCCTTCGCTCATTGTAGGCCGCTGGACTCACCTTGGTAGATCGCTGAACTCTGAGGAGGCCATTCTGAGGCTTCGTTGGGCCTCGAGACAGGACGCTAGTCTCTCCCTATTCCCCTCCAGAGAGGGAACGTAGGGGTTGGGAGTAGGCTAGGTGGACATGATAGGCTAGCCGGACAAAGACGATAAAGGGGTTAAGGAGACAATTGTAAAAGGGAAATAAAAATAATAAAATAAAGAGGGGCTAAATTTTGTTGTGTTGTGTGGCAAATTAAGGGAGTGGGTATGGACAGAGACAGGCAAAGGCGATAGAGTGGGGGGAGACAGTAGGCTAGGTCCGAGCCCGCCTTCAAAGCGGCCGGACACCGCACTCCCTCCAAACTTGATGGAACCACACCAGAGGCCGGCCAGCTTCACCTGTCGGCATGTTGTGCTGCAGCAGCCTGTTCTGCATGGGCTTACCTGCCATGCCTAGTTGCCTGCCTCTGCCATGACCCATGCCTGCTAGCCCTTGTTTGCGTTTGCCCCTGTGTCCATCCATCACCATGCGCGCCAGGACCATCCAGTTTTGTGAGGACTGCCCTGCAGGCAGCCTGTGCATCCAGTCCATTTTTTGTGTTTTGCGACCATCTCCATCCATTCCCCTGCACCAAAGACTTTGCTATGACTTTTGCCTTTCCCCTTTCACAGATTACAAGTCCTGGGCCATGGTTAGTGTAAATTTATGAGTTGAGGTTAAGTTAAGTTAAGATTGTAAATACGTGGAACCCCACCTGCATGTTTGTTTTAGCGCCGGCAATTTTAGTTAAGTTGTCTGAATGAGTCTGTGAGAGTTTGTTTAGTTAGTTACGCAGCGCATTAGGTTATTTATTTTTGGACACGTTTAAAGAAATGTCACACTCAGGGATCCGAAGGTAGAACGTACTAGGGGAAAACTTACACATGCGGTCAAACGAAAATTTGACGACTCGGGACGAGTCTGTAAAAAGGGGAGGGGGTAGTGTTACGAATTTGGAATTCAATTGCACACAACATACAGGTTCCCTTAGTCAGCTATGTCGATAAGTGCATGTTCCCTAGATAGCTCACCTTCCATTGTTTAAATGTTCAGAGATCGATTAGATGCGCTGTGGATCGATTTAATCGTTAGGAACGAAACAATGGAGACGTCCTCCCTCTTCTGCGAAGAGGAAGAAGAACCCTGCGGTGACGTCAAACTCCCTCCCACCCGTGGTTGAGCGGGGGGGGGGTGGATCACGAGGGCATGGTCACGCCGGGTGCGGGGAGGGGTGCAAAGGATAAAGAGGACATCTTTCTTTGTTCAAAAAGAGTCTCGTGAAAGAGTCCCGTGGAAGTTCCGTAGAAAGAGTTCGTGGAAGTCCCGTGAAAAGAGTCCCGTGGGAGTCCCGTGGTAGGGCTGAGTTCGTGGGAGTCCCGTGGCAGAGTTCGTGTGCTGAGTCCCGTGGGAGAGTAAGCTTTTTGCTTCGGCAGTTGGGGAGTCGGGAGGAACCCAGAAGCCAAGGAGCTGCGTGGAAGTCCGGGCGTCGCGAAGGAGACGCAAGCTGGAGGCGCAGCCTTGCCTGCTGTGTCGCGCAAACGCGCGTTCGTGTGGAGAGAGCCAGAGAGAGCTCGCCTGCCACACGGAAGGCCCGAGCTCGACCGCGGCTACGCTACCTGCCGTGGGGAAGGAGCATCGTGGGTCGCCCAAGCCAGACACCACGAGGGTGCAGGTACCTGCAACGGTCTCGTGGGACTCGTTTGGTCTGCCAAGTCCCACGCCATAAAGACCAAGAGGTCCAGTCTGACCCCATTGCCTTTGATGGGGTCTTTTTCCTGCTTTTCTTTCGAATGAATGTTTGTGGCGCCGAGTCCCGTAAGTAAACTGTGTAAGTGACTGTACATTAATAATTGCTTATAGACGGTTGTAGTTCTTTTGTTGTTGTATAATTGCATACGTGTTTTGCCTTAGTTAATTGCATACGTGTCATTATAATAAATGTCCTTGTGTAAATGTAAACCTGCTCGCTTCGTCCATTCCTCATTGACTGAACATTTCGTGTGTTGGGAGTTAGAAAGCCGTTGGTTTTCCGTAATAGGGGGACATTTGGACCGACGGTTCTCGGCGATTACGCCGCTTGGAATCGCGCACGGACAAGCTCGCCTCGGCGGTTTGTTCCGTACGAGATCCGTCGAGGGTGGAATACCCCGGTAGTTGGATCACGTGGGTATTTAGGTACATTGAAGATTGGCAATCGACCCTACCCCACGTGATCTGCCCATTGGCGTATTTCGGTTCTTGTACAAGGACCCGTCGCTCTGAGTTATCCGGGCGGCGATCTATATCCGGGCGATCGGTCGGGCCGACTCGACTTGCGGCTCGTTCAGAGCGGTCGGTTGGCGGCCGACCCCGGCCCGTAACAATATATATCAAACAAAAAATGCATTTTCAACCATTTTGGACAACATATACAATCATACATGTAACCCATTTCTAAAAAATGAGCTATAAAAATGGAAAAATAGCCTGTGTTTGATAAAAAAAACATGCTTTGTAAGCAACTATATCCATAGGACCCATAGCAAAGTATACATTTTCTGAAAGCACAGACACTTGGGCATTATATAACATTAAGATTGTTTATCTTATTAAAACTGGGTTCAATTTTCTAAGCTTTCTCCTCATTTAGGACCACAGTGTACACAATACCATGCTACAAGCCGAAACAATCCAAATGATGAAGTGGCACGTCAGTGATTTCATCGTTTTGAATATTTGTCACAGAGTGACATAACCATCTGGTACTGTTGTGTCGGAGTTTGAATCCATGCCAGCAGACAAGCTTGCACAAACAAATAACGTGGTCATGGAACTGCCTATCTGACTCCCCCCCCCCCCCCGCCCCCTTTCTCTCTCAAACGGACCAGTGAATGACATCATGGATGATGGTTTAAGGAAGTGAGATCACGATGATACCTATTTGTGTGCATTCATTTTCAGGGCTTCGTAAGGCTGTTAAAGTGGAGCCTGGATTCTGCGTGCCGACCAGGCAAGGTGTGCCACATTGGATGCTCACTGCTTGCTTGATATGGTTGACTTCATATTCAATCATCTTGGAAAGCTGACCTCACCGGTTACAATCTACCTTCATTCATTTTTTAACTAACTGTATATCTGGAAGGGTCAACAAAGTTTAGCAACGCACGTTCGGCCACCCCACGCATAGGCAATTTCTCCTTGCGAATATTCATGGAGTGATTGTCACATTCGCTTGACATTTTGCCAGCGAAAAATAATGTGCCTGGCATGAATCCCTGGGGTGTTTTCCAGGGAATTTCAAATGCTTTGGTTTATCCTTCCTTAATTTTGGTGATTCACCTAGGACAAGTCAACATTCTCGAGGGGTGGGGGGGGGAGGGACATTGAATGCATAGTAGCCCATTGGGATATCCCGATGAACACAATGTGAGTTCATTAGCTCCTGATGATACGTGGGAGTATAACGTGGGTCAAAGGATTTGTATGCCTGTTGGCTTAATGGTTATGGTGGTGGGCTTGGGATCCTTGGGTCCTGAGTTCAAATCCTGCAGCCGTTGAATTAATACCAGGTGCAGTTGACCAGCCTGTCATCCTTTTGAGGTCAGCAAAATGAGTACCAGCTTGCTGGGATGATGGAGCCATTTGATTAGCCTGCGTCGGAGTGGTGACCATCCAGGATTGTGCCCAATAGCCCAGGAGACTGTTTCGGCAGCACCAACGCTCTGTATAGGGTATGGTCCCAATGGATTTATTTTTATATTTTTGGGAAGGGTTTGGACATGGGTGAATCCCATGAGACGTATGCTCGAGCTTGAGGGGAACCCGAGGTGACTTGTGCGAAAACCCCAGTAACCTTATATTAAGGCAGATCATCCAGGGTATTCTGGGACTTATCGGATTGGCGATTCGCCGACTTTAGCATTTGTTTTCTGAGCTTTCAATCACCATCTGAACATAATCTCCTTTTGCATGCTGGAACATAATTGCCACTGTTTGATCCAAGAGTTTAACATTTGGGTTGAATCTTTGCAATCGCATGCTTAAATGCAAGCACAAGGCTTATTTTTAAACTCTTTCTTTTTTGTAAACCACACGTGTGCAGAGCTATTGGAACCTGAAGGCACGGGAATTCAAATTATGGAAGACCACTTTGCAGGATTCCGAGGTAAAGATCATCTGATGCCAGAACCGGTGGAGCCAGTGATGTTGATCGCTGCTACTGGGCAATATGAACGGGCAAAGTCTGCTGTTTTCAAAAATTGTGCTGAAGATTCTGGAGAACCGAAAAAATTGAACTTCTGTTGCAATATCTGCGGTAAGATGTTTGGAGAACTCGCCAAGCTGCTGTGCCACGAGAAGGTCCACAGTGATGATAAGGCTTGGGTCTGCAAAGAATGTGACAACAAAACCTTTTCATCACGCTTTGCTTATTTGCGCCATCTGCGCAACCATACCGGTGAACGAAACTTTGGTTGCGAGGAATGCGGAAAGACTTTCACCGATAAATCACACCTGACGCAGCACGTGCGCTTGCACACTGGAGATCGGCCGTTTGTTTGTGATATCTGTGGCCGAGGCTTTGGACACCGCTCCCATCTATCCCTCCACGTTCGAAGCCACACAGGGGAGGAACCATTTGAGTGTCAGGATTGTGGAAAGGCCTTCAGGGACCGGTACACACTAGAGCGGCACTTTAGGTGCCACACTGGCGAGCGTCCTTACAGTTGTGATGAATGTGGCAAGGCTTTCGGTCACAAGTCATCTCTGACCCAGCACTTGCGATTTCATGCAGGGGAGAAGCCCTACGAATGCACGATTTGCGGCAAGGCCTTCGCCGACAAATCAACAAGTGATCGCCACAGGCGTTGCCATACAGGCGAACGACCATACAGTTGCCCAGACTGTGGCCGTGCATTTAGCCACAATTACAACCTGAAACAACACGTGAGATTTCACACTGGAGAACGGCCATACGAATGCCAAGATTGTGGCAAGACGTTTAGCCGGAGGGGGCACCTCGTTTTACATCTGAGGTGTCACAGCGGTGAGTGCCCCTATGAGTGCGAGGAATGTGGAAAGAGCTTCAGCCAAAAGTTTAACCTGAAGCAGCACCAGAGGTGTCACGCAGGAGAGAGACCGCACAAATGTGAGGAGTGTGGGAAAGCATTTAGCCAGAAATCCCATCTACTGCAGCACCTCCGTATACATTCTGGGGAGAAGCCATTTTCCTGTGAGCAGTGTGGCAAGGCATTCACCGTGAAGTCCTCACTGGTTGACCACCTGAGTAGCCACAGTGAAATAGGTGGTTTTAGCTGCGATGTGTGTGGGAAAATTTTCCGCCACAAGTCCAGTCTAAGGCAACACTTGAAGATCTGTAACAAGACCCGTGAGTCCGATCCGCTCAAAGGATCTGTGTTGTAATATTATGTGGCTGAGAAATTTGGAGACTTTTGGCCACTGTGTCTAAATGCAAGATATATATATACATACATACATATGTATACAACACAGATATATATATATATATATATACAACACACGGTGTGTGTTGCTCAAAAGCCCTCGTGCCATTCTTTATAATTAGATTTGGTTTTCTTTGTTTACGAAGAAAACGTCCTCCTCAATGAAACTCTCATGCTGTCCCTTCTGCTCACGAACATCTTGGTCAACTAGGTGCTAACACAAAATTGGCTCGACATGTTTCGGATTTCTCGTTTGTTACAATTTCAAAGCTACAGTATTGGTATCAGGTATTTTATACCTCTCTCACTTTGTGAACTGAAGCCAAACATGTCATTATGCAAGCAAAGCCTTTCATCGATGACCATTTGGGTAACAATGTGCGAAAGCTTTCTCCATGATCATATTTGTCATTTTGAAGCTGTCGGTAATGCACCAAGTTGTGCAGTGCAACTTCTCATTTGAGAGATCAATTTGTCTTTGAAATTCAATCAAACCGTTCAATGAAATTCAATCGAAGCATTTTAAAAATTAAATATAACATATATGTATGTTTTTATATACATGGGAGCAAGAAAAATATTTTGTCGCCGGAGGCATGTTTTCGGGTTGTACGTCCATATGCACATACGTACGCCCATCCATGTTAATTTTCTCTGTTTTCTCTGCAACCGCTTATCCGAATGGCGCAAAATTTTCACCATAGGTGCGACTACTCATGTAGAATGGTGTGATAATGATGTCATCGGTCACGTTCAGCAGCCATGTTTTTTTAAACATAAAGACCTTCAATGAAACGGCTGAACAGATCGATGGGGAAACTTCACAGGTATGATCGCCTTTCCATGAGGAACAAAAAGTTCACACATATGACATCGTCGGTCACATGTTTGGCAGCCAGATTGAATTTGCGCTAAAACCTTTAAAAATCATCTTCAGAACGGCTGGTCAGATTGAGGGGAAACTTCACACACATTCCCCAAGCCTCTGGGATGCCAGGATGTTCAGGAATAATGTCTGGCAGACATATTTTGATTGAATGAAAAACTTTAAAAATTTCTTTCTCTTGACCCGCTTCATCAATCAACATGAAATATCACAATTGTGATCTAGTTGTCATTGTGAATGCAGTATTTGTTTCAAATTTCAACCTGATCATACGTATGGTCTGGCAGCCCGAATTATTTAACATTTTGAATCTGGGTTCAGGGATTTAAATCAAACTTGTTATAAGCATGTATAATGATGTAATAATGTGGGTGGAGGCATATCTGGTGACGTCAGAATGCCCTTCTCGTTTACTTTGGTTTCATTCACTCAGATATTTAATAAGACCATGTTGTAACATCAGAGATTTGAGAAAATAGAATTGAATTTGGATTCTTCTCCTCTCATTCTCACTCTTGCTGTTAGTTACATCATATATATGGGCTTGGCATCCATAATTACATGCAAAGAACAAAAAATGTCTTTCATTTCAACATGGCAGATGTAAGGTAGTTCTGGATCAGTATTGTATGCAATTCCAGATGTTCAGAGAAGCTGGTGTATTCCCACTATGAGACTTCTTTGTCAGCGCATAGTCTCCTGCTATGAGAAACATGACTTTGGATTTGGAGAAGCGTGACATCAGCCTGCTCTCGCACTGCGCCTGAATCCATTTAAGGCAGTTAAATGAACATGGATTTTGAAAACAAACAATGTTGAAACGTGCACTGGTTATTCTAAGCTTGGAGAAAAATGCTAATGAAAAGTAAGGACCGAAGGACTGAGTTCTGAGATTATGGTTTTGCATTTATTGCGGGATGGTTTGGGTTTAAGTCCTGAGTGAGATTTTTGAGTTTGGAGATTTTACTAACTTGTTGGTTCTTTCATTTTAATCCCGAGAAATGTTTTGCTTTGTCTTTTTAGTAACACCCTCTCTCCCCACCCCCCACTCCCCCCTTCCATTTTCAAGTCTGAACATTTTGATGTTGTTTTATTTTATATGAAGATTTATGTTGTTTTATTTTAATTACACTCCTCTCATTAAGTTAAATATGTGTCAACATACTCTATTTAAAGATGAACGAGACTTGTTGTTTTTTTTTATTTTATTTTTTTTTATTTTTTTCTGTATACAAAGTCTAGGCTTGTAAAGGATCTAAAACACGGAACGGATCAGGATGCAACAGAACGAAAAGGAACAGGAGAAACGGGGGTGGAGAAACACCAACAGCTGGGTTGAGGGACAAAATGAAGGAAGACTTGGATAAGTAGGGGGTAGACAAGGTGGATACAGAAGGAAACTTGGATTGAGGTATATTTGGGGGAGGTTAATGGGATGTGGAATATTATGGTTTTGGATGAGAGATGGTGGGGAACAGCTGTCTTGAAGACCAGGAGGGAAGAAGGAGAATGAAAAGAATGTGGAACTTGGTTGTCCAGGTGGGGTTAAAAAAAAATAAGAGGTGAACAATGATTCTGGATTATGGGAGTTTCACTAGAAGGGTGGTTGCTGGTGGAGTGCTTGAAATTTCATCACTCTTGAAAACGTTCGTCATGTGCAAAGAAAGAAATGAAAAGGTCGAATGGGGATCTTCAAATATGAGCTACTTAATGCATCTCACACCACTCAGCCAAACACACCCTATCCCCATCAGAGGGTGCACTTATTCTTCTTATTCTTCTTCATGCCATATAAAACACTTTATAGCATAAAGAAACCTACAATGAGTCGCTTCACTCTTGATTTTGTAATCGAGCAAAAAGAGAATGTTTCTATCTCTGGTCTTGCGTTGCTGGATATATGAATGATGCTACTCTCTACACCTACAGTTTCTTATTTGGCTTCTGCTGCTGCTGCTGCTGCTTCTTAAACTTAAGCTGTGAGCTTAATGCTTTGTTTACAACAGCTTGAAATATCAGTATTTCACATCATGTCATCATCACCTGTCAAAACCCGAGCTAGGAACGTTTTCATTCCTCAAACGCACAAAGCATAGGCAAGAATTCCTTCCCATTATCTTGTATCTGCCATGACGATGAAGAGATGTTTGGTCATGATAACTCCCATTTTGTGAAACCAATACTACCTGGGTGTTCTAAACTGTCAGCTGCTACATGAACAATTCTTTCTGTGGGCATGGACAGTTCTTTATATGCAGCTGCTAAACCCAACGTACACGAGAAAAAAAACAGGATAATTTCAGGGTTTTGAAAAAGAAAAAAAATGATATCTATGATTACTTTCGCAATAGTGGTACAAAATGAACAAATAAGGTGTCAAACAAAACAAATACAATCGTTTATTACATAACACGGCCATCATTCAACATGAATTGTAAAAAGAGTGAAAAGAAATACACAATTCCATCAAAAAATTTCAAAAAAAAATACACACAAGTCACTTTACAAGAGTTCCAAGACATACACAAACCACTTTACAAGAGTTCCAAGACATACACAAATCACTTTACAAGAGTTCCAAGACATACACAAATCACTTTACAAGAGTTCCAAGACATACACGAACCACTTTACAAGAGTTGAGGCTTCCTTTGTCACAGTTCATCTGATCTAATAATCCTCATCTCCACTGCCTGAATCTTCACATGATTCTACATTAGCCCCCTCCGCTGTGAATTCATGCTGACAAGTTTCCATGTCTCCTGAACATTTACAAGTAGTCATGCAAGGAAGTCCTGCTGCCATGAAACTCTGGCACAAGGCTGTTGAGAAGCGAACCCACATGCAGTAACTTTCTGGGGCACATGCGACTTCGATCCCAGTCTTAGGTTGGAGTACTCCACCTTCCAATTTCCATGACCTCGAGAGATTGCTGATCTTTCTGATCTGCTGCCTTCCACAGAATACATTGTAGATGAGCTTGAAGGATGTGGCACTCTAACACAGGTTCTGTTAATAGGAGTGTTTTATGGCGCAAGCACTCCCTGGCCACAACCTTCTTGCTACCATTATACACATAAAGAACTTGTCAACACTCACTTCTTTAATGTCACCATTCAGCTCTCCAAAGATATGCAGCTGGAGGTTTCTATTATTTTTCATAGCATTGCTTGCCGAAGCTTCATCCTTCTTGAAAGGGTAGGAGAGGGTGTAATAACCTGTTGAGGCGTGTGCGGCGAGCAGATTACCACATGCAGCTCAAAGTTCCCTAACCGAAGTGTTTATGTCTATGAGCAAGCCATCAAACTTCATCTGGATGGATGTCACTTTTTTGCCGCTCCACACCGTACATCAGGAGAAAGAAAATGTCATCGGCCTCAGCATTTACTTGGGTATTCCTCTTGCCTTGCTCCACAAGGAGATTTGTATCTGAGATTATGTTCACATCAGCCTCCTCATGTCCGAACGAGCAATATCCCTCTGCAACCATTGTGACATTTTCTGATATTATAAAATATTGTTACAGAGCTCGTTGAGTTCCTGTTTGGTGGATCTGTTCTTCATGATTGCATCCCTGCAAGGTATGAGAGGTGGCATTGTCAACTTTATCCCTTCCATAGTTTTTAATGAATCATCAGAATTCAAAATCAGACACGTACTCATTTCAATGGCTTTTAAAATAAAATTGTGGCCAAAATGAATCTGTTGATATTTTTATTAAACACATAATAGGGCTGCAGAATAATTTGTATCTCATTTCAAGCCAGTTAACATTCATTTTCTTTAATTGCTGCAATAATAGTATATTTCAATTCTTTTTTTCCACCCTGTAAAATTTGCCCATTTTACTAGTGTCTACGTGGTTTTGGTCCGTACCCACAAAAATAATTTCCCAACGATGATGGAGTGGCATAACGCTGTTTCTAACTCATGATACCCTAATAAGTCAAAAAACTACCAAAAAAAAATATAACACCTTGTAATCTAATCCAGATATTGCAAGGTTCTGGCAGTCTGCCTCCTGAGCGGGATGTACCATCGTTTTGCAAGTACAGCACGTCGTACTTGCACATGGTCTTCATTGAACTTTCGAGATTTGTTCGAAAAATAATAATAATACTAATACTAATAATAAAAAACAAACTGTAGCGATCCTGGTCAAGGTGGTTTGCGGAGTTAATTAATTTGTCTTAAAGGAAGAGCAGTTTTTGTTTTTGACCAAGGCTATTCGTTGCGACTGGTGTTGTTTTTAGAATACAGCTTTTTGTGTGTTATAATGTGTATGATCTTTATACTGATCAGAACAGAAAGATTGTATTACCTTGCTTTCTGTAATTGCTTTAATTGTCAACTTGTATGAACTTTCAAATAAAAGGTGACAATGCAATTGCAATGATTGGCCATTGCTATTTGTTGTAGTTATTTATTTATTTTTTCAGTGAGAAAGTGATCAAAGTTTATTCTTGGCAAACGAAACTTGGTGGACAGTTTGGGTGTGTGACCGTGACAAATCGATTTGATTTTTGTGAAGATCCGGATAAGACCATTTTATTTATTTATTTATTTTTCCAAGTGATTCTTCACCATTGAAATAGCCTGGTGTTGGCTTAGCGATTAGGGTGGTGGTGGCTTGGGATCCTGGGGTCCTGAGTTCGAGCCCCGTTTCCACTGAATTAGCACCAGGGGGTTGACAGCCTGTCATCCTTCCGAGGTCGGCGAAATGAGCACCAGTATACTGGTATTCGGGGCACTGCATCAGCGGCATAGCCACGCCCCTAACCAATGATGCAACCAGCAGCCAAAAAAAGGCAGCACACAATGGGAACCATTGAGATTGAGCCAAAAACGATATGTAGCATATCTTTAAAAGTTGCAGACGGATTATGACAAAATTTGGTGGATGATTTGGTTGGGTGACGAGAATAAGCTGATTAGATTTTGGTGCAGATCCGGCCTATCAGTGGGATACAAAACATAAACTGATCAACCTTGCCGAGGTATGCACTCTACCGAGTGCCGTTCTAGTTTGGTATTGAACAATGCCCAGCCATTCGTATCCTTAATTGACATGGGTGGTCAATTTTTAGAGGAGCATGGCACTTCTCACAGGTCCTGTACAGACATGTACGCCGATTAGATTGGAGCTGTGATTTGAATATGAATGAGCGCTCAGTTCAGGTAAGAATAATTCTAATATTTCATGTTGCATGTCCAATTTCTTGATTCTGTTTCTTTTCTCAATTGCAATGGTTTATGTTACACAAATGGCGTGGGGGTTAATTATGTGATAGTTATATCCTAATAAGCGTTTGGAAATCCCAATTGGCATCGACCAGGATCATGTGTTGAGTTAGATTCCCCTGTCGCCCTTTGTCCTCGTGTCTGTCTCTTTCTCCCATTTATGTCTAATCTCTAAATCACCATGATTGTACTTTCATGCATAAATCGCACTTATCAATGGCTGTTCCACATGTGTTGCCTCGCACAACTGCACAAGACCCATGGGGGCGAGAGGGCTGGCTGTAGCAAGTACGACGATCACGGCTCGCAAAGAGATACAGCTGGGATCCCAGCCAGCAACACAACTCACGTCTCTCCTGTACTCACCGCGCTGAGATGCACAGCCGGGACCATCAAAACTCTCAGATTCATAGCCTGGGACTCGCGCAACCCAGAGCACCCAGCTCTCGACCAGTCCCCCACAGGGAGAGCGAGTGAGCAGCCATCGGTGCAACAATTGCTGAGGGAGAGACCAAATGTGGAGGTGACCAAGAGCATGCCTGCATCCACGCCCTTGGCGCTTCAGGAAAGATACCCACCAATGCACACTGTCTTACATCTTGTGTTCCCGACTGAGTCTGCCTCTGATAAGATTAGTGCTCAGGATAACCGAGACACTGTTACCACCTTTCAGCGTGCCGTCCTATTAGCTGTCTTGCAGCATTTCAACTCCCATGTCCCCATCCCAGTATTTATTTATTAAACCTGTTTGCTTTTAAACGAGTGACTGTATTTTGAGCCGTGGTTGTGTCTTCCGGTGTAAGTAAATTACCCGTTAAGCCAACCGTGTGTGCTGAAACGGCCATGCACTGAAAATTAGTAAAACAACTGCATTGTGGCGAATTATCTGTGTATTCTCCTCCACTCAGCGTCTTGGGAAATAATTATCCCCCAGCAGTCTCACGTCACCCGACTTCACGTCACCCGTTAGTGAGATATATATACTCTTGATTTGAGTGTTGGTGATGCCAAAGCAGTGTCTTGATGATACTGCATGGTTTGCCATTGCCTTCACAGCAGTCAGTCAGAGCAGGAATTTGTAATTTGTTTCAGGCTGCTGGTGATAACTTGCTTACTCTTCACGAATGACACCGTCACACCTTTAATGTCCACCAACTAATGCTGGCAGACGGGTCCTTCAGTTTTACGTCCATCCACGGAAATTGGAAAGGACAGGAAATTGTACTCATAAATATTGTGCCAGGAAGTGTACATTGGCACTCAAGGTGAGTTGAATACAACAGTAAGGGTACCATTGTCATAGGCGTCGAACCACCAGTCGTGGGGAGGGTCATCTGATGCTGCATCAAGAAAAGCTGGCTTCAAGCAATCTATGGAGACCGTTTCCCAACCACCATTAATATTGAGTCTGAACGTCTTCTCGGAGGGTTGAAGAACATTGTAAGGTCCGTCATATGGTTGCTGCAAGGGTCTCCAGAGAGTCATTCTGCATGAATACATGGGTGCACAGAGAAAACTGGGGAATAAAAAGCAGGCGTGCCAAAGGCATACGTGCTGCAATCGCCTGGAGGCCCTGCATGGCCGTACAAAATTGATTGGCATAATTGCTGGTATCGGGCAAGAAGTGATCAGATGCTGAGAAGAATTATCCTGGGAAACGAAGCATTGCACCGTACACTAGCTTTGCAGTGGAACATCCAAGGTCATGTTTTGGAGCAGCTCGTGTACCAAGCAAGACCATAGGTACAACGTCCATCCAGTGCGTGGAGTTGTCATGTGCTTTCAGAGAAGACTTGAGTTGGCGGTGGAAATGCTCCACCACACCATTCGCTGCTGGAATGTAAGTGGTGGTTCGTACACGGTCTGTACCCTGGAGTCGAGTCAGCTCACGAAATGGAGCAGATTCAAACTGGCTACCAGGACCCTGAAACCAGTTTCTGGTGGATCTTTGTGTGAAGCGGAACCCAACGGGCGTCGAGCGTGCCAACCTCATCGACCCTGACAGATGCCACAGACACTGCTCTGATGACTCATGTGTTCTTCGAAGATTTATCCCAAAGTTATTCAGACCCTCGGGATACCCTGTCATTCCACGAGTCCCAGAGTATGCCATTCACATTCTTGATTGGGAGGAGGCATTTGACATCCTTGAAGCCCTTCTCTCATGGATGCTGGGAGATGTGCACTGCAGTGACCCACCTCCAGTTAGTCACAATGCCGTCTGTCCAAATTGATCAGAAGCAAGTGGTGCCTGAAGACTTGGCTCGAGAAGCGAGAAAGTTGTCCCTTGTGCCACATGAGCTTGTATGATGAACAAGAAGAAGTCGAGCTGAACATGGAGTCCCAGTGTGGATTTGGATTCCCTGAGGGTCGTTAGAATTTTTTTGTGTCCGTTATTAAAAGGTATTTTTGTGATTTGTGGTGGCTGGCCCTGGGTTTGCGACCTCGAGAAATGTAAGCATACCTACCGCAGATTGTAGACGGTTGAGCTCCGTGTCTTCCCCTTGTGCTGTTGCCAGTGCGTTAAAATTGATGGCCAGTGTGCTGGTTCAAGACCACGCCAAAACCTCGATGTGTGAGAGAGAATCGGCCGCAGAGTTCGCGATTCCTTTAATGTGCCGGCTCTGCATGAGCCGCAAGTACCGTGCGGATGTGGGGTGGCAACTGTTGTAAACACAACTCCCGAAGGAGCGACTGGTCGAACGTGGCATGTCTGTCACCGAGAAGCTGCTGCGTATGACGCAGTATCTGTGTAGGTCTTCGATCTCGTACACCCTCGGTTGTAAGGTGTTATTGAAGGTGGCAGTGCTTAGAGGGGGGGTTGTGCGCTTTATAAGCGCGGCCTTCAAAATCGTGTCCGGATTGTTCGTCAGAGGTTGCAGCAAAATGTTTCTCACCTCCGTCACATATTCTAGTGATAAAGGATCCAACAATGTACTTGAACCACGTCGACTAGGTAGTAATGCTCCAGGTATCGAATTGCACTTAGACCTGTGTAAACCACAGCTGCATGTCGTCAGGCCAAAATGGCGGCAGTTTCAACGAAACCGCTGCCCCGGATGAAGCTGGTGAGCGACCGTGAAAGGCAAGGCTGCCAGGCCGTTCCCAGCGAATGCTTGGTCGTTCGTATCTCCTTGTCCGTCCATTGTATCACGTCGGGGGTCACATCACCAATTTAGCAAATAAGGAAAAGCCATCCGAGCCTTCGGAATCCGTGTCTATCCTTTATTCACCAGACCGTGAACTCCTTTATCCTTATCTACAGCTCGTCACTTCCGGTTTCCACCGGAACCGGAAACCCGAGCTCTCACGTATTTACATATTACCACAAGAAAGGTACAATGATGCTGCTATATCCAGATTCATGTATCAGACTGTACATAGCCCGAGTTGCCATCGTGGGGCTGGGGCTCTGGCATATTGCTCGAATATCTACAGCTGTTAAGTGATCCCACCTTTGTTGGGCCGGCTTGGCACGAGGTGGGACAGCTCGTTGAAATCCCATATTCGGTATTGATTTATCCAGTCGCCTGATGTCCTTGAACATTCATGTAAAAATACATCGATATCTCTATGATGGAAGACAGAATTGAGGGTTTAAGGGAGCTTGGACCATGGGAGAGGTTATGTAAGGAGAGAAACAAGGGCATTGATGGAGTAACGGGGTTGGTACGTAATAAACAGATAGATTCTGCAGTAGGACGATAGTACTGGACTCAACGTCCTGCAATTCAATTTTTTACCTCCGCCAATGAAGGTGAAGGAGGTAATGTGTTCACCCCTCTCTGTCTGTTTGTTAATTGCTGGAATCCTTCGGATTTCGGTAATTATGTTGGTCGGTTGTGTGTGTCATTCTGTGTCTGTCTGTTTGTTTGTGTGTTTGTTTACCCTGTAGCAGCCATACCGTTTCAGCGATCATGACCAAACTGGGTACAGACGTCGGCCATGGTCCAACTTAGACACTTGTCGTTTTTGGTGAATCTAGGACAAAGGTCAAGGTCAAGGTCACCGAAATTCTTATTTTCACAATAACGTCCGCTAAAATGGTCGTATCGACTTCAAACCAAATCCTAAATGTGCATCTTCCAATACTGCATCCAACCATATGTCTCATTGGGGTGTCACACCAACACCCTTCTTGGCGGTCAGGGGTCGAATGTCAGGGGGGTCGGGTCAAAACTTTCAAATTGCGATAAAAACGCCATTTCAAGTCCGATTGACTTCCAAGTTATGATCATGACCAAACTAAGTGCTATAACTCATTAAACAGTAGCACTATCGACTTATAAGAACCAAATTGATTTCCAGGTTTTTGTTTTTTCAGAGATCATGGAGATATGACAAAGTTATTCCGGCAATTCCTTGCTCAACGAGCAATTTCATTTGTTTTTTTGTCTACAGGATATCTCAAAAAGTTGTGGACGGATTCGGATGAAATTTTGTGGACAAGTTGGGTGTGTGACAAGGACGAATTCATTAGATTTTGGTGAAGATCCGAATCCGGATATGATAATTTTTTAAAGTTATTTTCACCATTGAGAGAGAGGGCTAAACTAATATATAGCACAATAGCTCAAAATTTTTTGTACAGATTCGGATGAAAGTTGGACAGATTGACTGTGTGACTACGATGAATTGATTCGTTTTTGGTGAAGATCCGAATCCGGATTTGGATACGAGAATTTTTTTTAAATTATAAGTGATTCACCATTGAGAGATCGGGCCAAAAACGATATATAGCATGATATTTTACCCTCGCCAAAGAGGGTATTGCATTTTGGTCCGTTTGTGTGTTTCAAAAATGTATTGGACCCGATATGTTCTGGTGGATCAGCCATTACGTGGTGGAGGTATATATATATATATAATATATATTGTTGCGAATTCGCGCCCGCGCGGCGTGCGAACGATCGCGTGTAGCCAAAGCGGCCGCCTCGCCCACCGGACAGACAATTCAGTCGTGACCCTCCGGGAACTACCGCCCGGAGCCAGTCACGGGTGGGGGTTTAACCTCACCACAACTCAGTCCGCATTCTACCCGCGCGAATAGGGTCCGATCGCCGAATGGTCGATTTACCTAAGTACTCGCGTGAGTAGCGTACCGAGGAGTTGTACCACGCCACAGGTCGACTCCGGACACGAACCGCTTAAGCGGCTCGTTCCGTACTACAGGGATATCCGAGCGGAGTTATCGTCGACCTTGACGGTTCCAATTATTTCCGGGCGTTTTAAACCCACTATCAATCCCTTACGTGATGCAAGATGGAGATTCAATAAAAGGAAGGAGACGAAGCAAGGCGGGAAACAGTTCAACAAGCAATGCACATTTATTACGGAAACACGGAAGGCACGTATATTACAGTCAAGACAAAATGCAACAAATAACAGTCAAGACAAAAGCAAATGCAATACGACCGAATAAAAGGGCAATTATTTACAACACTTATACAGTTCTACTTGTCGGGACTCGGCGCCACATCACTCATTCCAAAAAGCAAAGGAAAGAAAGCCACCCTCACAGGCAAGGAGGCAGACAGGTCCGTGGACCAAAAGTGCGTGAACCTGGAGGAGCGGCCAGGTCCACGAGACCGAGAAGGTCTTACCCGCGTCCTCGTGACGCGATGGCGGGCAAGCCGCAATGTCCGCGCCGCTGCGCCCCGGCTCCGTGCCCCTGGCGTGGTCGGCGAGCCCTCTCCGGCGTGCTCCGCGCAAGCAGTTTGGTTGGCACCACGTTTAGGGTGGGGAGGAACGGGGCCCCCGGCACTATCTCAGCGCGGATGGGGGGGGGGGGAATTGCTGATGCTCAGGGAGAGGGGAATGGCTGGCTGGCTTGGACCCCGCGACGAGACGAGCGACCCCTCACACCGCAACCTTGATGCCGACCGCCGTATTCACTCGACTCGAACTCGAATCTTTCACTCGCCCCGACCAGCCGCCTGCAACTGAACCGCGCGAGTCGCCTTGTGCTCGCGTCTTTATAGCCGCAGGAGGAGCCTATATGCAAATTTCAGGATCAAAACGCGATTGGGAGTGGGGCCACGCCACCCTCTGTTCAGCCATTGGTGTGGCAAAAAGGGGCGTGAGCCTTTTTTGATCCGAATTCCTCTCGTAAAGAATCCACGTTCATCGCGCTTGGAGGCGGGGCCATACGCCGACGCTCGCCCATTGGACGGAGAAAAAGGGGGCGTGAAGCCTTCCTGATCCGAATTTCTCCGTGAGAGGAACGCATTCGTACTCGCGGCTCGACGCGTTCGGCATCAATCGCCAAACGGGCCCTGGACAGCACGACGTTTGGTGTTGACTGGTGGTGTGGTCGATGGTTGTAGAAGGAGATAGGCGAAGGTGGTGGGGGGTTGCTGTGGTGGTTTGGTGGTTGGCGGGCGTCGTTTGGGAATGGCGGTGAAGCGATGTTTGCGGGATGGAGTTGTGAAGGTAAAGGTAGTGGCTGTTTGCGTTGTTGGCGGCTTAATGGTCAAAAATAACAATAGAGAAAGAAAAATGGCTAAATCAAAGCGTCGCAGCCCGGATGAATCACACATATTCCCTCTATACAACGGGTTTGGGCTAACAACACATGAACTTACCGATATATCTCACCCGAGGACTCTTTATGGTGTAATGCGAATTTCCACAACCGTAACATATATATATATATATATATATATATATATGGACCCCACGTGGTCCAAATATATTGTTGCGAATTCGCGCCGCCGGCGTGCGATCGGCCACGTGACTCGAATGGCGACCGCCTCGCCCACCGGAGACGAAATTCAGTCGTGACCCTCTCGGACTAACGCCGGGAGCTAGTCACGGGTGGGCCTTTCGCCTCACCACAATCGTGCCAATCGGCCACCCGCGTGGGATAGGGTTGTTCGCCAAACTCACTACCTAAGTACCCACGCGGATGGTAAACCGGGCGATCGCACTCACCGAGGTCGACTTTGGACACGGACCGCTTAAGCGGTCCGTTCCGTGCTATCGGATAACCGAGCGTGTTATCATCGGCCTCGACGGTTCCTGATTAATTATCGGGCGTCCCGCACCCACTCAAACCCTTTACGTGAAGCAAGATGAAGACCCAACAAAGGA
>CM068968.1:30427048-30451992 GCA_035128595.1 Eptatretus atami
GTGGGGGTGGGGGGGGGTGGTGGTTGCTTCCTCTTTGAAATTGAATACCAAACAATGACATTAACACAGTATTATGAACAAAACTGTACCTTGTCATGGAGGACATTGAAATTGACACTTATAGTTACCATGTTGTCTTCACCACTGTAACAGCCATGTGACAAGCCAAAATGATACTTGCAATTATGTTTACAGACTCTCTCTCTCCCCACTTTCTGATAATGTGACAACACACCAGCAAAGCCGATCGAGACAATGCTGATTGCAAGATTGTAACGCAGAACTAATAGAGAAAAAACTTCAAAAATGGAAAATGGAAAAAAAGAAATTAGGTTATAGGCTCTTTGCGGATTTGTAATATCTGCTTTAAATGATGTTGCTTTTCTACTTTGCCAAACTACTGTTATGTTTTTGTCGAGGGGAGTGAGAAGGTACTCTTCAGGCAGCACCATATGTGAGTGTTTTATTTAATTTTCCTTGAAAGTTTTCTAAGTACAGGAAAAAAAAATAATCAAGTCCAATTTTGTGATTAACACAGAAGAGTCTTGTTAAGAGGAGAGTCTTGGAGATTGTTTTTGAGAAAGTTTCAGCAAAATATATTAATTGTTTTTTGCTGTTATTTTGGAAAGATTTGTCTGAGACCTCCTATTAATGAGACTTTACAGTGGTATTGTATTGCACATCTATATTGCATTTGGTTTTATAATATACATTGGTGTGCACTTTGAAAAGGAGCCATCTGTATAATATGTACTCTGAAAATGTTGGATTAAGAAAGGGGAAGGGGGAATGATAGGTTTTGGGGGAAGAGGGGGAGTGGGTCATCATTGATTCCACAATTATTGTGAACGTACAAGATTCCACCATTCTTCCTCGATCGTGATCGTATCCAAAGTGGTGGTAATAATGAATAGCAGCAGTTTAACGATCACAGATTTATTTTTCATTCTCCACTAAGGGCTCGCCGATAGTTTTTAAACCCTTTCAAAAAAAATAAAATTACAAAACTCGAGACTTTAGCAGGCCGTATGTTATATTTTGCGAAAGATACGGTAACCGTTTTTCGTGTAGCGAGGCATGGATTTCCGTAAACTCTCTTGCAGTACGAAGTAGACTTGATGAGCGGTTCCTTGTCTGCTCTTATACAGGTGCAGGGAAATGCTTTTGTAATATATTTTTGAATGTGACCAGGGCCAAACATTTGCGACATTCTTCGATCCATTCCGGCTTTGTGAAGTGCACGCGTACACGCACGATGGTGTTGATGTAAAAAAAAAAAAAAAAATTTTTTTGCTTCATTGAACAGGTGCAATATGGTTGGTGTAAAATATATGATTCTTTTGTTTTTTTTGTATTAGTCGGCCGTGGTGTAATGTTAGGACTTGCTCTGACGAGTGGTTTCTTGCTGGGGATCACTCGCTTGCGTTAAATATCACAGTGCTTTTGTTTTGGGGTCTTTGGGTAGTTTTAAAGGATGCTTGCATTTGTATCTTTAAGACACAATTCCACGAATCTGACGATAAAGGTTTCTACCTGCAAAAGATGCTGAGCACGAGGCATGTGGATTCCTCTTTTACGGATGTTATTTGGTGTGTGCACGAGCAGATGTTCTGTGTTGGCAATGAAGCGAGTCCACATCCACTGACTGCTCAAAGCCAGTTTCCTTAGCATGCTTAAGCAGAGACAGACCTCGCTCTTTGCAGGCAGATATCTATAAGCACTGTTTGCAGGTATAGACCTGTTGTGAATGGCGAACTTAATACCTCATCGTTTCATTTGGTGCCAACCACAGGTAAATTTTTCTACGACGACTATCGTCTTATTTGCAATCAAAATGCCATTTTATTTTTCTAAAATGATCCTGCTGAATTGAGAACATAATCGGCCCTGTAAGGGTTCTTCATTTTTCTCCAATGTGAGAATGTACAACGTCTGATTATCCAATTGATTCTGCAGGCACATTTGTGAATGGATGTTTTTAAAAGTAATATTTTTGACGCCAAAACCAAGATCCATTGTTATTTTACATAGATGCAATAAAATTTGTGCTTCCACTGTTGTCTTTTGCATTCACTTGCAAATCTGGAGGTTTTTATTGCAATATTGAAATGTTGTTTTAACTCATACGTTTGCCAAAGCCTCGTTTAAAAGAATTCTCTGGATTGGAGTTGGCAACACATTTGTCTCTGTAAATTTGTGCTTTGGTGCGGGAAATAAATTTTGAAGAACATTAATCACATGACGTCATTACTCACAGCACTGGGATCTGATATTCTGAGTCTGTGCATACATAAACAATGGGCCTGAATGGTTCTGGCTTTTTCCATTCATCTTCATCTTAACTCTAACTGCACTTGGGGGGGGGGCTGGTCTTGCCCCCCCCCCACCCTGAGTTTTTTTTTCACAACCGCTTGGGACTTCAAAATGTCCTCTCAAGACTTTTTCTCTATCTCTGATATTTTCAATAAAATTTTGCCTGTTGTATGTTCAGAAATGTCAAATTAATGAACGGACATCAGTAGCATTTGTACAAGCACTTTAAAAGTTGTGCTATAAGCAATTTTTTTGTTGTTCTACCTTAATGGTACTCGTAAAGGTAAATTCATCTTGTTGCCTGATAAATGATGTCATGAAAGATGGTGCCATATTCTTACATAATATTTACAGTCTAATGTTAACCACTTGCTGAAATGTAAAAATCTTGGCAACCAACAGCTGGATTATCTTGAAACTCAAAGTTTTGATACTTAGAGATAGTCCTGACATTGTGTAGTAATATGGTGAACATAGGTCAAAGTCAAGGACAGCCAAAATGTGAAATCTACCTTTGGACCATAATTTAATGAGTTAACCTCCTCGACACATCAGACAGAGTCCAAAATGTTCCTCTGAGATACTATATATATATATATATATAATAACGTTGGTGACACTTTTATCCTTCAACCCCAAGGAACCATGCAGTTGGGACCCACATTTATAGGGAACTCATTTTTTTGGTAACGCAAAGCATTTGGCAAATTTGAATCAAAAAGTTAACAATGAAATTATTCAAAGTACTTATAATAAATGTCAAAACTGGAGTTCATCTTATTCAGCATTTTGGCAGCTGTCATCACAGCCACATATCCAAACAAACTAGTCCATTATTGCAACCCTTGCAACAATTGTTTTTGCATCCAGTTATGCACTTGCAACTTCGTAACTCCAACATAAAGGGCTTCTGGAGCAGATAGATTTAGGCAGAGAATTGGTTGCAGCTGTCCCTTGATGTTCTCCCAATAGTAGTTTGTAGCTGGAGGAAGCTCTGGGTATGGGTGTCTTGATGACTTGCACAACAGTGACATGTAATGGGCTCTTGCTGTGTGTGGAATCAAAGTTCCAGTTGTAGGTGGTAATTGTTGGCCATCTTTACCAAGCTGACCAAACGGCATCAATCTCAATTCTGATGCATCTTCAGACTCTGCTGCGGGTCTTGTGCAGCAAACAAACAAATCTTTAAATTTGATGGAAAATCCATTGAGGAATCTCAGTGCCAACACCAAGTGCCGTTAATGCCTGCAACTTTCTAAGGTCTGTGTCCAAGAAAGCACTGAATTGACTTGTTTCCTTCTTTCCAGAAAATGTGCCACTGTTAACACTCCTTTTAAAGGTATGCTATCCTATCAAAGCTGCAGCTCGCTCGGATCCAAGCTGCTTATAGCATTCTTGAATACTCAACCGTTCATTTTTCTTCCTTATTAGGGTGGTTGATGGTGGAATTTGAGAATAGTGTCCTATCAACTGAGAAGACATCAAGGTGGTTTGCACTGGGATTCTTGAGCAAGACATCAATAACATTCAGAACTGCCAGTTGATCCCCTTCCTCTAATGTAAATCTTTTTCCAGGCATTTCTGGCATACTAACTATTTCTGGAATTGGACAGTTTGACTGTTACTCTATGATGCATTACCAACACTTTTGTTGTACTGTTTCTGAAATTAGCAAGTAACTTTTGTGATGGGTATACTGTTAACTCTGACTTTGTTTTAATATATGACAGAAACTTTTATATATATTGGCTACTTTAGTGGTGTCATTTACATGGAAGTGGATTGCAGTTGTTTTGCCAGTCCTCCTTTACACGCGTTCGTTCTTTCAAGGATCACTCGATATATTGGTCAGACAACTCTAATCATTCAAATTTCTTGCCTGCTTTGCAACTATGTCAACAAACTGATCTGCAAAATCTTTCAGCTATCGCCATTTGAGGAGATTTTATTTTATTTATGTTTTATTTTTATTTAACCATGTGTTCAATGCACATAGCATCAACAATAAGCACCGGTGATGCCTCGTTTGGATCGGGCAATGCCTCTCTCGTGGTATCTGAATTTATAAGGGCTCTAACTTCTGGATCAGAGAAATTATCTGATGTTTTGAAGAGAGCATGATCATGGAGCCATCTGGGTTGAAATTTGATGCTAGAGCAATTCTTGTGGTTTGCTCAACTGAATTGTATGTCGTAGCAAGTGGAAGGTTATGGAGCATTTCAACATCACATCTGGATCTGTTTGCGTGATATTCTAGGCCTTGCCTTGACGTCCTAAGTGGTGTCTTTTGGTCATTCTCTTAATTCCTTCCAACTTTTGACTGATGCTGAATTTGTCTTCTTGATCCGTATGAATAAATTACAGGTCGAGAAAGGTTTCTGGCAGACTTATCAATTGCTACGCTTCGTCTTTCCTGGATATTTTCATATGAAATAAGCTGGGTAAGCTTTTCAGGATTTTCGAAATTGTCAAACTTTCTGGTAAAATTCCATTCCTTCATGCTTTTAATTTCTTTTCTGATTATCATTATTGTACTGTATAATACGTCAACCTGCTTGAACCATTCTTTGAGCATCTGATTTCTTGTTATCTTTGTGAAAAATATTTCTGGCTTGCTACCATGTTTTGAGAACTCAATTTCTGGTATTTTTTGCAATAAAACAGTTGATATTGGGGCTTCAGGGTTAAATTGCACTCCTTTTGTTAAAGGATTGCTATTTTTCATGTACAAAGTTCATATCTGTACTTTGATGATGTAGATTTGCATCACTTCATGATTATTGACATAATCTTTGCTATCTCAATGTCAGACATCTTGGTTATCATGGGGGCATGGAAGAAAAGACAGACGATATGAAAGAGGGGTTGTTTAATTGAGGTTTGGTGAAGCAGATTGTGTCTCCCCAGTGTGATCTTCCCCATCTCTACCCACTTTCAACCTTCTCAATCCACCAACAGACTATCCTCACAACACATTTCTCCTTTTCAAACCCTGGGATGCAGCATAAGGATCTCCATACAAACTAAGAAATAACTCATTCTGGGGAACTCAACGTGTACATGGATGCTCCTCTCCCTTGGGGACCGTTTTCAAAAATAGCACTGCAACCTGTGCGCACACACTGTTGAGGCTCCATGAGCTAGCACATTGATCTACTTAGCTTTGAAAAACGTTGATGCTCAAAGCCTCAACTCGTAAATTATTCCAGTGATCTATTACTCGAAGATGTATACTTTCTCACGTACGATCAGCATCTGAGTGTAAGTAATTTGCAAGTGACGTTCATGTTAGCATCTTGTGACATTCACGTTGGCTTGGAAAAATGTTGTTGCGTGCCTCAATTGCTTGCTAATGCTGCAGCAGAATGAAGACTTCAATGAGATCCTCTCAAAGCCTTCTGCTTTCCAATGTGGTTACATTCAGGGTGATACGAAGCCAATTTTTCAATTAGACCCCTTTCATTGAAAAGATCTCCAAACATTGGGTCCACATCCGAAGTTTTGTCCAGAGGTCGCTTGATCAGGCAACAAGAAATATAAAAGCAGGGAAATGGGAAAGATGATCAAGGTACCGTTAATTGAGATTTCGATCAAATCTTTTCACACAGAATTCTCTAAACAGTGGGTCCACAACCGAAGTGTTCGTAGGTTATTCATTTAGAAGGATAAAGGCCGAAGGAATGTGCTGGATTTACCATTATTTAAAGCTTAACTGGGCTTGACCCACAAAATGAAATAATGGATTCTTGAGATATTTGAAACGTTGTTTTCTTTTTACACGTTGAGACTCCATTTTTGAAAGATTCTGTTTAGAGTTGACTATCTATCTATCTATCTATCACAATACATATTCAAGGATGCTTGCTATAAAAGTGGAGGGAAAGAGTCATTATCGAGATGTAAATTGGATTCCATTTCTTTAAAAAATACTCCACAATCATGCTGTCATGGTCATTGAAAAATGTTGTTTACTCTTGTTTTGTATGCAGCCTCTGACTGCTGGTTGCATCGTTTTCTGGAAGCGTGACTGAACAGCTGATACAGTGCCCCTTGTTAGCAGTAAGCTGGTTCTCATTTTGCCAACCTCAAGGATGGCTGGCTGAGTCGACCCCACCTGATGGTATGTAATGGCACAACAGGGGTTTAAACTCAAGACCCTAAGATCTTAAGCCATCCACCTTAACCGTTAAGGCAACACCAGGTATGTAAATGAAATAAAAACCGGTTTTTTTGGCATACACTACGTCCTAACCTTGGGCATCGGTGTTTATCCTTCACCACACAATGAACTCCTTATCTCCCAACTCCACACTTCCAGTTGCCACAGGTACCGAAAACCAGAGATCCCACATCATCATCATATAATGGGCGTTAGCCTGGAACTTCTAATGCACTTTTCTCCGAACATATTCTGTTCATACTTCCGAAATCTTCACATTATGTGTTCCATGTATTTGCGCAGGTGATAGCAGATTCAAAAAATCGAATATAGATAGAATTTTCAAAGAGGGAATCTATGACGTCACAATCGGCAGCATTCAGTGGCAAACCGATGGCTGGGTCCCAGACCACGTGCTTTACTTAACTAAGTCCATTAGTTCAGGTCGTTTGTTAAACTCAGCATTTACGACTTTTTTCCTGCCATGTTGTTAATCTGTTGATGGAGGTAATATAGAAACGATGAATATGTCAAATCGTTCGTGTCAAGGCCAACGATCTAAAGCGACGGGTCTCAAACGCTACCATGGGCACCCAGACACGCCACCAATATGAATTGAGCTGGTGAATGCGGCGCAAAATATCCAAAGAAACTACCATAACCGAATATTGTGATCTGTCTTGTCTCCATTCCTGTCGTAGATGGGTATCTGCTAGTATTTACATATTGCCACAAGAGAAGCAAAATGATGCTGCGGCACAACTCCCCCTCCTAATGCGTTAATGGAACAAACAAAAGAAGAGGTGTTGCTTGTGTCCATGTCAAAGTCACAGCCACGATAAATGGTTGACAGGAAATTGTACTCATAAATATTGTGCCAGGAAGTGGACATTGGCACTCAAGGTGAGTTGAATACAACGGTAAGGGTACCATTGTCGTAGGCGTCGAAGCACCAGTTGCGGGGAGGCTCACCTGATGCTTCATCAAGCAAAGCAATCTATGGAGACTGTCTCCCAACCACCATTAATATTGAATATGAACGTTTTCTCAGAGGATTGTAGAACATTGTAAGGTCCGTCATATGGTTGCTGTAAGAGTCTTCAGAGAGTCATCCCGCACGAATACATGGATGCACATAGAAAACTCCCGGGGAATGAAAAGCAGGTGTGCCAAATGCGTACGTGTTAGAATCGCCTGGAGACCCTGCATGGCCATACAAAGTTGATTGGCATAGTTGCTGGTATCGATCAAGGAGTGATCAGATGCTGTGAAGAATTCTGGGAGACAAAGCATTGCACCGTACACTAGCGTTGCAGCGGAAATTCCAAGGTCATGTTTTGGAGCAGCTCGCATACCAAGCAAGACCATAGGTACAATGTCGGTCCAGTGCGTGAAGTTGTCATGTGCTTTCAGGGAAGACTTGAGTTGGCAGTGGAAACGCTCCACCACACCATTCGTTGCTGGATGGTAAGTGGTGGTTCGTACACGGTCAGTACCCTGGAGTCGTCAGCTCATGAAATAGAGCAGACTCAAACTGGCTACCAGGACCCTGAAGACAGTTTCTGGTGGGTCTTTCTTCGAAGCGGAACCCAACGGGCATTGAGCGTGCCAACCTCATCGACACTGACAGATGCCACAGACACTGCTCTGATGACACGTTTTCTTCGAAGATTTATCCAAAAGTTATTCAGACCCTTTGGATACCCTGTCATGCCACGAGTCCCAGAGTATGCCATTCACATTATTGATTGGGAGGAGGCGTTTGACATCCTTGAAGCCCTTCTCTCATGGATGCTGGGAGATGTGCACTGCAGTGACCCACCTCTGGTTAGTTGTAGTGCCGTCTGTTCGAGTTGATCATAAGCAAGTGGTGCCTGAAGCCTTGGCTCGAGAAGCGAGAAAGTTGTCCCTTGTCCCACGAGCTTGCAAGATGAAGAAAAAGAAGACTAGCTGAAAGTGGAGTCCCAGTGGGGATTTGGATTGCCTGAGGGTCGTTGGATTGTTTTTGTGTTCGTTATTAAAAGCTATTTTTGTGATTTGTGGTGGCTGGCCCTGGGCTTGATACCTCGGGAAATGTAAGCGAACCGGCTGCTAACTGGAAATGGTTGAGCACCATGTCCTCCCGTTGTGCTGCTGCCAGTGCGTTAAAATTGATGGCCAGTGTGCTGGTTCAAGATAACGCTAAAACCTTGAAGCGTGAGAGAGAATCGGCCACAGAGTTCGTGATTCCTTTAATGTGCCGACTCTGCCTTAGCTGCAAGTACCATGCGGATGTGGGGTGGCAACTGTTGCAAACACATCTCCTGAAGGAGCAACTGGTTGAAGGTGGCATGTCGAGATCATATCATGTCGAGAAGGTGACCCAACATCAAGATCAGGGTTAAAGTGGGCAATCTATACAGGTCAGGGTTAACGTGGGCTATCTATACAGTTTAGGGATAAAGTGAGAAATCTATACAGATCAGGGTTAAAGTGGGCAATCTATACAGATCAGGGTTAAAGTGGGCAATCTATGCAGATCAGGGTTAAAGTGGGCAATCTATACAGATCAGGGTTAAAGTGGGCAATCTATACAGATCAATGGGTAAAGTGGGCATCTATAACCAGATCAGGGTTAAAGTGGGCAATCTATACAGATCAGGGTAAAGTGGACAATCTATACATATCAGGGTTAAAGTGGGAAATCTATACAGATCAGGGTTAAAGTGGGCAATCTATACAGATCAGGGTTAAAGTGGGCATCTATACAGATCTCAGGTAAAGTGGGCAATCTATACAGATCTATCAGGGTTAAAGTGGGCAATCTATACAGATCTATCAGGGTTAAAGTGGGCAAATCATACAGATCTATCAGGGTTAAAGTGGGCAATCTATACAGATCAGGGTTAAAGTGGCAATCTATACAGATCAGGGTTAAAGTGGGCAATCTATACAGATCAGGGTTAAAGTGGCAATCTATACAGATCATGGTTAAAGTGGGCAATCTATACAGATCATGGTTAAGTGGGCATCTATAAGATCATGGTTAAAGTGGGCAATCTATACAGATCAGGGTTAAAGTAGGCAATCTATACAGATCGGGTTGAAGTGGGCAATCTATACAGCTCAGGGTTTTAAAGTGGGCAGTCTATACAGATCAGGGTTAAGTAGGAAATCTATACAGATCATAGAATGTCAGAGAAACATTTTGTACCACATATTGGATTCCTTTTGTGAGCGATATATTTTTTTGCATGTGTGGTTGGTTTGGGATCAATTGAAAATGTTACAAAGACAGGGAGAGAGAGATGAATGGGGGAATATGGAAGAGAAAAAGCTTGGAGAGGAGGGATGGAAGGGCACTTTAATCACATGGGGTGGGAGAGGGGGTGAATTTCGCCACACTTGTCTACATCATAAATATATGCTCCTTTTTCAAACCGATTCAGAAGGTACATTATCAAATTAGGTATTGTTTGATCCAGATGTCGAGACTCACGAAAAAGGAAACTAATCTTATACAATTTACTCTCCAGCTTTTAGACATCAGATTTGACACCTTGGAACTTGAACCCAACTTCCGTTGGCAATGGAGCAACACCTGCCTTCACATTTACGTTTCATCTCATGGCTTGGGCTGATTGGTTGGATTCTACCTGGTGGGTGGGGACGAGCCTGACGTAGGGAGACTCGTGATGGAAAAATCAACCTGAAATAGATTCCGTGGAATGCGAGGCAGCACGAATGGTCCTTTGTGATTTCACAAATAAGTTCAATGGAACTCTGACTTCACAAGCACAGCTGCTGTAATAAAACGAGTCTCTTGGGATAACCCCAAAGTGTACTCGCAGGGTAGTCCATATAGCTCTTGTTTACCCTTGGTGTGGTTTAATCTGATCATCAGGTATGCATTGAAATTCATTGCATTGATATATTTATATACAAACCCGATCAAATAGGATTATTTAGACTTTAGTAAACTATCAATAAGATTGATGCTTAAAGCTGGAGCAAAAAAAAAATCCTGGGAGTGCAACATGGCAATGATGGGCCAAATGGCCTCATTTCTTTGTTTGAGGTTGTGCAGGTTCGTGCACAGGGTAGTCCCACGTCAACTGCAGACCATTTGTGTATTAATTTCCATTCTGCAATTTGCATAAAGAATATAAATATTTAAATGCAATTGGTTCGATTCCCGATTCAAGCTCCGATGTAACATTACTACGATGTAACATCGCATGTTACTACTACCTATCTGCAATAAAAGACAGCGCCCACACTCAAATCAAATCAACTCCAACCTCTCCACAATGGCAAACCAGGGAGAGCTTCAGACATCAGACAAAAGGAGACCTTGCACACTAGGCACAGGAACAAATACAAGCAGACTTGGAAAGGCAACAATGTTGCCAATTATTAAAAATGGGAAGAATTTTCAAATAACATCAATCTCCTCGGTCTGCTCCATGCGAATCTCAACCTCGTTGGAGCCTCAATGATCATGAGAAAGTGGGATCAGCCAGAACACCGGCAGGACCTGGTCAATGACCTGAATAGAGCTGACCCACATATCAAAGAAAACCATAAGTAACACAGCTACCCGTCAAGATTAAAATCCTGCACGCACGCAAATCCCTCGTTCAATCCAGCGCATTCCAGCCCATCTGAGTGCCAATGACCACTGGATGATCAGAGGAGGAATGGGAGAAGAGGGCATGTGGTCTGATGAACCCAAAATGGACTTTTTGGTTTATTAAACTGCCACTCGCCTGTTTGCGAGGAAGAGAAGATGAGTCAACCCCAAGAACCACCATCCAACCGTGAAGTCATGGAGTGGAAAACATCATTCGGATCTTTTCTGCCAAAGGGACAGGACGACTGCACCGTATTGAGGGGAGATGGATGGGCCATGATCGCGAGATCTTGGCCAACAACCTCCTTCCCTTCAACAGAGAGAATTATGGGCGTGGCTGGGTCTTCCGAGCAGACAACGCCCGAAACACACAGCCCAGGCAACTAAGGATGCTCCTAAGAACATTAAGTCCTGGAGTGCCTAGCCAGTCTCCAGACCTGAACCAATAGAAAAATCTTTTGGAGAGCTGAAAGTCTGTGTTGGCCCAGACAGCCCGAACCTGAAGATCTGGAGAAGATTGTATGGAGGATGGGCCAAAATCCCTGCTGCAGTCTTGTGCAAACTGGTTAAGAACTATAGAAAATCTGATCTCTGTAATCAAACAAAGGTTCTGTACCAAATATTAAGTTTGTTTTCTGATGTATCAAAAACTTATTTCATGCAATAAAAATGCAAATTAATTATTTTAAAAATCATTACAATGTGATTTTCAGATTTGTTTTAATTCCGTCTTTCACAGTTGAAGTGTACCTATGATAAAAAATACAGACTCTCTACTTGCTTGTAAGTGGAAACCGCAAAATCGGCAGTGTATCAAATGTCTCCCCACTATAATATATATATATATATATTAATAATATATATATATATATATATATATATATATATATATATATATATATATTCTTCAATGAGTCTGTGCAGCAGCAAAAATAATGTTTAACAACAGTGAATCGATGCGTGCCATTGCAAATCCCACGTTTCCCACTAAGAATAGATGAAAGGGTGCAAAAAGTTCACCAGAATATCAATTGTCACTCAAAAATGTATTTCCATTTTGACCCCTGTGACTCCGGGGCATTCCAGGTCAACAAAAAAAATTGTTGCATATTTTATCCTCCAATGTTGACACAATACAATTTATTAAAAATTTTATCCCATATTACTTTTATTTATATATATATATAATTATATATATATTTTGGGGGGCATTGACTTTTTCCCCACCCAGGTCGCAGAGCCAAAATTTTTTTTACTGCTCTTGCAGTTGTGTGGTTTGGTTAAATTTTTCTCCACCGAGGAGGTGATAGCATGATTGCAATAGATCTAGATAAAGACAACAGATGGACCGATAACCAATTTTCAAAAAACGTGGATAATAATATTACCCAATCTCTGCAACGGGGTCTTTGGAATTGCGAATGAGCTTTCATTACCAAAACTACCCATCTCATAACATATTTGAAGGCAAAGCATCTGTGGACATTGATTTCTGACCATAGCATCTGTTGTTAACTCAAACTAGAGCCATGTCAGATGTCGGACAGTATGAATGACCTCTTGGTAGTCCCTTCAGTCATCATTAGACAGGAGGCAGATGACTTTTATTCAACATGAAGGTGCAGATGTTTAAGGGTGCCGTGGTTGTAGAGTAGGGTTGCAGATCCCAGAAAACCCAATTCTTAAGTCGCCCATCGGGGTGTTAGTGGCGCTCACCCATCCCAAATGCGCCATCGATATAGGGCTAAAACCAATATTGTCCATACATCAATAATACTAGGCCGATTCCAATGATCCTTGGTATGCATTCTGAAGTTTGGGTATGCCCAATCTAATGGAGAGTGTCATTATCATCAATCAATGTCATAGAAAAGTCAATATCATAGGTTTTTGGCCATTTTATGCCGTTTGATCTTTGACCCTTGATTCAAGTCAAATCTGAGACATGAATAAATTCCCCATACATGATTTCCTATTCGTGCCTAAAGTGCAAATACCAATCCAGTGTCATGTTGACAGGGATAAGTACATTGAATGAAAAAAATATAACCTTGAGGTCCACGCTCACTAACCCGATCGACCCCTGACCGGCCCAACCACCCTGACCCCCCCCCCCCCCCCCCGAGCCATCTTGTCGGGGGACAGTCGACTATCTCGGATGCGGTCGTCAGTTTTCCAACCGATGATCAAAATGTGGGTTTGTTGGTTAGATGCTTCATTAACCCACTCCTCTGGCTCCTCATGCCCTCCTTCTCCCCCTCTCCTCATCTCTCCTCTTCCCTCTCCTCTCCCTTTCCTCCTCCCTTTCCTCCTCCCTCTCTCTCCCGTTCCTCCTCCCTCTCCTCTCCCTTCTTCCTCCCTCTCTCTCCCTTCCTCCTCTCCCCCAAAAAAAGGGGTGGGAGGGAGGGAAATATTTGTAATCGGGTTCATCCGTCCGTCATGCTCCTTCTCAGGTTGCTGCGAAATGCACCAAACTTTGGTATTATGAATCACCACATGGCAATAATGTATGAGTGCAGATATATTTGGCCTCG
Source organism: Eptatretus atami (assembly GCA_035128595.1). NCBI lineage: Eukaryota > Metazoa > Chordata > Myxini > Myxiniformes > Myxinidae > Eptatretus > Eptatretus atami. The sequence goes on from CM068968.1 coordinate 30,440,667, forward strand.
CCGCCCCCTGGTCCCTGGCAGAGTCAAAAGGTCAAAATACCAAAATGTATTATGGCCATTGTAAAGCATGTTTTGATGAAAACTTTGTATATTGATCAACGTGGGAGTCACATGCAAATGCTATAAAAAATAAATTTGGATTGCCCTGTTCTACCCAGGGTAGGCCTGTCATGGGGAAATACAGATTTTTTTTTCTTTTTAACTCAAATTTGATACTGGGTAATTTCCTGTGAACATCTTTCAGCTTTGCCTTGGTGGAAATATGGAGTCTGATGCATGCCATCGACTTCGCTCCAGTTATTTCTGTTTGGCGGCAAATGAATGACACTCCAGTTTTTTAATTTATTTATATTTTTTCAGGCTTCTCCCTCCACTCCTTCGACTACCCCACTTGTTGTTGCTGCTTGCAGTTCACTCATTATTTGTTTTCATGCTTCCACAGATGCTACTTCACACAAGCAGCCTCGCTCATCTCTGAAATAAACTATCAACGGCACTCACTTCCCAAGTAAACGGAGATGAGATAGGAAGACCTTCTGGCAACTCCCTTGTGTACCTCTCTTCATACACCTTTCTTGTACGTTTTCTTGGGTTGTGAGTGTGGGTGGGGGTGTTGGTTGCTCCTCTTTGAAATTAATACCAAAATACATTAATCACTTATTATGAACAAACTACCTTGTCATGGATGACATTAAATTAACCTTATAAGTACCATGTGTTCTTCACCACTGTAACAGCCATTGACAGCTCAAAATGAACTTGCAATTATGTTTACCAGACTCTCTCTCTCCCCACTTTCTGATATGTGACAACACACCAGCAAAGCCGATCAGACAATGCATTGCAAGAATGTTAACGCGAACTAATAGAGAAAAAAACTTCAAAATGGAAAATGAAAAAAAAAGAAATTAGCTAAGCTCTTTGCGGATTTGTAATATCTGCTTAAATGAATGTTGCTTTTCTACTTGCCAAAACTACTGTTATTTTTTGTCGAGGGAGTGAGAGTACTCTTTCAGCACACCATATGTGAGTGTTTTATTAAATTTCCTTGAAAGTTTTTCTAAGTACAGGAAAAAAAATAATCAAGTCCATTTTGTGATTAACACAGAAGAGTCTTGTTAAGAGGAGTCTTGGAGATTGTTTTTGAGAAAGTTCATCAAAAATATTAATTGTTTTCTGTTATTTTGAAAGATTTGTCTGAGACCTCCTATTAATGAGACTTTACATTGGTATGTATTGCACATCTATATGCATTGTTTATAATATACATTGTGTTGCACTTTGAAAAGGAGCCATCTGTATAATATGTACTCTGAAATGTTGGATAAGAAAGGGAAGGAATGATAGTTTTGGGGAAGAGGGGAGGGCATCATTGATTCCACAATTATTTGAACGTACAAGATTTCACCATTCTTCCTCGATCGTGATCGTATCCAAAGTGGTGGTAATAATGAATAGCAGCAGTTTTAACGATCACAGATTTTTTTTCATCTCCACTAAGGCTCGCCGATAGTTTTTAAACCCTTCAAAAAAAATAAAATTACAAACTCGAGACTTTAGCAGGCCGTATGTTATATTTGCGAAGATACGTAACCGTTTTCGTTCTGTAGCGAGGCATGGATTTCCGTAAACTCTCTTGCAGTACGAGTAGACTTATGAGCGTTCCTTGTCTGCTCTTAACAGGTGCAGGGAATGCTTTTGTAATATATTTTGAATGTGACAGGCCAAACATTTGCGACATCTTCGATCCATTCCGGCTTGTGAAGTGCACGCGTACACGCACGATGTGTTGATGTAAAAAAAAAAAAAAAAAAAAAATTTTTTGCTCATTGAACAGGTGCAATATGTTGTGTAAAATATAGATTCTTTGTTTTTTTTATTAGTCGGCCGTGGTGTAATGTTAGCTTGCTCTGACGAGTGGTTTCTTGCTGGGATCACTCGCTTGCTTAAATATCACAGTGCTTTTGTTGTGGTCTTTGGGTATTTTAAAGATGCTTGCATTTGTATCTTTAAGACACAATTCCACGAATCTGACGATAAAAGTTTCTACCTGCAAAAGATGCTGAGCACGAGCATGTGATTCTCTTTTACGGTTTATTGGTGTGCACGAGCAGATGTTCTTGTTGCAATAAGCGAGTCCACATCCACTGACTGCTCAAAGCCATTTCCTTAGCATGCTTAAGCAGAGACAGACCTCGCTCTTGCAGGCAGATATTCTATAAGCACTGTTTGCAGTATAGACCTGTTGTGAATGGCGAACTTAATACACTCATCGTTTCATTTGTGCAACCACAGGTAAATTTTTCTACGACGACTATCGTCTTATTTGCAATCAAAATGCCATTTTTTTTTCTAAAATGATCCTGCTGAATTGAGAACATAATCGGCCCTGAAGGGTTCTTCATTTTTCTCCAATGTAGAATGTACAACGTCTGATTATCAATTGATTTGCAGGCACATTTGTGAATGATGTTTTTAAAAGTAATATTTTTGACGCCAAAACCAAGATCCATTGTTATTTTACATAGATGCAATAAAATTTGTGCTTCCACTGTTGTCTTTTGCATTCACTTGCAAATCTGGAGGTTTATTGCAATATTAAATTTGTTTTAACTCATACGTTTGCCAAAGCCCGCTTTAAAAGAATTCTCTGGATTGGAGTTGGCAACACATTTGTCTCTGTAAATTTGTGCTTTGGTTGCGGGAAATAAATTTTGAAGAACATTAATCACATGACGTCATTACTCACAGCACTGGGATCTGATATTCTGAGTCTGTGCATACATAAAACAATGGGCCTGAATGGTTCTGGCTTTTCCATTCATCTTCATCTTAACTCTAACTGCACTTGGGGGGGGGGGGGCAGGTTGCCCCCCCCCCCTGAGTTTTTTTTTCACAACCGCTTGGGACTTCAAAATGTCCTCTCAAGACTTTTTCTCTATCTCTGATATTTTCAATAAAATTTTGCCGTTGTATGTTCAGAAATGTCAAATAATGAACGACATCAGTAGCATTGTACAAGCACTTTAAAAGTGTGCTATAAGCAATTTTTTGTTGTTCTACCTTAATGTACTCGTAAAGGTAAATTCATCTTGTTGCCTGATAAATATGTCATGAAAGATGTGCCATATCTTACATAATATTTACAGTCTAATGTTAACCACTTGCGAAATGTAAAAATCTTGGCAACCAACAGCTGGATTATCTTGAAACTCAAAGTTTTGATACTTAGAGATAGTCCTACATTGTGTAGTAATATGGTGAACATAGGTCAAAGTCAAGGACAGCCAAAATGTGAAAATCTACCTTTGGACCATAATTAATGAGTTACAATCCTCGACACATCAGACAGAGTCCAAAATGTTTCCTCGAGATACTATAATATATATATATAATAACGTTGTGACACTTTTATCTTCAACCCCAAGAACCATACAGTTGGACCCACATTTATAGGAACTCATTTTTTTGTAACGCAAAGCATTTGCAAATTTGAATCAAAAAGTTAACAATGAAATTATTCAAGTACTTATAATAAATGTCAAAAATGGAGTTCATCTTATTCAGCATTTTGGCAGCTGTCATCACAGCCACATATCCAAACAAACTAGTCCATTATTGCAACCCTGCAACATTGTTTTGCATCCATTATGCACTTGCAACTTCGTAACTCCACATAAAGGGCTTCTGGAGCAGATAGATTTAGGCAGAGAATTGGTTGCAGCTGTCCCTTGATGTTCTCCAATAGTAGTTTGTAGCTGAGGAAGCTCTGGTATGGGTGTCTTGATGACTTGCACAACAGTGAATGTAATGGCTCTTGCTGTGTGTGGAATCAAAGTTCCAGTTGTAGGTGGTAATTGTGGCCATCTTTACCAAGCTGACCAAACGGCATCAATCTCAATTCTGATGCATCTTCAGACTCTGCTCGGGTCTTGTGCAGCAACAACAAAATCTTTAAATTTGATGGAAAATCCATTGAGAATCTCAGTGCCAACACCAAGTGCCGTTAATGCCTGCAACTTTCTAAGGTCTGTGTCCAGAAAGCACTGAATTGACTGTTTCCTTCTTTCCAAAAAATGTGCCACTGTTAACACTCCTTTTAAAGGTATGCTATCCTATCAAAGCTGCAGCTCGCTCGGATCCAAGCTGCTTATAGCATTCTTGAATACTCAACCGTTCATTTTTCTTCCTTATTAGGGTGGTGATGGTGGAATTTGAGAATAGTGTCCTATCAACTGAGAAGACATCAAGGTGTTTGCACTGGGATTCTTGAGCAAGACTCAATAACATCAGAACTGCCAGTTGATCCCCTTCCTCTAATTGTAAATCTTTTTCAGCATTTCTGGCATACTAACTATTTCTGGAATTGGACAGTTTGACTGTTACTCTATGATGCATTACCAACACTTTTGTTTACTGTTTTGAAATTAGCAAGTAACTTTTTGATGTTATACTGTTAACTCTGACTTTGTTTAATATATGACAGAAACTTTATATATATATTGGCTACTTAGTGGTGTCATTTACATGGAAGTGGATTGCAGTTGTTTTGCCAGTCCTCCTTTACACGCTTCGTTCTTTCAAGGATCACTCGATTATTGGTCAGACAACTCTAATCATTCAATTTCTTGCCTGCTTTGCAACTAGTCAACAAACTGATCTGCAAATCTTTCAGCTATCGCCATTTGAGAGATTTATTTTATTTATGTTTATTTTATTAACCATGTGTTCAATGCACATAGCATCAACAATAAGCACCGGTGATGCCTCGTTTGATCGGCAATGCCTCTCTCGTGGTATCTGAATTTATAAGGCTCTAACTTCTGGATCAGAGAATTATCTGATGTTTTGAAGAGAGCATGATCATGAACCATCTGGGTTGAAATTTGATGCTTAGAGCAATTCTTTGGTTGCTCAACTGAATTGTATGTCGTAGCAAGTGGAAGGTTAGGAGCATTTCAACATCACATCTGGATCTGTTTGCGTGATATTCTAGCCTTCCTTGACGTCCTAAAGGTGTCTTTTGGTCATTCTCTTAATTCCTTCAACTTTTGACTGATGCTGAATTTGTCTTCTTGATCCGTATGAATTAAATTACAGGTCGAGAAAGTTTCTGGCAGACATCAATTGCTACGCTTCGTCTTTCCTGGATATTTTCATATGAAAATAACTGGTAAGCTTTTCAGGATTTTCGAAATTGTCAAACTTTCTGGTAAAATTCCATTCCTTCATGCTTTAATTTCTTTTCTGATTATCATTATTGTACTGTATAATACTCAACCTGCTTGAACCATTCTTTGAGCATCTGATTCTTGTTATCTTTGTGAAAAATATTCTGTGCTTGCTACCATAGCTTTTGAGAACTCAATTTCTGGTATTTTTGCAATAAAACAGTTGAATTGGGCTTCAGGTTAAATTGCACTCCTTTGTTAAAGGATTGCTATTTTTCATGTACAAAGTTCATATCTGTACTTTGATGATGTAGATTTGCATCACTTCATGATTATTGACATAATCTTTGCTATCTCAATGTCAGACATCTTGGTTATCATGGGGGCATGGAAGAAAAGACAGACGATATGAAAGAGGGTTGTTTAATTGAGGTTTGGTGAAGCAGATTGTGTCTCCCCAGTGTGATCTTCCCCATCTCTACCCACTTTCAACCTTCTCAATCCCCAACAGACTATCCTCACAACACATTTCTCCTTTTCAAACCCTGGGATGCAGCATAAGGATCTCCATACAAACTAAGAAATAACTCATTCTGGGGAACTCAACGTGTACATGGATGCTCCTCTCCCTTGGGGACCGTTTTCAAAAATAGCACTGCAACCTGTGCGCACACACTGTTGAGCTCCATGAGCAGCACATTGATCTACTTAGCTTTGAAAAACGTTGATGCTCAAAGCCTCAACTCGTAAATTATTCCAGTGATCTATTACTCGAAGATGTATACTTCTCACGTACATCAGCATCTGAGTGTAAGTAATTGCAAGTGACGTTCATGTTAGCATCTTGTGACATTCACGTTGCTTGGAAAAATGTTGTGCTGCCTCAATGCTTGCTAATGCTGCAGCAGAATGAAACTTCAATGAATCCTCTCAAAGCCTTCTGCTTTCCAATGTGGTTACATTCAGGGTGATACGAAGCCAATTTTTCAATTAGAACCCTTTCATTGAAAAGATCTTCCAAACATTGGTCCACATCCGAAGTTTTGTCCAGAGTCGCTTATCAGCAACAAGAATATAAAAGCAGGGAAATGGAAAGATGATCAGGTACCGTTAATTGAGATTTCGATCAAATCTTTTCACACAGAATTCTCTAAACAGTGGGTCCACACCGAAGTGTTCGTAGGTTATTCAGTTAGAAGGATAAAGGCCGAAGGAATGTGCGGATTACCATTATTTAAAGCTAACTGGGCTTGACCCACAAAATGAAAAATGGATTCTTGAGATATTTGAAACGTTGTTTCTTTTTACACGTTGAGACCCATTTTTGAAAGATTCTGTTTAGAGTTGACTATCTATCTATCTATCTATCACAATACATAATCAAGGATGCTTCTATAAAAGTGGAGGAAAGAGTCATTATCGAGATGTAAATTGGATTCCATTTCTTTAAAAAATACTCCACAATCATGCTGTCATGGTCATTGAAAAATGTTGTTTACTCTTGTTTTGTATGCAGCCTCTGACTGCTGTGGCATCGTTTTCTGGAAGCGTGACTAACAGCTGATACAGTGCCCCTTGTAGCAGTAAGCTGGTTCTCATTTTGCCAACCTCAAGGATGGCTGGCGATCGACCCCACCTGATGGTATGTAATGCACAACAGGGTTTAAACTCAAGACCCTAAGATCTTAAGCCATCCACCTTAACCGTTAAGCAACACCAGGAGTAGTAAAAGAAATAAAAAAAACCGGTTTTTTGGCATACACTACGTCCTAACCTTGGGCATCGGTGTTTATCCTCACCACACAATGAACTCCTTATTCTCCCAACTCCACACTTCAGTTGCCACAGGTACCGAAAACCAGAGATCCCACATCATCATCATATAATGGCGTTAGCCTGAACTTCTAATGCACTTTTCTCCGAACATATTCTGTTCATACTTCCGAATCTTCACATTATGTGTTCCATGTATTTGCGCAGGTGTGATAGCAGATTCAAAAATCGAATATTAGATAGAATTTTCAAAGAGGGAATCTATGACGTCACAATCGGCAGCATTCAGTGGCAAACCGATGGCTGGGCCCAGACCACGTGCTTTACTTAACTAAGTCCATTAGTTCAGGTCGTTTGTTAAACTCAGCATTACGACTTTTTTCCTGCCATGTTGTTAATCTGTTGATGGAGTAATATAAGAAACGATGAATATGTCAAATCGTTCGTGTCAAGGCCAACGATCTAAAGCGACGGGTCTCAAACGCTACCATGGGCACCCAGACACGCCACAATATGAATTGAGTCGTGAATGCGGCGCAAAATATCCAAAGAAACTACCATAACCGAATATTGTGATCTAGTCTTGTCCATTCCTGTCGTAGATGGGTATCTGCTAGTATTTACATATTGCCACAAGAGAAGCAAAATGATGCTGCGGCACAACTCCCCTCCTATATGCGTTAATGAAACAACAAAAAAGAGGTGTTGCTTGTCCATGTCAAAGTCACAGCCACGATAAATGGTTGACAGGAAATTGTACTCATAAATATTGTGCCAGGAAGTGGACATTGCACTCAAGGTGAGTTGAATACAACGTAAGGTACCATTGTCGTAGGCGTCGAAGCACCAGTTGCGGGAGGCTCACCTGATCCTTCATCAAGCAAAGCAATCTATGGGAACTGTCTCCCAACCACCATTAATATTGAATATGAACGTTTTCTCAGAGATTGTAGAACATTGTAAGGTCCGTCATATGGTTGCTGTAAGAGTCTTCAGAGAGTCATCCCGCACGAATACATGGATGCACATAGAAAACTCCCGGGGAATGAAAAGCAGGGTGCCAAATGCGTACGTGTTAGAATCGCCTGGAGACCCTGCATGCCATACAAAGTTGATTGCATAGTTGCTGGTATCGATCAAGGAGTGATCAGAGCTGTGAAGAATTCTGGAGACAAAAGCATTGCACCGTACACTAGCGTTGCAGCGAAATTCCAAGGTCATGTTTTGGAGCAGCTCGCATACCAAGCAAGACCATAGGTACAATGTCGGTCCAGTGCGTGAATTTCATGTGCTTTCAGGAAGACTTGAGTTGGCAGTGAAAACGCCACCACACCATTCGTTGCTGGATGGTAAGTGGTGGTCGTACACGGTCAGTACCCTGGATCGTCAGCTCATGAAACTAGAGCAGACTCAAAACTGGCTACCAGGACCCTGAAGACAGTTTCTGGTGGTCTTTCTTCGAACGGAACCCAACGGCATTGAGCGTGCCAACCCATCGACACTGACAGATGCCACAGACACTGCTCTGATGACACGTTTTCTTCGAAGATTTATCCAAAAGTTATTCAGACCCTTTGGATACCCTGTCATGCCACGAGTCCAGAGATATGCCATTCACATTATTGATTGGGAGGAGCGTTTGACATCCTTGAAGCCCTTCTCTCATGGATGCTGAGAGTGCACTGCAGTGACCCACCTCTGGTTATTGTAGTGCCGTCTGTTCGAGTTGATCATAAGCAATGGTGCCTGAAGCCTTGGCTCGAGAACGCGAGAAAGTTGTCCCTTGTCCCACGAGCTTGCAATGAAGAAAAAGAAGACTAGCTGAAAGTGGAGTCCCAGTGGATTTGGATTGCCTGAGGGTCGTTGGATTGTTTGTGTTCGTTATTAAAAGCTATTTTGTTGATTGGTGGCTGGCCCTGGCTTGATACCTCGGGAAATGTAAGCGAACCGGCTGCTAACTGGAAATGGTTGAGCACCATGTCCTCCCGTTGTGCTCTGCCAGTGCGTTAAAAATTGATGGCCAGTGTGCTGTTCAAGATAACGCTAAAACCTTGAAGCGTAGAGAGAAATCGGCCACAGAGTTCGTGATTCCTTTAATGTGCCGACTCTGCCTTATCGCAAGTACCATCGGATGTGGTGGCAACTGTTGCAAAAACATTCCTGAAGGAGCAACGGGTGAAGTGCATGTCGAGATCATATCATGTCGAGAAGTGACCCAACATCAAGATCAGGTTAAATGGGCAATCTATACAGTCAGGGTTAACGTGGGCTATCTATACAGTTTAGGGATAAAGTGAGAAATCTATACAGATCAGGTTAAAGTGGCAATCTATACAGATCAGGTTAAAGGGCAATCTATGCAGATCAGGGTTAAGTGGGCAATCTATACAGATCAGGTTAAAGTGGGCAATCTATACAGATCAGGGTTAAAGTGGGCAATCTATACAGATCAGGGTTAAAGTGGCAATCTATACAGATCAGGGTATAAGTGGGCAATCTATACAGATCAGGGTTAAAGTGGACAATCTATACATATCAGGGTTAAAGTGGGAATCTATACAGATCAGGGTTAAAGTGGCAATCTATACAGATCAGGGTAAATGGGCAATCTATACAGACTTCTAGCAGGTTAAAGTGGGCAATCTATACAATCTATCAGGTTAAATGCGGCAATCTATACAGATCTATCAGGGTTAAATGGGCAATGATACAGATCTATCAGGGTTAAAGAGGCAATCTATACAGATAGGTTAAAGTGGGCAATCTATACAGATCATGGTTAAAGTGGGCACTATACAGATCAGGTAATGCAATCTATACAGATCATGTTAAAGTGGCAATCTATACAGAGCATGGTTAAAGTGGCAATCTATACAGATCATGGTTAAAGTGGGCAATCTATACAGATCAGGTTAAAGTAGGCATCTACAATCGGTTGAAGGCAATCTATAAGCTCAGTTAAAGTGGGCAGTCTATACAGATCAGGTTAAGTAGGAAATCTATACAGATCATAGATGTCAGAGAAACATTTTGTACCACATATTGGATTCCTTTTGTGAGCGATATATTTTTTTGCATGTGTGTTGTTGGGATCAATGAAAATTTACAAAACAGGAGAGAGAGAGATGAATGGGAATATGAGAGAAAAAGCTTGAGAGAGATGAAGGGCACTTTAATCACATGGGTGGAGAGGGTGTGAATTTCGCCACACTTTGTCTACATCATAAATATATGCTCCTTTTTCAAACGATTCAGAAGGACATTATCAAATTAGGTATTGTTTGATCCAGATGTGAGGACTCACGAAAAAGGAAACTAATCTTATACAATTTACTCTCCAGCTTTTAGACATCAGATTTGACACCTTGGAACTTGAACCCAACTTCCGTTGGCAATGGAGCAACACCTGCCTTCACATTTACGTTTCATCTCATGGCTTGGGCTGATTGGTTGGATTTACCTGGTGGTGGGACGAGCCTGACGTAGGGAGACTCGTGATGGAAAAATCAACCTGAAATAGATTCCGTGGAATGCGAGGCAGCACGAATGGTCCTTTGTGATTTCACAAATAAGTTCAATGGAACTCTGACTTCACAAGCACAGCTGCTGTAATAAAACGAGTCTCTTGGATAACCCAAAGTGTACTCGCAGGGTAGTCCATATAGCTCTTGTTACCCTTGTGTGGTTTAATCTGATCATCAGGTATGCATTGAAATTCATTGCTTGATATATTTATATACAAACCCGATCAAATAGGATTATTTAGACTTTAGTAAACTATCAATAAGATTGATGCTTAAAGCTGGAGCAAAAAAAAAAATCCTGGGAGTGCAACATGGCAATGATGGCCAAATGGCCTCATTTCTTTGTTTGAGGTTGTGCAGGTTCGTGCACAGGGTAGTCCCACGTCAACTGCAGACCATTTGTGTATTAATTTCCATTCTGCCAATTTGCATAAAGAATATAAATATTTAAATGCAATTGGTTCGATTCCCGATTCAAGCTCCGATGTAACATTACTACGATGTAACATCGCATGTTACTACTACGGGGGGGGGGGGGGGGCGATTATACTCGAACCCCACGACAAATACATGATACAGTTTCTTAAAAGGAAGACATTTAATGAATTAGACAAATATTTACAAAGGACAATAATTCAAAAGGTAATGATAATAATGAAGTAAACAAGTCTGAAGACGGACTGGTTCACGAGCGGTATTTGACGATTAGACTGTTTCAGAATCAAGGATAGACAATGTGATAATGTTTGACCAAGTTATAAAAATGCGTCAACATGATGTGGTACGAGTGACAGGTTATTAGCTGCAAAATGTCGAAAACCCGGTTTCGTTCAACAACTTTAAAAATTTGACCTTGCA
>CM068968.1:30454895-30466597 GCA_035128595.1 Eptatretus atami
CGTATGATATTTATGTCAAAATTCGAAATTTTCCAAGTTCGTGACCTTGTGACCTTGACCTTGTGTCCTTGGGACGAAAATGAAAAATCGAGCTCCGTGGGGCTATGCAGGTGCCATTGGGCTAACCAAATACTAATATTTTGCGAGATACGTACCGTTTTTCGTTTTAGCGAGGCATGGATTTCCGTAAACTCTCTTGCAGTACGACAGATAGACTTGATGAGCGGTTCCTTGTCTGACTCTTATACAGGTGCAGGAAATGCTTTTGTATATATTTTTTGAATGTGACCAGAGGCCAACATTTGCGACATTCTCGATTCCATTCCGGCTTTGTGAAAGGCACGCGTACACGCACGATGGTGTTGATGTAAAAAAAAAAAAAAAAATTTTTTTGCTTCATTGAAGGTGCAATATGTTGGTGTAAAATATATATTCCTTTTGTTTTTTTGTATTAGTCGGCCGTGGGTGTAATGTTAGGACTGCTTGACGAGTGGGGGCGGCGGCGCTTTCTTCTGGCGGATCACTCGCGTTGCGTTAAATATTCACAGTGCTTTTTGTTGGGGTCTTTGGGTAGTTTTAAAGGATGCTTGCATTTCTGTATCTTTAAGGACACAATTCCACGAATCTGACGATAAGGTTCTACCTGCAAAAAGATTGCTGAGCACGAGGCATGTGGATTCCTCTTTTACGGATGTTTTTGGTGTTGCACGAGCAGATGTTCTGTTGTTGCCAATGAAGCGAGATCCACATCCACTGGACTGCGTTCAAAGCCAGTTTTCCTTAGCATGCTTAAGCAGAGACAGACCTCGCTCTTGCAGGGCAGATATCTATAAGCACTTTTGCAGGTAAGACCGGGTTGGAATGCGACTTAATACCTCATCGTTTCATTTTGGTGGCACCACAGGTAAATTTTTCTACGACGACTATCGTCTTAGTTGCAATCAAAAATGCCATTTTATTTCTAAAATGATCCTGCTGAATGAGAACATAATCGGCCCTGTAAGGCGTTCTTCATTTTTCTCCAATGTAGAAGGTAACAACGTCTGATTATCCCAATTGATTCTGCAGGCACATTTGTGAATGGATGTTTTTAAAAGTAATATTTTGACGCCAAAACCAAGATCCTTGTTATTTTACATAGATGGCAATAAAAAATTTTGCTTCCACTGTTGTCTTTTGCATTCACTTGGCAAAAATCTGGAGGTTTTTATTGCAATATGGAAAATGTTGTTTTTAAGCTCATACGTTTGCCAAAGCCTACGTTATAAAAAGAATTCTCTGGATTGGAGCTTGGCAAACATTTGTCTCCTGTAAAGTTTGTGCTTTGGTTGCGCGGAAATAAATTTTGAAGAACATTAACACAGACGTCATTACTCACAGCACTGGGATCTGATATTCGAGTCTGTGCATACATAAACAATGGGCCTTGAATGGTTCTGGCTTTATTCCACTTCATCATTCATCTTAACTCTAACCTGCACGTTGGGGGGGGGGGGCAGGTCTTGCCCCCCCCACCCTGAAGTTTTTTTTTCACAACCGCTTGCGGACTTCAAAATGTCCTCTCAAGACTTTTTCTCTATCTCTGATATTTTCAATAAAATTTTGCCTGTTGTATGTTCAGAAATGTCAAATTAATGAACGGACATCTCAGTAGCATTGTTACAAGCACTTTAAAAGTTGTGCTAATAAGCAATTTGTGTTGTTCTCTTAATTGTACTCGTAAAGGTAAATTCATGCTTGTTGACCTGATAATGATGTCATGAAGATGGTGCCATATTCTTACATAATATTACAGTCTAATGTTAACCACTTGCTGAAATGTAAAAATCTTGGCAACCAACAGCTGATTATCTTTGAAACTCAAATTTTGATACTTAGAGATAGTCCTGACATTGTGTAGTTATATGGTGAAATAGGGTCAAGTCAAGGACGCAAAATGTGAAAATCTACCTTGGACCATTAATTTAATGAGTTTAACCTCCTGCGACACATCAGACAGAGTCCAAAATGTTCCTTGAATACTATATATATATATATTATAATACGTTGTGACACTTATTCATCCTTCCAAGCCCCAAGGACCATGACAGTTGGGACCACATTTATAGGGAACTCATTTTTTTTGGGTAACGCAAAGCATTTTGGCAAATTTGAATCAAAAGTTAACAATGAAAATTATTCAAGTATTATAATAAATGTCAAAAATGGAGTTCATTCTTATCAGCATTTTTGGCAGCTGTCATCACAGCCACATGTCCAAACAAACGTAGTCCATTTATTGCAACCTGTTGCAACAATTGTTTTTGCATCCAGTTATTGCACTTGCAACTTCGTAACTCACCACATAAAAAGGGCTTCTGGAGCATTATAGATTTAGGCAGAGAATTGGTTGCAGCATGTTCCCTTGATGTTCTCCAATAGTTAGTTTGTAGCTGGAGGAAAAGCTCTGGGTATGGGTGTCTTGCATGACTTGCCACAACAGTGAACAATGTAATGGCTCTTGCTGTGTGTTGAATCAAAGTTCCAGTTGTAGGTTGGTAATCGTTGGCCATCTTTACCAAGCTGACCCAAACGGCATCAATCTCAATTCTGATGCATACTTCAGACTCTGCTGCGGGTCGTGTGCAGCCAAACAAACAAATCGTTTAATTTGATGGAAAATCCATTGAGAATCGCAGTGCCAAACACCAAAGTGCCGTTAATGCCTGCCAACTTTCTTAAGGTCTGTGTCCAAAAAGCACTGAATGACTGTTTCCTTCTTTTCCAGAAAATTGTAGCCACTGTAACACATCCTTTTAAAGGTTATTGCTATCTATCAAAGGCTGCAGCTCGCATCGGATCCAAGCTGGCTTATAGCATTTCTTAAATACTCAACCGTTCATTTTTCTTCCTTATTAGGGTGGGTTGATGTGGGAATTTGAGAAATAGCTTCCTATTCAACTGAAGAAGACATCAAGGTGGTTTGCACTGGGATTCTTTGAGCAAACATCAATAACATCAGAACTGCCAGTTGATCCCCTTCCTCTAATTGTAATCTTTTTCCAGAGCATTTTCTGCATACTAACTATTTCTGGAATTGGACAGTTTGACTGTTTTATCTATGATGCATTACCAACACTTTTGTTTGTACTGTTCTTAAATTAGCAAGTAACTTTTGTTGAGGGATACTGTTAACTCTGACTTGTTTTTATATTAATGACAGAAACTTTATAATATATTGGCTACTTTATGGTGTCATTTACATGGAAGTGGATTGCAGTTGTTTTGCCAGTCCTCCCTTTACACGCGTCGTTCTGTTCAAGGAGTGCACTCGATATATTGGTCAGACAACTCTATCATTCAAAATTTCTTGCCTGCTTTGCAAGCTATGTCAAAACTGAGCTGCAAATCTTTCAGCTTCGCCATTGAGAGATTTTATTTTATTTATGTTTTATTTATTTAACCATGTGTTTCAATGCACATAGCATCAACAATAAGCACCGGTGATGCCTCGTTGATCGGCAATTGCCTTTCTCTCGTGGTATCTTGAATTGTAAAGGCTCTAACCTCTGATCAGAGAAATTATCTGATGTTTTGAAGCAGAGCATGTCATGGAGCATCTGGTTGATAATGTTGATGCTTAGAGCAATTCTGGTGTGGTTAGTCAACTGAATTGTAATGTTCGTTAGCAAGTGGAAGGTTAATGGAGCATTTCAACATCACATCTGGATCCTGTTTGCGTGAGTATTCTAGGCCTTAGCCTTGACGTCCTAAGTGGCTGTCTTTTGTCATTCTCTTATCGCTTCCAACTTTTGACTGATGCTGATTTGTTCTTCTTGGATCCGTATGAATAAATTACAGGTCGAGGAAAGGTTTTCTGGCAGACTTATCAAATCTGCTACGCTTCGTCTTTCCTGGATATTTCATATAAAATAAGCTGGGTAAGCTTTTCAGCGTTTTCGAAATTGTCAAACTTTTGGTAAAATTCCATTCCTTCATTGCTTTTTAATTTCTTTTCTGATATCATTATTGTACTGTATAATACCAACCTTGCTTGAACCCTCTTTGAGCATCTGATTTCTTGTTATCTTTGTGAAAATATTTTCTGGCTTGCTTACCATGTTTTTGAGGAACTCAATTTCTGGATTTTTTTTGCAATAAAACAGTTGATATTGGGGTTCAGGTTAAATGCATCCTGTTGTTAAAGGATTGCGTATTTTTCATGTACAAGTTCATATCTGTACTTTGATGATGTAGATTTGCAATCACTTCATGAATTGAACAAATCCTTTGCTATCTCAATGTCAGACATCTTGCTTATCATGGGGGCATGGAAGAAAAGACAGACGATAGAAAGAGGGTGTTTAATTTGAGGTTTGTGAAGCAGATTGTGTCTCCCCAGTGTGATCTTCCCCACTTACCACTTTCAACCTTCTCAATCCACCAACAGGACTATCCTCACAACACATTTCTTCCTTTTCAAACCCTGGGGATGCAGCATAAGGATCTCCATACAAACTAAAAATAACTCATTCTGGGAAACCAACGTGACATGGATGACTCCTCTCGCTTGGGACCGTTTTCAAAGAATAGCACTTGCACCTGTGCGCACACACTTGTTGAGGCTCCATGAGCTAGCACATTGATCTACTTAGCTTGAAAAAACGTTGATGCTCAAAGGCCTCAACTCGTACAATTATTCCAGTGATCTATTACTCGAAGATGTATACTTTCTTCACGTACGATCAGCATCTGAGTGGTAAGTATTTGCAAGTGACTTCATGTTAGGCATCTTGTGACATTCACGTTGGCTGGAAAAATGTGTGCGATGCCTCAATTGCTGCTAATGCTGCAGCAGAATGAAGACCTTCAATGAGTCTCTGCAAAGCCTTCTGCTTTCCAATGTGGTTACATTCAGGGTGTACGCCAAGCCACACATTTTTCGGGAAAGACATATAAGACGCCGCCTTTTTCTAGATTGATACGACAAAGATGCATCCAGACAACATGGCCTCCCTCGCAAGTTTTGTCCAAACCCGAGGTCGCCTTAGCTCAGACAACACAGAAATAATAAACAGCGGGAAGGAAATGGGAAAGATGATCAGTACCGTTAATTGAGATTTCGATCAAATCTTTTCACACGAGAATTCTCGAAACAGCTGGCGTCCACAACCGAAGTGTTCGTAGTTATTCATTTAGAGGATAAAGGCCGAAGGAATGTGTGCGATTTCACCATTATTAAAAGCTTAACCTGGGCTTGACCCACAAAATGTAAAATGGATTCTTGAGATATTTGAAACGTTGTTTCTTTTTAACGTTGGACTCCATTTTTGAAAGATTCTTTTAGAGGTTGACTATCTATCTATCTATCTATCACAATACATATTCTCAAGGATGCTTGCTATAAAAGTGGAAGGAAAAGAGTCATTATCGAGATGTAATTGGATTCCATTTCTTTTAAAAAATACGTCCACAATCATGCTGTCATGGTCATTGAAATGTTGTTCTACTCTTGTTTTGTATGCACGCCTCTGACTGCTGGTTATGCATCGATTTTCTGGAAGCTGACTGAAACAGCTGATAACAGATGCCCCTTGCTTAGCAGTAGCTGGTTCTCATTTTTGCCAACCTCAAGGCATGGCTGCGCTGAGTCGACCCACCTGATGTGATGTAAATGCACAACAGGGGTTTAACTCAAGACCCTAAGATCTTAAGCCATCCACCTTAACCGTAAGGCAACACCAGGTATTTGTAAATGAAATAAAAAACCGCTTTTTTTGGATTTACATACGTCCTAGACCTTGGGCATCGGTGTTTTCCTTCACCACACAATGAACTCCTTTCTCCCAACTCCACACTTCCAGTTTGCCACAGGTACCGAAAGACCTAGAGATCCCACCTCATCATCATTTAATGGCGTTAGCCTGGAACTTTTAATGCACTTTTCTCCGAAACATATTCTGTTCATACTTCCGAATCTTCACATTATGTGTTCCATGTATTGCGCAGGTTGCATAGCAGATTCAAATAATCGCAATATAGATGAATTTTCAAAGAGGGATCTATGACTCCATCGGCAGCATTCAGTTGGCAAAGCCGATGGCTGGTCCCAGACCACGTGCTTTACTTAACTAAGTCCATTAGTTCAGGTGTTTGGTTAAAACTCCAGCATTTACGACTTTTTTCCTGCATGTTGTTAATCTGTTGATGGAGGTATATAGAAACGTATGAATATTGTCAAAATCGTTCGTGTCAGGCCAACGATCTAAAGCGACGGGTCTTCAAGCGCTTACCATGGGGCACCCAGACACGCCAGCAATATGAATTGAGCTGCGTGAATGCGGCGCAAAATATCCAAAGAAACTACCATAAACCGGGAATATTGTGATCTGTCTTGTCTCCATTCCTGTCTAGATGCGGTATCCTGCTAATATTTACATATATGCCACAAGAGAAGCCAGAAATGATTGCTGCGGCACAACTCCCCCTCCTAATGCGTTATGGAAACAAACAAAAGAAAAGGTGTTGCGTGTGTCCATGTCAAAGTCACAGCCACGCATAAATGGTTGACAGGAAATTGTACTCATAAATATTGCGTGCAGGAAGTGTACATTGGCACTCAAGGTTAGTTGAATACAACGTAAGGCTACCATTGTCTAGGCGTCGAAGACACCATGTTGCGGGAAGGAGGCTCACGCTGATGCCTCATCAAGAACATCTATGGAGGACTGTCTCCCAACACCATTAATATTGAATAATGACGTTTTCTCAGAGGATGTAGAACATTGTTAAGGTCCGTCATGATGGTTGCTTAAGAGTCTTCAGAGAGTCATCCGCAACGAATAAAATGGAGCACATAGAAAACTCACCGGGGAATGAAAAGCAGGTTGCCAAATGCGTACGGTTAGAATCCCTGGAGACCTGCATGGCCATACAAAGTTGATTGCCATAGTTGCTGGTACGATCAAGGAGTGATCAGTGCCTGTGAAGAATTCTGGGAGACAAAAGCCATTGCACCGATAAATACACTAGCGTGCAGCGGAAATTCAAGGTCATGTTTTTGGAAGCAGCTCGCATACCAAGCAAGCCATAGTACAATGTCGGTCCAGTGCGTGAAGTTGTTCATGTGCTTTCAGGGAAGACTTGAGTTGGCAGCTTGGAAACGCTCCACCACACCATTCGTTGCTGGATGGTAAAGTGGTGGTTCGTACACGGTCAAGTACCCCCCCCCATGGAGCTCAGCTCATGATAAACTAGAGCAGACTCCAAAACTGGCTACCAGGACCCTGAAGACAGTTTCTGGTGGGTCTTTCTTCGAAGCCGGAACCCAACGGCATTGAAGCGTGTCCAATCCTATCGACACTGACAGATGCCACAGACACTGCTTGATGACACGTTTCTTTCGCAAGATTTATCCAAAAGGTTATTCAGACCTTTGGATACCCTGTCATGCCACGAGTCCCAGAGTATGCCAATTCACATTATTATTGGGGTAGGAGGCGTTTGACATCCTTGAAGCCCTTCTCTTCATGGATGCTGGAGGATGTGGCACTCAGTGACCCACCTCTGGTTATTGTAGTGCCGCTTCTGTATCGAGTTGGATCATAAGCAGTGGTGCCTGAAGCCTTGGCTCGAGAAGCGAGGAAAGTTTGTCCTTGTCCCACGAGCGTTGCAAGATGAAGAAAAAGAGACTAGCTGAAAGTGGAGTCCCAGTGGGATTTGAGATTGCCTGAGGGTCGTTGGATTGTTTGTGTTCGTTATTAAAAGCTATTTTGTGATTTGTGTGGCTGGGCCCTGGGCTTGATACTCGGGAAATGTAAGCGAACCGGCTGCTACTGAAATGGTCGACACCATGTCCTCCCGTTGTGCTGCTGCCAGTTGCGTTAAAAATTGAATGGCCAGTTGCTGGTTTCAAGATAACGCTAAAACCTTGAAGCGTGAGAGAGAAATCGGCCACAGAGTTCTGATTCCTTTAATGTGCCGACTCTGCCTTAGCTGCAAGTACCAGCGGATGTGGGGTGGGCAACTGTTTGCAAACACACTCCTGAAGAAGCAAAACTGTGAGGTGGGCATTGTCGAGATCATATCATGATCGAGAAGTGAACCCACATCAAGATCCAGGTTAAGCAAAATGGGCAATCTATTACAGGTCAGGGTTAACGTGGGCTATCTATACATTTGGGATAAAGTGAGAAATCCTTACAGATTCAGGGTTAAAGTGAGGCAATCTATTACAGATCAGGGTTTAAAGTGCGGCAATCTATGCAGATCAGGGTTATTAAAGTGGGCAATCTAACAGATCAGGTTAAAGTGGGCAATCTATACAGAATTCAGGTTAAAAGTGGGGCAATCATCAGATTCATGGTTAAAGTGGGCAAGTCTTATACAAGATCAGGGTTAAAGTGGGCAATCATACAGATCAGGGTTAAAGTGACATCTATACTTGTCAGGTTAAAAGTGGGAATCGTATACAGATCGGGTTAAAGTGGGCAATCTATACAGATCAGGGTTAAAGTGGGCGAATCTATACAGATCTGCAGGTTAAAGTGGGCAATCTTACAGACTATCAGGGTTAAGTGGGCGAATCTATACAGATCTATCAGGGTTAAATGGGCAATCGATACAGATCTATCAGGGTTAAAGTGCGGCAATCTATACAGATCAGAGTTAAATGGGCAATCTATACAGATCAGGGTTAATGCTGGGCAATCTATACAGATCAGGGTTAAAGTAGGGCAATCTATACAGACATGGTTAACAGTGGCATCATACAGATCATGGTTAAAGTGGGCCAAATTATTACAGATCATGGTTAAAGGGGCAATCTATTACAGATTCAGGGTTAAAGTAGGCATCTTACAGATCGGGTTGAAGGGGGCAATCTATACAGCTTCAGGTTAAGTGGGCAGTCTATACAGTCAGGGTTAAGTAGCGAAATCTATACAGATCATAGCATGTCAGAGAAACATTTTTTGTTACCACATAATGAATTTCCTTTTGTGAAGCGAATATATTTTTTTTGCATGTGTTGTGTTTTGGGACATTGAAAATGTTACAAGAAGGAGAGAGAGATGAAAATGGGGGAATATGAGAGAAAAAGCTTGGAGAGGGGGATGAGGGCACTTTAATCACAGGGGGGGAGAGGGGTGAATTTCGCCACAGCTTTGTTCTCACATCATAAAATATTATGCTCCTTTTTCAAACGATTCAGAGGTACCATTATCAAATTAGTATTGTTTTGATCCAGATGTCGAGACTCACGAAAAAGAAAACTAATTCTTATACAATTTACTCTTCCAGCTTTTAGACATCAGAATTTTGACACCTTGGACTGACCCAACTTCCGGTTTGCAATGGAGCCAAACACCTGCCTTCACATTTACGTATTCATCTCCATAGCTTGGGCCTGATTTGGATTCTACCTGAGTTGGTGGACGAGACCTTGAGTAGGGAGACTCGTGATGGGAAAAATAACCTGAAATAGATTCCGTGGAAATGCGAAGGCAGCACGAATGTCTTTGTGATTTCACAGATAAGTTCAATGGAACTCTGGACTTCAACAAGCACACGCTGCCTTAATAAAAACGGGTCTCTGGGATCAACCGCAAAGTGTACTCGCAGGTTAGTCCATATAGCTCTTGATTACCCTTGGTGGTGGTTTAATCTCATCATTCAGGTTGCATTGAAATTTCTTTGCATGATATATTTATCATACAAAGCCCGATCAAATAGGATTATTTAGACTTTAGTAAACTGATCAATAAGATGATGCTATAAAGCTGAGAGCAAAAAAAATCCTGGGAGATGCACATGGCTGATGGCAAAGCCTCTTTCTCTTGTTTGAGGTTGTGCAGGTTCGTGCACCAGGGTGTCCCACGTCAACGTGCAGACCATGTGTGTATTAATTTCCACTTCTGCAATTTGCATAAAGAATATAAATATTAATGCAATTGGTTCGATTCCCGATTCAAGCTCCGATGTAAACATTACTACGACTGTAAATCGCATGTTACTACTACGGGGGGGGGGGGGGGGCGCTTATACTCAACCCCACGACAAATACCATGATACAGTTTCTTTAAAAGGAAGACATTTAATGAATTAGACAATATTTACAAAGGACAATATTCCAAAAGGTAATGATAATAATGAGTAACAAGTTCTGAAGACGACTGCGTTCACGAGCGGTATTTGACGATGTAGACTGTTTCAGAGGTTCGAAGATGACAGACAATGTGATAATGTTTTGACAAGTTATAAAAATGCGTTTCAACATGATGTGTAGGTAGTGACAGGTTATTAGCTGCAAAATTGTCGGAAAACCCGGTTTCGTTCAACAACTTTAAAAATTTGACCTTTGCATAACCTTTAAAGGTTCAACAAAAGCAATGTTGTGGGACATTAAAATATGGAAACGGGGAATAGGCTATAGCTTAATGGAGTTAGTTCATCGAAGAAGGTCGAAACCCGATATCGATTTCCCACAATTTGAAAATTGTGACCTTTAGTGAACTTTAAGGTAAAGGTTCAAGGATTATTGACCTTTGGTGCAAACTTCCTCTGAAACATTCAGGAACAATATAACATCATTATAGGGGCTATTATGGCATTTCACACTCCATCGCGATTATCCATTACTTTTGATGAAATCAGCCGTAAAAACCAAAACTTGAAGGGGGGCCACAGGCAAGGTGTCGAGGATAGAGCAAAATGGTTTCAAGACTTAGGTGAGGACTGACCTCAAGATATGCATAAATAAAATATTGTTCATGCCTAGCTCTCAAAGTTCTGGCGCGGTCGGATGCATTATTTATGTCAAAAATCGAAATTTTCCAAGTTCGTGACCTTGTGACTTGACCTTGTGTCCTTTTCGGACGAAAATGAAAAATCGAGCTCCGTGGGGCATGAGGTGCCATTGGGCTAACCAAATACGCGAAAACCCCGGCCCAGATTCGACAAAACCCTCGGAGAAGATGGATTTTTATGTCAAAATTTCGCATTTTCTAAACGTTCGTGACCCTTTTGACCTTGCTGGACGAAGATGAAAAACCGAGCCGGGGTGGCTATGCAGGTGCCAGTGGGCTTAACCAAAATACCGGAAACGCCTGCCCAGATTCGACCAAACCCTCGGAAGAAGATGGATTATATGTTCAAAGTGCTCTAAGTTTCTAAGTTCGTGACCTTGTGACCGTCGTCCTCTGGGACGAAATGAAAATCGAGGGCCCGGTGGGGCTATGCAGTGGCCATGGGCTAACCAAATTAACCGAAACCCCTGCAGATCGACAAACCCCTCGGAGAAGATGCAAATTGAAAGTCGAGCTACCCCCTAAAACACAACATTCGCAATTTTCTAAGTTCGTGGACCTGTGTTTGGCCTATGACCTTGGACGAAAAGAAAAATCGAGCTTGTGGGGCTACTGCAGGTGCCATTGGGCTAACCCAAATACCGAAAACCCCCTGCCAGAGTTCGACAACCCCTCGGAGAAGATGCAAATTGAAATGGCTACCCCCTAAAAACACGTTTTTTTGGGCGTGGCTCCGCCCATTGAATGGCGTGCACCACGCCCAATTTGGGGTCAGGAAAAACACAACTAGATCAGTGATATAAACCTCCCACCAAATTTTATCAGGATCGGATCAAAAACCCACGGAGCTAATGCGCGGGACAGACAGACAGACAGACAGACACAATAACGAATATATAGTGAGTTCACTTATTTTTA
>CM068968.1:30466622-30478447 GCA_035128595.1 Eptatretus atami
TTTCGTGAAAATATTTTTTCGTGAACCAATTATTTTTTTCGTGAAAATATTTTTTCGTGAACCAATAAATCCTACAAGTCGAGGCGCCTCTTCACACAGACTCGAATACAGACAAAGGGAAAACAATAAAAAAACTACTCGTATCTAAAGGTGAGTTGAGTGGATGAGTCGGTACATATCAACCACTCATACAAGAAGGTGAGTTGAGATGTTATTAGTCGAATTATCAACTCCTCACATCTTAAGGTGAGTTGAGTGAATTTGAGTCGGTGTAGATGAACTACTCATATCTGAAGGTGAGTTGAGTGGATATGTGTGAGTCCATATAGATGAATTACTTATATGTGAAGGTGAGTTGAGTGGATATGTGTGATTCCATATAGACGATGAATACTCATATCTGAGGTGATTTCGAGTGGCTATGTGTGAGTCATATCAGGAAACTACTTATATTGAAAGGTGAGTTGAGTGGCTTATGTGTGAGTCCATTACAGACTGACTACATCATATCTGTAGGGAGCTGAGGTGGCTATTGTGTGAGCCATATCAGATGAACTACTCGTATCTGAAAGGTGAGTTGAGTGGCTATGTGTGAGTCCATAAGATGAACTCTATATCTGAAGGTGAGTTGATGGATTGTGTCGATACAGATGAAACTCTCATATCTGAAGGTGAGTTGAGTGGCTTTAGTGAAGTCCATAAGATGACTACTTATATCTGAAGGTGAGTTGAGTGGATACGTGTGATCATATATGAACTACTTCTACTGAAAGGTGAGTTGAGTGGCTATGTTGAGTCCATATAGATGAACTCACTAATATCTGAAGGTGAGTTGAGTGCGCTATGTGTGAGTCCATAAGAGTGAACTACTTATCCTGAAGGTGAGTTGAGTGGCTATGTGTGAGTCCATAGATAATTCATATCTGAAGGTGAGTTGAGTGGTCTGTGTGAGTCCATATAAGTTAACTACTCTTATCTGAAGGTGAGTTGAGTGGCTATGTGTGAGTCCATGCATGAACTCTCTATATCTGAAGGTGAGTTGAGTGCTATGTGTGAGTCCATCCAGATGAACCTTACTCTATCTGAAGTGAGTTGAGTAGCTATGTGTGGTCCATATGATGAACTCTCATATCTGAAGGTAGTTGAGTGGCTATGTTGAGTCCATAGATGAATTCTATATCTGAAGGTGAGTTGAGTGCTATGTGTGAGTCCATATAGATGAACTACTTATCTGAAGGTGAGTTGAGTGCTATGTGTGAGTCCATAAGATGAACTACTCATATCTGAGGTGAGTTGAGTGGCTTTTTCGAGTCCATACAGATGACATTATATCTGAAGGTGTTGATGTGGATGTGGTGAGTCATATAGATGAACTACTCTATCAGAAGGTGAGCTGAGTTGGCTAAAGTGTGAGTCATATCGTGAACGTACCCCCTTTCTATACTGAAGGTGAGTTGAGTGGATATGTGTCGGTCCATGTAGATGAACTACTCATATCTGAAGGTGAATTGAGTGGATATGTTGTCGGTAAGATGAACAACTTTATCTGAAGGTGAGTTGAGTGGCTACGTGTAGTCACAGATGATAACTATATCTGAAGGTGAGTTGAGTGATGATGAGTGAGTCCATATAGATGAACTACTTATAATCTGAAGGTGAGTTGAGTGGCCTGGGACGAGTGGAGCAACTGATGGCGACCGGCGGAGAGTCCGCAAGGATGTTAATGTGGAGGGCTACTGGTGTAGAATGCCTATGCAGAGCGGTGAGGCCACAGGTACAAAGGCGATCTATGTTGCCAAAGGAATAGCACAGGAGAGAGGGCATTACACGCACGTTGGTGCATGGTAGCTATGGGTCCCGAGAAACACTGTTAGGGGATATCGGACCAGAAACACCTACAGATGGCAGGATTCAGAACAATACTGAAGATTGGGGGAGTTTGGGGGGGCTGTGTGAGTCCGTGATGATGAACCTACTCATATCTGAAGGTGAGTTGAGTGGACTGTGTTGGTCCATATAGATGAAATCATATCTGAAGGTGAGCTGAGTGGTATGTGTGAGTCCATATCAATGAAATACTCGTATCTATGAAGGTGAGTTGAGTGGCTATTGTGAGTTTATAATCGATGAAACTACTCATATCTGAAGGTGAGTTGAGTGGCTATGTGTCGTATAGATGAACTCTCTATCTGAAGGTGACTTTGAGTGGATATGTGGAGTCCATATGTGACTACTTTATCTGAAGTGAGTTGAAGTGGCTTGTTGTAGTCATATAGATGAACTACTCTATCTGAACAGTGATTGAGTGGGCTATTGTGATTCATAAAGTATGACTACTCTTATATCTGAAGGTGAGTTGAGTGGACTTGTGTTGAGTCCATAGATGAATTCTATCTGAAGGTGAGTGGAAAGTGGACTATGTGTGGGAGTCCATACAGATGAACTACTCTATCTGAGGTGAGTTGAGTGGCTTTGTGAGTCATACAGATGAACTACTCATATCTGAAGGTGAGTTGAGTGATATGTGTGAGTCCATAAGATGAACTTCTGTATCTGAAGGTGACTTGAGTGGTATGTGGAGTCCATATGATGAACTACTTTTATCTAAGGTGAGTGAGTGGCTTGTGTGAAGTCATAAGATGAATACTCATATCTGAAGGTGATTGAGTGGCTATGTGTGATTCCATAAAGATGAACTACTTCTATCTGAGAGGTGAGTTGAGTGGCTATGTGTCAGTCCATAGATGAACTTCTCATATCTGAAGGTGAGTGAGTGCTATGTGTGAGTCCATAATAGAATGAACTTTCTCATATCTGAAGGTGAGTTGAGTGTTATGTGTGAGTCCATATCGATGAACACTCTCTATTGAAAGAGTTGAGTGTATGTGTGAGTCCATAACGATGAACTACTATATCTGAAGGTGAAGTTGAGTGGTATGTGTAGTTATAGATGAACTACATATATCTGAAGGGAGTTGAGTGAGATGTGTGAGTCCATACAGATGAACTACTCATATCTGAAGGTGAGTTTGAGTGGATTGTGTCGTATAAGGATGAACTACTCATTCTGAAGGTGAGTTGAGTGGATAGTGTGTGAGTCATAGGATGAACTACTCATATCTGAGGTGATTGAGTGGCATGTGGTCGTAGATGAACCTTTTACCTCATATTAGGTGATTGAGTGGTATGTGTGAGTCCATAAGATGAACTACTTTATCTGAAGGTGGTTGAGTGGATGAGTCGGAATGTGAATACTCGTCAAGTGCAGTTTGAGTGTGTGTTGGTCCATAAGATGAACTATTATATCTGAGGTGAGTTGAATTTGGCTGATGTTTGAGTCCATATAGAATGAACTACTTGTATATCTGAAGTGAGTTGAAATGGCAATGTGTCGAGTCCATAAGATGAACTACTCATATCTGAAGGTGACTTGAGTGGTAGTGTGAGCTCCATACAAGATTGAACTACTCTTATCTGAAGGTGATTGAGTGCTATGTGTGACTCATAAAGATGAACTACTTTATCTGAAGTGAGTTGAGTGGCTCTGTGTGAGTCCATAGTTGAACAACTTCATATCTGAAGGGGAGTTGAGTGGATTGTCGTCGTACTACATGAAAAATCATACAATGAAGGTGAGCTGAGTGGCTATGTGTGAGTCCATATAGATGAACTTACTCTATCTTGAGTGAGTTGAGTGGCTATGTGTGAGTCCATAATCGATGAACTACTCTATCTGAGGTGGATTTGAGTGGCTATGTGTGAGTCATATAGATGAACTACTCTTATTGAAGTGAGTTGGAGTGGCTTGTTTGATGTCATAAAGATGAACAACTTATATCTGAAGGTGAGTTGAGTGGCATGAGTCGGTACAATGAACTTATCTAGAAGAGTGAGTTGAGTGGCTATTGTGTGAGTCCATATGATAACTTCTTATATCTGAAGGTGAGCTGAGTGGCTACGTGTGATCCTATAAGATGAATACTTATCTGAAGGTGATTGAGTGGCTATGTGTGATCCAGTAACAGATGAACTACTCTTATCTGAAGGTTGAGTTGAGTGGCTTGTGTGAGTCCATAGGATGAACATTATATTGAGGCGGGAGTTGAGTGGATTCGTCGTGTACATCATGATGAACAATACTCATACAATAGAAGGTGAGTTGAGTGGCTATGTGTGAGTCCATATAGATTGAACTACTCATATCTGAATGGTGGATGAGTGGCTATGTGTGAGTCCATACAGATGAACTCTCATATCTGAGGTGATTTGAGTGGTTATGTGTGAGTCATATCAGATTGAACTATTATATCTGAAGTGAGTTGAGTGGCTATGTGTGAGTCCATACAGATGAACAATCATATCTGAGGTGAGCTGAGTTGGTTCTGTGTGAGTCCATACCAGATGAACTACTCGTATCTGAAAGGTGAGTGAGTGGCCTATGTTGTGAGTCCATATAGATGAACTGCTTATATCTGAAGGTGAGTTGATGGATATGTGTGAGTCCATACAGATGAACTACCTCATATCTGAAGGTGAGTTGAGTGGCTTTTGTGGTATATAGATGAACACTTTATATCTGAAGGTGATTGAGTGGATGAGTCTGGTACATTATGAACTACTCTAGCAAGAGGTGAATTGAGTGGCTATGTGTGGTCCACATATAGATGAACTACTCTATATTGAAGGTGAGTTGAGTAGTATGTGTGAGTCCATAAGATGAACTACTCATTATCTGAAGGTGAGTTGAGTGGCTATGTGTGAGTCATATTGCTGAATTATCCTTATCTGAAGGTGAGCTTGAGTGCTCTGTGTGAGTCAATAGTTGAAACTACTTATCTGAAGGTGAGTTGAGTGGCTATGTGTGAGTCCATGATGAACTTTCTCATATCTGAAGGTGAGTTGAGTAGCTATGTGTGAGTCCATATGATGAACTCTCATATCTGAAGGTGAGTTGAGTCGTAGTGTGAGTCCATATTGATGAACTCCTCATATCTGAAGGTAGTTGAGTGCTATGTTTGGTCCATAGATGAACTATCTCATATCTGAAGGTGAGTTGAGTGCTATGTGTGAGTCCATAGATGAACTCTCATATCTGAGGTAGTTGAGTGCTATGTTGAGTCCATATGATGATACTATATCTGAAGGTGAGTTGAGTGCTATGTGTGAGTCCATAAGATGAACTACTGTATCTGAAGGTGAGTTGAGTGGCTATGTGTGAGTCCATATAGATGAACTACTTATTCTGAAGGTGAGTTGAGTGGTGTTTTGAGTCCATATAGATGACTACTTATCTGAAGGTGACGTTGAGTGGCTATGTGTGAGTCTCATATGAACTACTTCTATCGAAGGTGAGTGAGTGGCTAGTGTTTGAGTCCATATCGATGAACACTCTATCTGAAGGTGAGTTGAGTGGTATGTGTCGGTATAGATGATACATATCCTTATTTTGAAGGTGAAGTTGAGTGGTATGTGCGAGTCCATATGATGAACTTATTCTGCATATTGATGAGAGTGATGTGATGACTGTATGATGGTGATGATGTGTGAGTCCATATAGATGAACTATTTATCTGAAGGTGAGTTGATGGCTATGTGTGAGTCCATATAGATGAACTACTTATATCTGAAGGTGAGTTGATGGCTATGTGGAGTCCATAAGATGAACTACTCATATCTGAAGGTGACTTGATGGGCTATGTGTGATCCATAAGATGAACTACTCTTAATCTGAAGTGACTTTGAGTGGCTACTGTGTGAGTCCATATGGATGAACTAACTTGTATTCAGTGAAGCCGGGGAGTTGAGTGATGTGTGAGTACAGTATGAACAATATCATACGAAGGTGAGTGAGTGCTTATGTGTGGAGTCCATACCAGATGAACTACCTTTATCTGAAGGAGAGGGGTTGAGTTGAGTGGCAATATGTGTGCTGTGATAGATGAACTACTGTATCTGAAGGTGAGTTGAGTGGTATGTGTGAGTCATATCAGATGAACTACTTATATCTGAAGGTGAGTTGAGTGGATATGTGTGAAATAGATGAACACTTTTCTGAAGGTGAGTTGATGGATATGTGTGAGTCCATACTCGATGAACCATTTTATTGAAGGTGTGTTGAGTGAATGTGTGCTTTTGTATAGGATGAACTACTCTATCTGAAGGTGAGTTGAGTGGTATGTGTGAGTCCATAAGTTAACTCATCATTCTGAAGGTGAGTTGAGTGAATATGTGAGTCATACAGATGAACTACTCATAATTGGAAGTGAGTTGAGTGGATATGTGTGAGTCCAATGTGAATATTTTCTGAAGGTGAGTTGAGTGGATTATGTGTGAGTCCATATCTGAACATGTTATCTGAAGGTGATTGAGTGGAATATGCGTGTATATATGATGAACTCTCGTGATCGAAGGTGAGTTTGAGTGACTATGTGTGAGTCCATATGATGAACTACTTTTATCTGAAGGGGAGTTGAGTGCTATGTGTGGTACATATGAACAAATCTTACAAGAAGGGAGTTGAGTGGCTATGGTGAGTATAGAGATGAATCTCTATCTAAGGTGAGTGAGTGGTATGTGTGAGTCATAGATGAACTACTATATCTGAAGGTGAGCTGAGTGGCTATGTGTGAGTCCCATACTGGATGAAACTACTTATATCTGAGGTGAGTTGAGTGCTCTTGTGTGAGTCCATATAGATGAACTACTCTAATCTGAAGGTGAGTTGAGTGTATGTGTGAGTCCATATGATGAACACTTTTTTCTGAAGGTGAGTGAGTGATATGTGGTCCATACAGATGAACTACTTTATCTGAAGGTGAGTTGAGTGGTATGTGTGAGTCCATACAGATGAACACTTTATCTGAAGGTGAGTTAGAGTGATATGTGGTGATAAAGATGAACTACTTTTCTGAAGTGAGTTGAGTGGCTATGTGTGGGTCCATATGCATGAACTACTTACTATTCTGAGGTGAGTTGAGTGGATTGTGTGAGTCCATAGCGAGTTCCTGGATTCTGTTGTGACTATTTGGGTCAAGTATTGATGCCCGAAGGCTCATATCCCACTGAAGACATCAGAAATCAAAGATGCCCAGCTTCGACAACATTTCTGAAGCTTAAGCGTTACAATTGGCATGATGCAGCACTACAACGTTTATAGACCCAAACATTTGGTGACAATGCTTTTTGGCACTGTGTTGGCTGTAAAAAAAGGCGTCAACACATGGAAATAAATCAGCCTTATCATTTTTTGTATCCTGACATTTCAGAGTCATCAGGCCTTTCAGAAGTGAAAAGACATCCTTTGCAGTCTTCAAAATGTGCCAGTTTCACTACGAACCAGACAGAGACATGGTCCTGTCATTGTTTTGAATACGTGTCAGTTTGGGTTGGTGTTTCTTGTCACAGTGAGTGCGAGGGGCACTCATGTGCCATGATACGACGAGAGGAGACACATGAAGCATTTCGGAACAATCTGTCACAGTAGTGTTCGCTGCTTGAGGAAAGAACTGTGAGATGCAGCATAGGAAAAGATAGACTGGATGGCATTGCGTAGTTACGGAGAGTGGAGAAAATTTTGTTGGATTTTTCTTTTGTGATTTTTGTATACTTAACAGATTATAGAGCTAAAGATTTTTATGAGAAGAAAATTTGTTACGAGATGGTTAGAAAATATCTTGGTAGATCATTGAAATTTTGAATTATTTTGATATTTTTTTTTTTGATTTATATTTTGAAGATTTGATTGAAGGCAGTTTTTTCATATATATTTTTTAGAATTATGAGAAGACAATGTTATTTGACTAATGCAGGATATATGCATCTTAGAGAAATTTTGATAAGAATTTTTTTTTTATAAAGAATTTATATGAATTTTTATTTTTTAAAATTTTAATTTTATTTTTTTTATAATTATTTTTTAATTGAATAAAGAGATAATTTTTTTTAATCGATATTTTTTATTTTTTCGCCAACAGATTTTTGATTCTTGAATATTTTTAATGAAAGTGAATGAGTGTGGGAACAGGAAATTATATTCTGTTATATTATAATTTTATTATTTTTTATTTTTTTATGTGTTTTTTTTGAAATATGGAAGTATTTTTAATTAAATTTTGAAAATTTTTTAGAATTTTTTGGATTTTTTTTTCAGACTAGTGAATTTTATTGTTTTAGTAATTTTTAAAAATTTATTTTTTTATTTTTTATTTTGTAAAATTTTTTAAATTTTTTGAAGAAAAAAGAATGTTATTTTTTTTCAAGGATTTAAATTTTAAAGAAAAATTTAATTTAGTTAATTGAAGAGATTTTTTTTTTTAAGATATTTAAATTATTTTTTTTCAAATTAAAGATTTTAAAGAAATAATTATTTAGAAAAAGAAGGATGATTTATTGAATTTGTTTTATATGATTTTTAGAAGAGTATAAGAGCAGAATAATAAAGCATGCAGTATATGTTATTTTTATGTTGTTTAAGAATGATTGTTTTTTAAAGAGCCTAGGACATTTTAGGAATAGAGGATATTTAGTAAGGCATTAGTGCCGACTAGATTGAATTGAAGTGGTGTTTTAGGATTTTTTTTTTTTTGATATTGTTTAGTAATTTATAAATTTTTAAAAGGTAAGATTGTTTTTTGTTGGAAGATTGTTTTTGACTTTAAGAATGCAGTAATTTTTTAATATATTTATTAATTCAATTATTTTAAAATTAATTTTTTTTTTTTTTATTGTTTTTTTATTTTTTTTAATTTAATTTTTAAAAATTTAGTTATTTTTTTTTTAATTTAATTTTTTTATTTTTAAAAAATTAAATTTTTTTATTTTTATTATTTTATTTTTGTATATTTTTTTTTTTAAATTTTTTTTTATATTTTTTTTATGTATATTAAATTACTTTAAAATAATTAGAAAAAAATTATTTTAAGAAAGATTTTTTTAATTTTTATTAAATAATTATTTTTTTTTTTTTTTTTTATTTTTTTATAATTTTCTGCATGTTTTTAAAATTTATTTTTTTTTTTATTTTTTTTAAAATTTTAAAAAATTTAAATTATTTAATTTTTTTACAATTTTTATTTTTTTTTTTTTTATTTTTTTTCTTTCTATTTTTTATTTTTTTCACAGTAACAATCTTCGGTGACATTATTCAGATTTACATGGACACACACTGATTAGTTTGTTTGGTCAAACAAAAACAAAACTCAGAGGTCTTCGGCTCGGATCAATGTTGGTCAACTTTTGCTCTTGGTTTGATTTAACGATTCCACACAGTCCTGGGTCACAATTTCAAATGGAGACGCCATGAGTTCGGCCACACTTTGGAACAGTGTTTGACACCGACATACTGGCAGCGTGGATATGTCTGATGGAATTTTTTGAATAACAAGCAATCGATGCAACCAGATGCGGATCACACCAGGAGGCATGACCCATTCTTTTCAAGGTTCATTCATGCTCTGGCAAGGTGGGGCTCTATCGTGATGCTGAAATCCTGAATTAGTATTCGTACAGCCAGGCAGAATGTACTTAGTAGTCGAGCAATGGGCTGCTTGCTGTGGGGATGCTGAGTGGTCTTCTCCAACTTGCGCACAAACATTTGAATCAGCTTCACGATTGTATCTCAGGATTGCAAGAATCAAATCGCTGGCCTGAACTTATGTTCTGATGGCCTCATCTTGACTTGAACATCGAGTTAGTGTGAAACATTGTTATCATGGCCAAAGCAGTGAAATTCGGCCTGCAAGGCACAACAGCACCCTGGATGGCCCACTGAACCATGCAGAGATTCATTTTGATTATGCTGGACCCATGAAGCCCGGTATGCTTCTTATTGTTTTGTGGATGCTCACACTATAATGGATGATGCGATGTTACACAAACAGCAACCCACACGTTTTACACAGAGAGGCTTGCCAGTGCTTTATACCACTCATGGTTTTGCACCTGATACTGCAGTGACAATGGAAACTGTAATATAACGCCTGATTCACCGCCTGGAACTGCTTTGCCCTTGACACATGTCTGCTTGCCTTTTCATTTTCCACTGCGTCAAAACCAACTCCCCAATGTGCGAAGGCATCCAGCAAATGTTTGCAGGACTGCCATGGCAGGCAGCCACAACGGGGATGATTCGACATGCAGATTGGGTTGACTTTTGCACCAACGACTTTTTCTTTACAGATAACAGGTCTGGGCATGGTCAGTATATAGTTGAAAAATGTGATAGTTCTTAAACTTGTTTGTTTGTGTTGTGCCGGGCAATTTAATTTAGTGTGTCTGAGTGCGTCTGTTAGTTTATTAAACGCAGCGCCTAGGTTATTTTTTTTTGGGACAAATAAATGTACTCAGGGGATCCATCGGTAAATCGTACTGGGGGAGACCTACACGTGTATCCACCAAATGAAATTTGACGACATCGGCGAGTCTGTAAAAAGGGAGTGGTAGTGTTTCGGATTTTTGGAAGCCTTGTGCACACTAAACAGACAGCAGTCCGCCCCACTTCAGTTATTCTTGATAAGTATGTGTTTTAGTTAAGAAATAACATTCCCCCCTGGGAAAAAATATGTTAATGGGAATTTGGTGTGTTGCGCTGTGAGTGTATTTATAGTTCAGTCGCGTTATACATCGACAACAACGGCACCGCCTCACTCAAACCGGTCGCATTTAAATGCCGACAGTGTTTATTGCGTGAGGCATAGGCGGAGCCTCATCGCCTCAGATCGAGGCTCGCTCCGAGAAGGGCATGGGACGTTTCCTGCGCGCATTAGGAGCAAAGGGCGGCATCACACTCGTCCCAGCCATGGCAAAGTCTAGCGTGCGAAATTCTACTACGGAGCCTCTTCGGGAGGGCGGGCCCTCCGGACGCCTTGTCCAATCAGAAGGCTGACACCTCAGGGCGTCCCCGCCCGTCAGATGGGATGCTTCGGCCTCGTCCATTCGGAAGCGAGTTACCTCGGAGCGTTTCCTCGACCCGTGGGGGAGGGAAGGATAGAGGAGGTGCGGCTGTCGAGAAAGGAGGTTCACCCATCGTAGGAAGAAGGAGAAGGAAAGAAGCCCCGTCTTGTGTGCTGGCATTCTCGTCTACTGCGCGGGTGCTCGTCGTCCTGGTGCTGTTTCCGTATCTGGTGGTGTCCATGGCGTCATTCTGGTCCTGGTGCTTGGCTGCTGCGTTGTTGGCGACACCGGCTTTTCCGAGTCCGCCTCTGGAAAAGCTGACCAGACTGCAGGAGGCAGACAGGTGGCAAATAAAGGCCACGGCCACCATTTTCTTTGGGTGTGTGTTGTGTGTGTGTGTGGCAGTGTTTTCAGTTACGATTTGTATGACGATGTTTGCGTTTGTACAGAGATGTGGACCAAATTGGTTTGTCGCAGATTCTGTGTTAATCAGGGTAAGAGAGTTCTGGTCTAGTTGGTGTGTACTATCACGTCACTACAGAGTTTATTGGCCTTATGAGTTAAGATGCGATATCAGACGTGTTATGTTCCAAGTTGCGTAGGTGTGTGGTTTTTTTTGGATTTTTCCCTTTGGTTCACCTTTGTTTTTGATGATAGTGTTGGGGCCCCTCGCAGGCCATTTCCGGTTCGGCGCCTTGTGAATAGTGGGCGTTGTTTGCTGTCAGGTTGTCATTGGACGGTGCGGGCTCTGGTAACTCCGCTAGGTTATCGCTGGATCCGATCGGTACTGCGCTGATGGTTGGATGGAAGTCGGCGAGGGTGTGATTTCCCGGTAATTTGACGACGTGGGTATAGATCGGTAGTATTAGAGTTTGGCTATTGACCCTACCCCACGCCGTCAGGAATTGGCGATGACGTCCTTTAAGGTGGCCCGT
>CM068968.1:30478472-30497025 GCA_035128595.1 Eptatretus atami
GATGAACTACTCATATCTGAAGGTGAGTTGAGTGGATATGTGTGAGTCCATATAGATGAACTACTCATATGAAGGTGAGTTGAGTGGCTATGTGTGAGTTCATACAGATGAACAACTCATATCTGAAGGTGAGTTGAGTGGATATGTGAGAGTCCATATAATGAACTACTATACTCTGAAGGTGAGTTGAGTGCTTGTGGTGAGTCCATATAGATGAACTACCATCTAGGTCTGACAGGTGAGTGAGTGCTCTGTGTGAGTACATAACTGATGTAACTACTCATTCTGAAGGTGATGGTGGATGCGTTATGTGAAAGTCTTTAGTGGTAGTGGTTGGAGTCCATTATCGATGAATAATCAGTAATCTGACAAGGTGAGTTGAGTGTGCTATGTGTGAGTCCATACTGATGAACTACTCATATCTGAAGGTGAGTTGGATGGCTATTGTGTGAGTCATACAGATGAACTACTCATATCTAGGTGAGTTGAGTGATATGCGCTATATAGATGAATCCATATCGAAGGTGAGTGGAGGCTGGACATACTCGATGCTCTACGACAGGTGAGTTGAGTGCTAGTGGTGAGTCTACTAGTATGAACTACTCATATCTGAAGGTGAGTTGAGTGCTATGTGGTCGGTATACAAGATGAACTTTCATTATCTTGAAGGTGAGTCTGAGTGGCTTGTGTGAGTCCATAAGATGAACAACTTATATCTGAAGTGGTTGAGTGTGAAGTGATTCGTCGTAACAGTATGAACTACTCATCAAAGAAGGTGAGTCGCTGAGTGGCTATGTGTGGTCCATAAGAATGAACTATCTCGTTTCTGAAGTGAGTTGATTGCGGTCTATTTGAGTCCACTATCGAAGACTAGCATCATATCTGAAGGTGAGTTGAGTGGCATGTAGTGGTCCATATGAACTACTCACAATGGACGGTGAGTTGGAGGTGGGCTATGTGTGACGTCCATACAGATGAACTACTTCATATCTGAAGGTGAGTATAGTAGCTAGTGTGAGTCCATAAGATGAACGTACTGCATATCTGAAGGTGAGTGAGTGGCATGATGGTCCTTTACAGATGAACTACTCGACTGAAGGTGAGTTGAGTGGCTATGTATGAGTCATATAGATTAACTACTTATATTGAAGGTGAGTTGAGATGGCTATGTGTGAGTCCATCAACGATGAAACTTATATCTGAAGATGGAGATTTAGTGGCTATGTGTGAGTCCATATCAGATGAATCTACATTATATCTAAAGGTGAGTTGAGTGGCTTGTGTGAGTCCATATCGATGAACTCTCAATACTGAGGTGGAGTCTGAGTGGCTTGCTGTGAATCATATGATGAACTACTCTATCTGAAGGTTGAGTTGAGTGGTAGTGTGAGTCATTATAGATGAACTCTCTATCATCCGAAGGTGAGTTGATGGCATTGTGGAGATCACATCATACTGAAGGTGAGTTGAGTGGCTATTGTGAAGTCCATGATAGATAAATATATTGAGTATCTGAGGTCTACATAATACTGACAGAGGTGAGTTGAGTGGCTAGTGTGCGTCCACATAGATGAACTCCTTATATCTGAAGTGGAGTTGAGTGAGCTATGTTGTGAGTCCATAAGATGACCTCTCTTATCTGAAGGGAGATTGAGTGGCTATGTGAGTCCAATCGATGACTACTCATCTTAAGGTGAGTTGAGTGCTACGTGTAGTGCCAATACGATGAACTATCCCAATCTCTGAATGGTGAGTTGAGTGGCTTTGTGTGAAGTCCCATAATGATGAACTACTTCTATCATCTGAAGGTAGAGTTGAGTGGCTACTGTGTGGTCACATAAGATTGAACTACTCATTAACTGAAGGTGAGTTGAGTGGCTAGTGTGAGCTCCATAAATTGATGAACTTCTCTATGCTGAAGGTGATTGAGTGCTATCGTGTGAGTCCATATGTGAACACTTCCATATCTTGAAAGGTGAGCTGAGTAGCTATGTGTGGAGTCCATACTAGATGAACCTATGATCTAAGTGACCCTCTGAGTGCGGTTGAGTATGAGGCTTGAATGCTACTTGAGTGATGAGTCCTTTACAGATGATATCAGTCTAAGAAGGTGAGCTGAAGTGGCTAGTGTAAGCCATAATCGATTGAACTCACTCATGTATCTGAAGTAGTGGAGTGGCTTGTGTGTCGTATACCGAATGAAACTACTTATATCTGAAGTGAGTTGAGTTGGCATATGGTGGATCCAGTAATGATGAACTAATCACCTGATCTGAAGGTGAGTTTTAAGTCGGTACTATAGATGACACTTATGAAGTTCCGTGATAGTATGAATGAATACTCTACAGAGGTGGCTGATGGCTAGTGTGAGTCCATACGATGAACACTCGTATCTGAAGGTGAGTTGAGTGGCTATGTGTGAGTCCATACAGATGAACTACTCATATCTGAAGGTGAGCTTGAGTGGTATGTGTGCGTCCATACAGATGAAGCACTCATTGCTCTGAAGGTGAGTGAGTGGCTACGTGTAGATCATACAGATGAACTACTCATCCTCGAAGGTGAGTTAGTGGCTATGATGTGAGTCCATATAAGATGAACTACTCATAATCTGAAGTGAGCTGAGTGGCTAGTGTGAGTCCATACAGATGAACTACTCATATCTGAAGGGAGTTGAGTGGTATGTGTGAGTCCATGTAGAGATGAAAACTACTCATATCTGAAGGTGAGTGAGTGGCTATGTGTGAGTCCATAGAACGATGAAATACTCATCTCTGAAGGTGAGTTGAGTGGCTAGTGTAAGTCCATAAAGATGAACTACTCATATCTGAAGGTGAGTTGAGTGGATTGTGTGGAGTCCATAAGATGAACTACTCTATATCTGAAGGTGAGTGAGTGGCTATGTGTGAGTCCATACAGATGAACTAACTCATTATCTGAAGGTGAGTTGAGTGGGATACTGTGTGAGTCCATACAGATGAACTACAATATCTAGGTGAGTGAGTGGTATGTGTGAGTCCATACAGATGAACTATCATATCTGAAGGTGATTGAGTGGTTATGGTTGAGTCCTATAGATGAACTACTCATTCTGAAGGTGAGTTTGAGTGGCTATGTGTGAGTCCATAAGATGAACTACTCATCTCTGAAGGTGAGCTGAGTGCTAGTGGTGAGTCCATACAGATGAACACTATCTTCTGAGGTGAGTGAGTGCTATGTGTGAGTCCATCATGATGAACTACTTATACTGAAGGTGAGTTGAGTGCTTGTGTGAGTCCATACAGATGAACTACTCTAATCTGAAGGTGAGTTGAGTGGCTATGTGTGAGTCCATAAAGATGAACTACTCATATCTGAAGGTGAGTTGAGTGGCTATGTGTGAGTCCATATCGATGAACTACTCATCTCTAAGGTGAGTTGAGTGGCTAGTGTGAGTCCATACAGATGAACTACTCATATCTGAAGGTGAGTTGAGTGGCCTATGTGTGGTCCATACAGATGAACTATTCATATCTGAAAGGTGAGTTGAGTGGTATGTGTGAGTCCATACAGATGAACTATCATATCTGAAGGTGGAGTTGAGTGGCTAGTGAGTCCAATAAGATGAACTACTCATTCTGAAGGTGAGTTGAATGGCTATGTGTGAGTCCATACAGATGAACTACTCTATCTGAAGGTGAGTTGAGTGGCTATGTGTGAGTCCATATCAGATGAACTACTCATATTCTGAAGTGAGTTGAGTGGCTATGTGTGAGTCCATACAGATGAACTACTCATATCTGAAGGTGAGTTGAGTGGCTATGTGTGAGTCCATACAGATGAACTACTTCATATCTGAAGGTTGAGTTGAGTGCGTATGTGTGAGTCCATACAGATGAACTACTCATATCTGAAGGTGAGTTGAGTGGCTTGTGTAGTCCATAATAGATAACTACTCTTCTGAAGGTGAGTTGAGTGGCTATGTTGAGTCCATAAGATGAACTTACTCATATCTGAAGGTGATTGAGTGGCTATGTGGTGAGTCCATACAGATGAACTATTCATATCTGAGGTGAGTTGAGTGGCTATGTGTGAGCCATACAGAATGAAACTACTTATATCTGAAGGTGAGTTGAGTGGGCTATGTGTGAGTCCATACAGATGAACTACTCATATCTGAAAGGTGGGAGTTGAGTGGCTATGTGTGAGTCCATATGGATGAACTACTCATCTCTAAGGTGAGTGTGAGTGGCTATGTTGAGTCCATACAGATGAACTACATATCTGAAGGTGAGTTGAGTGGACCTATGTGGAGTCCATGAATCTGAAGGTGAGTTGAGTGGCTATGTGTGAGTCCATTAGTTGAACTACTCAATATCTGAAGGTGAGTTTGAGTGTTACGTGTGAGTCCATACAGATGAACTACTCATACTCTGAAGGTGGTTGAGTGGCTATGTTGAGTCCATACAGATGAACTACTCATATCTGAAGGTGAGTGAGTGGTATGTCGAGTCCATAAGATGAACTACTCATCTCTGAAGGTGAGTTGAGTGGCTAGTGTAGCCATACAGATGAACTACTATCTCTGAAGGTGAGTTGAGTGGCTATGTGTGAGTCCATATCAGATGAACTACTTATATCTGAAGGTGAGTTGAGTGGCTACGTGTGAGTCATACAGATGAACTACTCATCTCTGAAGGTGAGTTGAGTGGCTAGTGTAGCCATAACAGATGAACTACTCATCTCTGAAGGTGAGTTGATGGCTATTGTGAAGTCCATACAGATGACCTAACCTATCTGAAGTGTGAGTCTGAGTGAGCTATGTGTGAGTCCATAGATGAACTACTATACTCTCTGAAGGTGAGTTGAGGTGCTATCATGTGATGATGTATCCATACAGATGAAATACTCATCTCTGAAGGTGAGTTGAGTGGCTAGTGTGAGTCCATACAGATGAACTACTCATTTCTGAAGGTGAGTTGAGTGGCTATGGA
The DNA here is from genome assembly GCA_035128595.1 of Eptatretus atami. Classification (NCBI taxonomy): domain Eukaryota; kingdom Metazoa; phylum Chordata; class Myxini; order Myxiniformes; family Myxinidae; genus Eptatretus; species Eptatretus atami. The sequence continues at coordinate 30,483,446 of CM068968.1, forward strand.
TATGATCCAATCTGAAGGTGAGTTGAGTGACTGCTGTGAGTCATACAGATGAACTACTCATTATCTGAAGGTGACTGAGTGGCAGTGTGAGTCATATCGATGAACGACTTTCTGAATGGTGAGTTGATGGCTATGTGTGACGTCCATATCGTGAAACTACTCATATCTGAAGGTGAGTTGAAGTGGCTATGTGTGAAGTCTATACAGATGAACTACTCATATCTGAAGGGAGTTGAGTGGCTATGTGTGAGTCCATCAGATGAACTATTCTACTGAAGGTGAGTGAGTGGCTATGTGTGAGTCCATACAGATGAAACTACTATATCTGAAGGTGAGTTGAGTGGCTATGTTTGAGGTCCATATAGATGAACTACTATACTCTGAAGGTGAGTTGAGTGCTATGTTGAGTCCATATAGATGAACTACTCTATCTGAAGGTGAGTTGAGTGGCTATGTGTGAGTCCATACAGAGAAACTATTCATATCTGAAGGTGAGTTGAGTGGCTATGTGTGGAGTCCATACAGATAAACTACTTATCTGAAGGTGAGTTGGAGTGGTATGTGTGAGTCCATAACAGATGAACTACTCATATCTGAAGGTGAGTTGAGTGGCTATGTGTGAGTTCCTATCAGATGAACTACTCATTCTGAAGGTGGAGTGAGTGTATGGTGAGAGTCATACAAGTGAACTACTTCATATCTGAAAGGTGGAGTTGAGTGGCTATGTGTGAGCCATATCAGATGAAACACTCATCTGAAGGTGAGTTTGAGTGGCTATGTGTGAGTCCATATAGAGCTACTTTATCTGAAGGTGAGTTGAGTGGCTATGTGTGAGTCCATACAGATGAACTGACTTCATCATCTGAAGGTGAGTTGAGTGGCTATGTGTGAGTCCATACAGATGAACTACTCATTTGAAGGTGAGTTTGAGTGGCTAGTGTGAGTCCAATACAGATGACTACTTCATATCTGAAGGTGAGTTGAGTGGCTATGTGTGAGTCCATATAGATTGAACTTACTCTATTCTGAAGGTGAGCTGAGTGGCTAGTGTGAGTCCATACAGATGAACTACTCATTCTTGAAGGTGAGTTGAGTGGCTATGTGTGAGTCCATACAGATGAACTACTTATATCTGAAGGTGAGTTGAGCGTGGCTACGTTGAGTCCATACAGATGAACTACTCATTCTGAAGGTGAGTTGAGTGGCTAGGTGTAAGCCCATACAGATGAACTACTCGATCTCTGAAGGTGAGTTGAGTGCTATTGTGAGTCCATACAGATGAACTACTCTATCTGAAGGTGAGCTGAGTGGTTACGTGTGAGTCCATACAGATGAACTAACTCATTCTGAAGGTGAGTTAGTGGCTATGTTTGAGTCCATACAGATGAACTACTCATATCTGAAGGTGAGTTGGAGTGGCTAGTTGTGAGTCCCATACAGATGAACTACTATTCTGAAGGTGAATTGAGTGGCTACGTGTAGCATAGATGACTCTCATCTGAAAGTGAGTGAGTGGCTAGTGTGAGTCCATACGATAACTCTCTTCTGAAGGTGAGTGAGTGGCTAATGTTGAGTCCATACAGATGAACTACTTATATCTGAAGGTGATTGAGTGGCTATGTGAGTCCATATAGATGAACTACTATTATCTGAAGGTGAGTTGAGTGGATGTTGAAGTTCCATACAGATGAACTACTTGTATCTGAAGTGAGTGAGTAGCTATGTGTGAGTCCATACAGATGAACTACTTATATCTGAAGGTGAGCTTGAGTGCATGTGTGAGTCCATACAGATATGACTACTCATCCTGAAGGTGAGTTGAGTGGCTATGTGTGAGCCATACTATTGAAGGTGAGTTGAGTGCTATGTGTGAGTCCATACAGATGAAACTACTCATATCTGGAAGGTGAGTGAGTGGCTACGTGTGAGTCCATACAGATGAACCTCATTATCTGAAGTGGAGTTGAGTGGCTATGTGTGAGTCCATATCAGATGAACTAGTCATATCTGAAGGTGAAGTTGAGTGGCTATGTGTGAGTCCATACAGATGAACTACTCATATCTGAAGGTGAGTTGAGTGGCTATGTGTGAGTCATACAGATGAACTAATTCATATCTGAAGGTGAGTTGAGTGGTATTGTGAGTCCAATACAGAAATGAACTACTCATATATGAAGGTGAGTTGAGTAGGCTAGTTGAGTCCATACAAGATTGAACTATCATATGAAGGTGAGTTGAGTGCTAGTGGTGAGTCATACAGATGAACTACTCATATCTGAAGGTGAGCTGAGTGGCTAGTGTGAGTCCATACAGATGAACTACTGTTATCTCTGAAGGTGAGTGGTGGCTAGTGTGAGTCCATACAGATGAACTACTCATATCTGAAGGTGAGTTGAGTGGCTAGTGTGAGTCCATAAGATGAACTACTCTATTCTGAAGGTGAGCTGAGTGGCTATGTGTGAGTCCATACAGATGAACTACTTATATCTGAAGGTGGAGTTGAGTGGCTTATGTGTGAGTCCATACAGATGAACTACTATTCTGAAGGTGAGTTAAGTGGCTATGTGTGAGTCCATATAGATGAACTACTCATATCTGAAGGTGAGCTGAGTGCTATCGTGTGGAGTCCAATACAGATGAACTACTCATCATCTGAAGGGAGTTGAGTGGCTATGTGTGAGTCTCATTTTGTAGAATGAATACTCATATCTGAAGGTGAGTTGAGTGGCTATGTGTGAGTCCATATAGATGACTTACTCAATACTCTGACAAGGTGAGCTTGAGTGGCTATGTGTGAGTCCATATCAGATGAACTACTCATATCTGAAGGTGAGTTGAGTGGATGTGTGAGTCCATCAGATGAACTACTCATATCTGAAGGTGAGTTGAGTGGCTATGTATGAGTCCATACAATGATAACTATTCATATCTGAAGGTGAGTTGAGTGGCTATGTGTGAGTCCATAAGATGAACTACTCATATCTGAAGGTGAGTGAGTGGCTAGTGTGAGTCATGTGCAACTACTTATTCTGAAGGTGAGTTGAGTGCTATACGTGTGAGTCCATCCGATTGACTAACTTCATATCTGAAGGTGAGTTGAGTGGCTACGTGTGAGTCCATATAGATGACTACTTCATCTCTGAAGGTGAGCTGAGTGGCTATGTTGTTGAGTCCATACAGATGAACTACTTATATCTGAAGGTGAGTTGAGTGGCTATGTGTGATCCATACAGATGAACTACTATTATCTGAAGGTGAGTTAGTGGCTATGTGTGAGTCCATATAGATGAACTACTCATATCTGAAGGTGAGCTGAGTGGCTAGTGTGAGTCCATACAGAGAACTACTATATCTGAAGGGAGTGGTGGCTATGTGTGAGTCCATGTGAATGAGCTACTAATACTCTAAGGTGATTGAGTGCTAGTGTGAGTCCATACAGATGAACTACTTATCTGAAGGGAGCTGAGTGGCTATGTGTGAGTCATACAGATGAACTAACCATCTTGAAGGTGAGTTGAGTGGCTATGTGTCGATGATACTCATATCTGAAGGTGAGATTGAGTGACTATGTGTGAGTCCATACAGATGACTATCATATCTGAAGGTGAGTGAGTGGTAGTGTGAGTCCATACAGATGAACTGACTATCTCTGAAGGTGAGTTGAGTGCTATGTGTGAGTCCATATGATGAACTACTCATATCTGAAGGTGAGTTGAGTGGCTATGTGTGGAGTCCATACAGATGAACTACTCATATCTGAAGGTGAGTTGATGGCTTACTGTGTGAGTCATACAGATGAACTACTCATATGCTGAAGGTGAGTTGAGTGGCTGTGTATGAGTCCATAACAGATGAACTATTCATATCTGAAGGTGAGTGAGGTGGCATGTGTGAGTCCATACAGATGAAACTACTGCATATTGAAGTGAGCTGAGTGGCTACGTGTGAGTCATACAGATGACACACTCACTCTGAAGGTGAGTTGAGCTATGGGAGAGTAGAAAGAAGTTGAGTGGGCTATGTGTAGTCATAACAAGATGACCTACTCATATCTGAAGGTGAGTTGAGTGGCTATGTGTGAGTCCATACAGATGAACTACTCATATCTGAAGGTGAGTTGAGTGGCTAGTGTGATCCATACAGATGAACTACTCTATCTGAAGGTGAGTTGAGTGGCTAGTTGTGAGTCCATACAGATGAACTACTCATATCTGAAGTGAGTTGAGTGGCTATGTTGAGTCCATATAGATGAACTACTCATATCTGAAGGTGAGTTGAGTGGTAGTGTGAGTCCATACAGATGAACTACTTATCTCTGAGGTGAGTGAGTGGCTACGTGTGAGTCCATAAGATGAACACACTCATATCTGAAGTGGAATTGAGTGGCTAGTTGTGAGTCTCAATAGATGACTACTCATCTCTGAAGGTGAGTTGAGTGGTATGGTGTGAGTCCATACAGATGAACTACTTAATCTGAACGTGAGTGAGTGGCTATGTGTGAGTCCATACAGATGAACTACTCATATCTGAAGGTGAGTTTAGTGGCTATGTGTGAGTCTACCATAAGATGAACTACTGTCATATCTGAAGGTGAGCTGAGTGGCTACGTGTGAGTCTATACAGATGAACTACTCATATCTGAAGGAGAGTTGAGTGGCTATGTGTGAGTCCATAGATGAACTACTCATATCTGAAGGTGAGTTGAGTGGCTATGTGTGAGTCCATACAGATGAACTACTCATTCTGAAGGTGGTTGAGTGGCTAGTGTAGTCCATACAAATGAACTACTCATTCTGAAGGTGAGTTTAAGTGGCTACTGTGTGAGTCCATATAGATGAACTACTCATATCTGAAGGTGAGTCTGAGTGGATGTGTGTCCATGTATAGATGAACTACTCATATCTGAGGTGAGTTGAGTGGCTATGTGTGAGTCCATACAGATGAACTACATCATTCTGAAGGTGAGTTGAGTGGCTAGTGTAGTCCATACAGATGAACTACTCATATCTGAAGGTGAGTTGAGTGGCATGGTGTGGTCCATACAGATGAACTACTTATATCTGAAGGTGAGTTTGAGTGGCTATGTGTGAGTCCATAGCAGATGAACTACTCATATCTGAAGGTGAGCTTGAGTGGATATTGTGAGTCCATACAGATGAACTACTCATTCTGAAGGTGAGTTGAGTGGCTATGTGGTGAGTCCATACAGATGAACTATTCATATCTGAAGGTGAGTTGATGGCTATGTGTGAGTCCATATAGATGAACTACTATTCTGAAGGTGAGTTGAGTGGCTATGTGTGGTCCATCATAGATGAACTACTTATTCTGAAGGTGAGCTGAGTGGCTAGTGTGAGTCCATACAGATGAACGTACTCATCTCTGAAGGTGAGTTGAGTGGCTATGTGTGAGTCCATACAGATGAACTACTCTATCTGAAGTGAGTTGATGTGTCTTGTGTGAGTCCATACAGATTGAACTACTTTATATCTGAAGGTGAGTTGAGTGGCTATGTGTTGAGTCGCATACAGATGAACTACTCTATCTGAAGGTGAGTTGAGTGGCTTATGTGTGAGACCATAATCGATGAACATACTCATCTAAGAGTGAGTTTGAGTGGCTAGTGTGAGTCCATACAGATGAACTACTCATATCTGAAGGTGAGTGAGTGGCTATGTGTGATGTCCATAAACAGATGAACTTTATATTGAAGTGAGTTGAGTGGCTTGTGTGAGTCCATACAGATGAACTATCTCATATTGAAGGTGAGTTGAGTGGCTAGTGAGTCCATAAGATGAACTACTATTTGAAGGTGAGTTTGAGTGGCTACTGTGTGAGTTCCATACAAATGAAACTACTCTATCTGAAGGTGAGCTTGAGTGGCCATGTGTGAGTTCCATACAGATGAACTACTTTATCTGAGGTGAGTTGAGTGGCTACGTGTGAGTCCATACAGATAAACTTATATTTGAAGTGAGTTGAGTGGCTATGTGTGAGTCCATACATGATGAACTACTCTATCTGAAGGTGAGTTGAGTGGATATGTGTGAGTCCATAAGATGAATACTCATCTCTGAGTGATGAGTGGCTATGTGTGAGTCCATACAGATGAACTACTCATTCTGAAGGTGAGTTGAGTGGCTATGTTGAGTCCATAATACGATGAACGCTACTCATATCTGAAGGTGAGTTGAGTGGCTATGTGTGAGTCCATACAGATGAACTACTCATATCTGAAGGTGAGTTTGAGTGGCTATGTGTGAGTCCATTAGATGAACTACTATAATCTGAAGGTGAGTTGAGTGGCATATGTGTGAGTCCATAAGATGAACTACTTATATCTGAAGGTGAGTGAGTGGCTAGTGTGAGTCCATACAGATGAACTACTATATCTGAAGGTGAGTTGAGTGGCTATGTGTAGTCCAGTGTAGAATGAACTACTCATATTGAAGGTGAGTTGAGTGCTATGTGTGAGTCCATTAGATGAACTACTCATATATTGAAGGTGAGTTGAGTGGCTATGTGTTGAGTCCATACAGATGAACTACTTATATCTGAAGGTGAGCTGAGTGGCCTATGTGTGAGTCCATACAGATGAACTAACTTTCATATCTGAAGGTGAGTTGAGTGGCTACGTGTGAGTCCATACAGATGAACTACTTATCTCTGAAGGTGAGTTGAGTGGCTACGTGGTGAGTCCATACAGATGAACTACTCATATCTGAAGGTGAGAGTTGGGTGATATGTGTGAGTCCATACAGATGAACTACTCATATTGAAGGTGAGCTAGTGGTCCTATGTGTGAGTCCATACAGATGACTACTTATATCTGAAGGTGAGCTGAGTGCCTATGTGTGAGTCCATACAATGAACTACTTCATATCTGAAGGTGAGTTGAGTGCTATGTGTGAGTCAATACAGATGAACTACTCATATCTGAAGGTAGTTGAGTGGTATGTTGAGTCCTATACGATGAACTACTATAATTTGAAGGTCGAGTTGGTGGCTATGTGTGAGTCCATACAGATGAAACTACTTATATCTGAAGGTGAGTTGAGTGGCTATGTGTGAGTCCATATAGATGAACTACTATTGTCTGAAGGTGAGTTGAGTGGCTAGGTGGAGTCCATACAGATGACTACTATATCTGAAGGTGAGCTTGAGTGCTGATGTGAGTCCATACAGAATGAACACTACTTATTTGAAGTGCGTGAGTGGCTAGTGTGAGTCCATACAGATGAACTACTTATTCTGAAGGTGGTTGAGTGGCTATGTGTGGAGTCCATATAGATGAACTACTCATTCTGAAGGTGAGCTGAGTGGTAGTTGGTCATAGATGAACGACTCATCTCTGAAGGTGAGTTGAGTGCTATGTGTGAGTCCATAATGATGACTATCATATCTGAAGGTGAGTTGAGTGTCTATGTGTGAGCCATACAGATGAACTATCTCATATCTGAAGGTGAGTTGAGTTGGCTATGTGTGAGTCCATACAGAATGAACTACTCATATCTGAGGTGAGTTGAGTGGCTATGTGTGAGTCCATATGATAAACTAACCATTCTCTGAAGTGAGTTGAGTGGCTACGTGTGAGTCCATACAGATGAACTACTATTCTGAAGGTGAGTTGAGTGGCTACGTGTGAGTCCATACAGTATGAACTACTCATATCTGAAGGTGAGTTTGAGTGGCTATGTTGTGTCCATACAATGAACTATCATATCTGAAGGTAGAGTGAGTTGGCTGATGTGTGATCCATACAGATGAACTACTATATTCTGAAGGTGAGTTGAGTGGCTATAGTGTGAGTCCATACAGATAACTATCAATCTCTGAAGGTGAGTGAGTGGTAGTGTGAGTCCATAAGATGAACAATCATCTCTGAAGTGAGTTGAGTTGGCTAATGTGTGAGTCCATACAGATTGAACTACTCGTATCTGAAGGTGAGTTGAGTGGCTATGTGTTGAGTCCATACAGATGAACTACGCTATATCTGAAGTGAGTTGAGTGGCTAGTGTGAGTCCATAGCAGATGAACTACTGCATATTGAAGTGAGTTGAGTGGCTATGTGTGAGTCCATATCGATTGAACTATTATCGTCTGAAGGTGAGTTGAGTGGCATAGTGTGAGTCCATACAGATGAACACTATCTGAAGGTGAGTTTGAGTGGCTATGTGTTAGTCCATATCTGAAGTGAGTGAGGGTATGTGTGAGTCCATACAGATGAACTACTCATATCTGAAGTGAGTTGAGTGGCTATGTGAGTCCTATACAGATGAACTACTTCATATTGAAGTGAGTTTGAGTGGCTATGTTGCAGTCCATATAGATGAACTACTCAATCTCTGAAGGTGAGCTGAGTGGCTACGTGTGAGTCCATACAGATGAACTACTCATTCTGAGTGAGCTGAGTGGCTATGTGTGAGTCCATACAGATGAACTACTCATATCTGAAGGTGAGTTGAGTGGCTACAGTGTAGAGTCCATAGCATGATGAACTAACTCACTCTGAAGGTGAGTTGAGTGGCTACGTGTGAGTCCATACAGATGAACTACTATTCTGAAGGTGAGTGAGTGGTATCGTGTGAGTCCATACAGATGAACTACTCTAATCTGAAGGTGAGCTGAGTGGTTAACGTGTGAGTCCATACAGATGACTACTCATCTCTGAAGGTGAGTTGAGTGGCTATGTTGAGTCCATACAGATGAACTACTATATCTGAAGGTGAGTTGAGTGGCTAGTGTGAGTCCATACAGATGAACTACTCTCTCTGAGGTGAGTTTGAGTGGCATTACGTGTAGCCATACAGATGAACTACTCATATCTGAAGGTGAGTTGAGTGGCTATGTGTGAGTTCCATACAGATGAACTACTCGCTATTCTGAAGGTGAGCTGAGTGGCTATGTCTGAGTCATACAGATGACTACTCATATCTGAAGGTGGTGAGTGGCCTATGTTGATCGCATATAGATGAACTACTCATATCTGAAGGTGAGCATGAAGTTGGCGTATGTGTGAGTCCATACAGATGAACTACTTAGTATCTGAAGTGAGCTGAGTAGCACGTGTTGGAGTCCATATCAGATGAACTAACTCATTATCTGAAGGTGAGGATGTGAGTGGCTACGTGTGTGAATCCATACAGATGAACTACTATTTCTGAAGTGAATTGAGTGCTATGTGGAGCCATCCATTATCTGAAGGTGAGTTTGATGGACTATGTGTGAGTCCATACAGATGAACTATTATATCATGAAGCGTGAGCTGAGTGGCTATAGTGTGAGTCCATATCAGATGAAGCGACTATTCTCTGAAGGTGAGTTGAGTGGCTATGTGTGAGTCAGACAGATGAACACTTCATTATCTGAAGGTAGAGTTGAGTGCTAATTGTGATCCATACAGATGAACGATACTTATATTCTGAAGGTGATTGAGTGGCCTATTGTGAGTCCATACAGATGAACTACTTCATATCTCGAAGTTGAGTGAGTGCGATTATGTGTGAGTCCATAAGTATGAACTACTCATATCTGAAGGTGAGTGAGTGGCTATGTGTGAGGCCATCAGATGAACTATTCATCATCTGAAGGTGAAAAGTTTTTTTGAAAAGTTTGGCTATGTGTGAGTCCATAACAGATGAACTACTTATATCTGAAAGGTGAAGCTGAGTGGCTAGTGTGAGTCCATACAGATGAACTACTTATATTGAAGGTTGAGCGATGTTGACTATGTGTGAGTCCCATACAGATGAACTAACTATTCTGAAGTGAGTTGATGGTAGTGCGGAGTCATATAGATGAACTACTCATTCTGAAGTGGGGCAGCTGAGTGGCATTATGTTGTGCAGTCCATAACAGATGAAACTACTTATTATAAGTGAGGTTGAGTGGCTATGTTGTGAGTCCATACAGATGAACTACTTATTCTGTAGGTGAGTTAGTGGTATGTGTGAGTCCATACAGATTGAACTACTAAATCTGAAGTGAGTTGCAGTGGATATCGTGTGAGTCCTACAGATGAACTACTTGCTATCTGAAGAGGTGAGTTTGAGTGGTCTATGTGCGAGTCCATAGTAGATTGAACTACTCATATCTGAAGGTGATTGAGTGGATATGTGTGAGTCCATACATGAACTACTGGATCTCGAAAGGTGGTTGATTGAGCTGTGTAAGTCATACAGATGAACTACTTCATAACTCTGAAGGTGAGTTGGTGTGGCTATGTTGATCCCATACAGATGAATCTACTCATTCTGAAGGTACTGATGGCTACTGGTGTGAGTCCATACAGATGAACTACTCATATTGAAGGGATTGAATGGCTATGTGTGATCCATACAGATGAACTATTATATCTGAAAGGTGAGTGAGTGGCTTATGTGTGAGTCCATAAGAGAACTACTATATTTTGAAGGTGAGTTGAGTGGCAGTGTCGAGTCCAATATAGATGAACACTTACTATGTTGAAGGTGAGTGAGTGCTACGTGTAGTCCATACAGAGAACTACTTCATCTCTGAAGGTGAGTTGAGTGCGCATGTGCGAGTCCATACAGATGCTTTATTTGAACGGTGAGTTGAGTGGCTAATGTGTTGAGTCCATACAGCATGACACTTATCTTGAAGGTGAGTTGAGTAGCCTATGTGTGAGTCCATAAGATGAACTACTTATATTTGAAGTGAGCTGAGTGGCTATGGTGAATGAGTCCATAAATAGTAGACTACTATATCTGAAGGTGAGTTGAGTGGTATGTGTGAGTCCATACAGATGAACTACTCGTATCTGAAGGTAGCTTTGAGCTGGTACGTGTTGAGTCCATACAGATGAACTACTTCATACTGAAGGTGAGTTGAGTGGCTATGGATCCGCTGTGAAATCCATTATCAATAGCGAGTGGCATTGAGCTACATGCTACTTAAATCTCGAAGGTGAGTGAGTGGCTATGGTGAGGTCCATACAGATGAAACTACTTATATCTGAAGGTGAGTTTGAGTGCATGTGTGAGTCCATGCAAGATGAACTACTTATATCTGAAGGTGAGTCGTGGCTATGTGTGGAGTCCATATAGATGAAGCTACTATATCTGAAGTGAGCTGAGTGGCTACGTGTGAGTCCATACAGATGAACTCTTTCTGAGTATTGTCTGTGGATCAGCAGAGAATTTCTGGTTGCAGTGGCTATGTGTGAGTCCATACAGTGATGAACTCACATATTGGAAGTGAGTTGAGTGGCTTGTGTGAGTCCATGACAGTATGACTACTCATCTCTGAAGGTTGAGCTTGAAAGTGCTACGTGTAAGGCCATACAGATGAACTACTCTATCTCGAAGGGAGCTTGGTGTGGCGATGTTGGTCCATACAGATGAAAACTACTTCCTATCTGAAGGTGAGCTGAGGGCTATGTGTAGCATCAGAACATAGGTGACTGAGTGAGCCATACAGTATGAAACTACTTATTCGATGCTTAGAATGCTCAGAGAAAGAGTGAGTGATGTATAAGATGAATCATGAAGGGGCTGCTATGTGAGTGCCATAAAGATGAACTACTATTTCTGTAGGTGAGTGAGTGGGTATCGTGTGAGTCCATACAGATGAACTACTAATGCATCTGTGAGGTGAGTTTGAGTGGCGATACGTGTGAGTCCATATCAGAGAAACTATTGTATTGAAGGTGAGTTGAGTGGATACTGTGCGAGTCCATATCGATATAACTACTCGTCATCATGTGAAGGTGAGTTGACGTGGCTATGTGTGAGTCCATACAAGATGAAACTACTTGTATCTGAAGGTGAGTTGAGTGTATGTGGAGTCATACAGATGAACTACTTATATTCTAAGGTGAGTTGAGTGGCTACGTGTGAGTCCATCAAGATGAATCTACTTATATCTCTGAAGGTGAGTGAGTGGCTAGGTGAGTCCATACAGATGAACTACCTATAATCTGAAGTGAAGTTGAGTGGCTGTGTGAGTCCATACAGATGAACTCACTATCTCTGAAGTGAGTTGAGTGAGGCCTATGTGTGAGTCCATATAGATGAACTACTCATATTGAGGTGAGTGAGTGGCTATGTAGTGAGTCCATATAGATGAAACTACTATATTCTGAAGGTGAGTTGAGTGGCTCGTTGTGAGTCCATACAGATGAACTCTTATACTCTGAAGGTGAGTTGACGTGGCATGTGTGAGTCCATACAGATGAACTACTTATATCTGAAGGGAGTTGAGTGGCTAGGTGAGTCCATAAGAATGAACTACTATATTGAAGGTGAGTTGATGGCTATGTGTGGTCCATATAGATGACTACTTATATTTGAAGTGAGTGAGTGGCTATGTGTGAGTCCAACAATGAACTACTCATATCTGAAGGTGAGTTGATGGGATATGTGTGAGTCCCATACAGAATGAAATCTAACTTCGTATCTGAAGGTGAGCTGAGGCTACGTGTGAGTCCATACAGATGCAACTACTTTACTGAGGTAGTTGAGCTATGGAGCCAGAACAGATGAACTATTTTTGAGTTAGTGAGTCTATGTGTGAGTCCATGTAATGAACTACTATATTCTGAAGGTGAGTGAGTGGCTATGTGGTTGAGTCCATACAGATGAACACTTACTATCCCTGAAGGTGAGTTTGAGTGCTATGTTGTAAGTCATCAGATGAACTACAAAATGAATAACTTATACCTGAAGGTGAGTTGAGTGGCTATGTGTGAGTCCATACAGATGAACTACTTATCTGAAGTGAGCTGAGTGGGCTAACGTTGTGAGTCCATCACAGATGAACTACTTATCTCTGAAGGGAGTTGATGGCTATGTGAGTAGTCCAACTAGATGAAACTACTCATTCTGAAGGTGAGCTGATGGCCTATCGTGTGAGTCCATATCAGATGAACTACTTCATACTGTGAAGGTGAGTCTGGAGTGGCTAGTGTGAGTCCATATCGAGAACTACTCTATATTGAAGGTGAGTTTGAGTGGCTATGTGTGAAGTCCCTTCAGAATGAAACTTATATTGAAGGTGAGCTTGAGTGACTATTGTGATCCATACAAGATGACTACTATATCTGAAGGTGAGTGAAGGCTATGTGTGAGTCCATACAGAATTGACTACTTATCTGAAGGTGAGTTGAGTGGCTTAGGTGTGAGTTCATGCAGATGAACTACTATATTCTGAAGGTGAGTATTGAAGTGGATATTCGTGTGAGTCCATACAGATGAACTACTTTATCTGAAGTGATGAGTTGCCTACGCGTGTGTGAGTCCATAAGATGAAACATTATCTCTGAAGTGGGTGAAGTGGCTACGTTGTAGTCACAGTAAGGATGAACTACCATATCTGAAGGTAGCTGGTGGCTACGTGTAGTCCATACAGATGAACTACTCATTTCTGAAGGTGGTTGAGTGGCTATGTGATGAGTCCATACTAGATGAACTACTTCATTGTCTAAGGTGAGCTGAGTGGCCTTGTGTGAGTTCCATACAGAATGACTACTCATCTCTGAAGTGAGATTTGAGGCTATGTGGGTGAGTCCATACAGATTCCTAATCATTCTCTGAAGGTGAGTTGAGTGGCGACGTGTGAGG
>CM068968.1:30512601-30531097 GCA_035128595.1 Eptatretus atami
ACATCAGATGACAAGTCTGGTGAAACAAAAAATACAGTACAAAATTAAAAGAGATATTTCAAAGAACTTGAGCACACCTGGCTTTCGAAGTCCTTGATGAAGGGCATGCTATGTCTGAAATGTCCCAACTTTCTGAACCTTGCGTGAAAACTAAAGTTGGTTGTGCTTGTGCATTTTCTGCACTATAATTGTCACAAGTTTTGTGCATTTATAAGCATGGTGATCTTTGTTTCTCACCCTACCCCTTAAATCCTAATTCTTCAAAAGGAAAGTGGTCGTAGGAGCCGGCAGATCCTGTGTGAGAGCTTTGATGCTCTATCTTCAGCACTGCATGCTCGGCGTCAGGCCATGTTGGGCGCTGTGCTTGCTGCACAGGAATCCAGAAGCTCCTTGCTTGCTGGGACTGTGACTGAGCTTCGAGATCTGCAGCATACCACTTCAGCTTTACTGGACAGAGCCCTTCAAGCACTCGACGAGCCTGATATGGCTGCTTTCCTGCAGGTAAGGAAATCATTTGGTCACTTCCTCATCCTATTTTCTTTTTTAAGCTTGTAGGGGACAAGGAAATGAGGAATGAGGTACATTTGAAAACCTCTAAAAACTAGAACGGCACTGGGTAGAGTGCATACCTCTGCCAGGGAAAACAGTTTATGTTTTGTATCCCACTGATAGCTGGATGTGGATCCGGACATGAGCAAAATCGAAACGTTTCGTCCTTGTCACGCACCCAACATGTAAATCAGGTTTTGTCTGAATCCGTCTGTAACATTTTGAAATATCGTGTTCACAGACAGACAGACAAACAAACAGAGGTGAAAACAATGGGGCAAAAGGGAAAAAGGTGATCGAGAATGTACAAATGTACCACAACACGAGGAGATGAGTTAAAGGAGAAAAGGAGACGGCGTCTCAGTCTGTGTCGTAAAGCTCAAGCATAGAAATGGGATAGACCACAAGGTATGGATTGTGATAGCTCACTTGAAGTCCTGGTAGTAAGAGCATGGGACGACAAACTTGTGAAGACAGTTTCAGACACAAATTGTCCTCCATGGAAGTCGACTGTTTTAGGTTAAAGGTCAACACGATTACCTGGTTGATAGCAAGCTCGTCTCCATACCTCTGAGCTGTCTCGTGATGGTTTGATTCCCCCACGGAGTCAAATCTGACTGCAGCTGACATCCTACTGGTGCGCACTACACAATCGACCTTCTAACAGGGATGTAAAGCCAGCTCCCTACAGTCTGCATTAAAGTTGTGGAGATTCCACTTTATATTTTGAAGAGGTCGTTGTTTGATAAACTATCATAGCTAAATTACCTGCTTGTGTATATTAAACGGCTGTAGATGTGATTGGATTAAATGATTGGGGAAAGGAAATGGCGTCTGCTTACGTAGATAAGTTAATGGGGTGTCTAAAAATCACCGGCCAAACGGCCTCTTTATATGTCTAAATATCCTGTTAATAAACAAATTTAAGAGGTGATTGAGGCCAACGCCACTCGCTTATCATGCTTGCGTGACAACTCCCTCAGCTATTACTCAAGGAGAGAATCTTTGCATGACTACTAACCTCTTTACAGAAACTAAATTGGAATAACTTTACATTTCTTGATGGACGAAATGCACACTAATTGCAATTCATCTTGAAATGGCAGAATTATTTTTTTTTTCAATTATATGTCTTAGCAATGGCAGAGAGCAAGCTGGAATAATTGGTGTAAAGCCTTCTTGTGCAGAAGAGCCAAACAAAATGAAAACCTTGAGGAGTTGATGCACAAAGAGCCAATCGTACAATTGAAGGACACAATTAACGAAGCCTAATTATTGTGAAAGTGTAATTATGAAAAAGTAAAAATTTAAAGTTTATCTTGCACTTCCATTGTCATTTTCTGTTCAAGCGAAGCTCAAGCAAAGTTCGACTCCTTATTGAAGATTTGGAATTCCAGAAAACTTTCAGTAAAAACTGAGATGAAACGATTCAATTCCAATGTCAAATCAGTGTTACTGTATATGGTGCAGAGACATAGAAAAATGAGCAGGGAAATGGAATGCAAACTGATGGTCTTCTCTCATAGATGTTAAAGAAGGATTTTAAAGACTTTCAAAGAACAAAGAAGGCGATGGATAGGACATATAATGAGAAAACACGAGGGCCATCTGACTAAAGAAGCTATGTTTTGGACATAGAGGAGAAGTGTTGAAAATTAACTTCAGTCAAAAAGGGGAAGTGCTCTGGAGTATGCAGAGAGGATTGCTCAAAACTGAGCACGATGGAGAAATCTTGTCATCGTCGTTGTCCCGGTATATTCTGCTCGAACAGGCCCGCAACATGGTGATAGCCGATCGATCACCCAGGAGCGACCCAGAGTTCCTTCACATCTACATGTTGTGCTGTTGTCTAAGTGGAGCCAGGACTGCACAGTTTTCCATAATGTGTTTTGGTGCATGTGGGGCGGCCTGGCAGAGGTTGCAGGTCAGCAGCTGTCATCAGTGGTGTCGTCGAGTCTGTGTTTGTTGTGTAAGAGCTGTGAGTGGTGTCCACAGCGGAGGCGTGTAAAGTAAACACGATCGGACCTGGAGAGTAGTTGGTCTGTGGGGAATGTCGTTGCCGCTCTATGTGCTGAAAAGCACAATGCGTTTGAAGAAGTAGAAGAAGCAAATAGCCATTTTATAATTGGACTTCTGCTGCGACATAGTTTTGCTGATTTATTTGAAGTCCGGTTCATAGCTGGTCTAGTTAAGGTTCATAGCTGGTCAAGTTAAGCTTCATGCAGGCATTCAGGCTTTCTTCTGTTAATATTGAGCGCAAGTTGTTTTCAATGTGATGCAAGCAGGAGAATGCCTGTTCGCACATGTAGGTAGATGTCGGTCCAAACATTGTTAACAGAGTAAAAGTGACATTCCGCATTGTGCTGTATTTAAGGAAAAGTTCATTCCAAGTTTGCCGAATTAGGTTATCCTCCTGGGGTAGTTTCTTCAAAATAGTCCAGTTGTGTACCTTTGCTAATTATTCGTGTTGCCGGGCAAGACTTTCCAAGTTTGAATTAAGGGTGTGAAAATTTTCCACCCAAATGTCCAACTCCCTGAAGTCTGCAACTTCTAGCTCCAAATCTCCCACTGAGATTGCTGGAATCACTATCAAGTCTGGGGCTTCCACACAAGTTTCACGGGGATGAATTATGAACTTGAACAAAGTGCTGTGTCTGCGAAAATCCACAAAACGAGACTTGAACGATATTAGTAGATCGGATGTAAACATCCGATCAATGCTTTTTCATCATAGAGGTAAAATATAATTGTCATAATTATTGTGACACATTTTATCATTGGTCAGCATTTTGTAATGCTTTCCTTGCCTTTCGTCCCATTTCCCACACAGAGCGTCATGCCACTTTTGAAAGGGTACGTTGCAACCTCACGAACATAAATCAGTTTTGACTGAGAGTGGGGATCAAGATCTGGGTATGAGTTCAGAAAGCAGTGGAGTAAAATGGGGATCAGTAAGTTCAAGAACCTACAGGCAAACTCTTCATTGGGATTACTCTGGAGGACAACTTTAATTGAATCCAAGGCTTTGGTTCAAATTGGTGGCAGAGATGGGATAACATTGCTGCTGAAATAGCACGATGCACGCATTTTGAAATTTAAAAAAATCTTAACTTCCATTGCTTTTTAGAATTGAGGAATCTTCTGATTTCTCTTGTGTTCGGGTTCCCGAGGAAGATTATGAAAAACTTGACGATTTTGCTGTTAACTTCGACAAAGAGCTGGAAGCTTTGCAGAAACTTGACTTTGTGAAAGGTGAGTTAAATTCCAGGATAGCTGGTTGTTTGGTTATGTGCATCTGTTGTCGGGAACTTCCCAGAAATTCAGAATGGTTAACATTTCAGTTTACCGACGATTATATAGTTCTTATGGAATGAAAAGGTATGTCATAGTCATTATGGGTATTTTTCCATTTGGGGGAGAGAATGAGTGAAATTCTCCTTCCGTTTTTCAGAAGAGGAAGAGGAAGAGATTGTTGAAGAAGAGGAGGAGGAAGAAGAAGAGGAAGAAGAAGAAGAACTTGTTCCTTGCGAGAGTAGACAAAATATTGAGGAAGAATGTGAATTACAGAACAGAGGAACGGAGGAGATAGAAAATGCAGAGGAAAGCGGTGATATCAAGGAAGAGGATGAAGACAAAGAAACTGTGGAAAGGGCGATGGAAGATGTTGCATCAGCATCAGCCTTCTTGACTCCAGAATCAGAATTGGCGTTTAAGTTTGACGACTCCAGATCGACTCAGCTGCAGGTTGTTTTGGATTTTTTTTTATAGTACAAATTGAAAAAAAAATTAACAAATAGGATTTAAACCAATGACCATGGGATTGTATCCTACAGATTGCCCACTCCTTGGAAGGATACCTATATGGCAGTTGTTGGATTTATTTTCTTTTAAACCCAAAACTTGGCTTTTATAGTTATGGTTCCATCACATTCATTTTAGTGGATTTAGGACCTGTACCTATTATTTAGGGCTGTTGGGATGGTCAAGAGGTATGCACAGTCACCACCAAGCCATCTAACCTGGATTTGAATCCCGACTCAGCTATAAACTGTCATCCCGGTGTTTCACAAGCAGGGTGATTCATCAATGTGTGTGCCGTCCTTCGGATGGACGTTAAACTGTGCGTCCCATCTGCCGGCATTAGTCAGTGGACGTTAAAGATCCCACGATGTCCTTCGCGAAGAGTAGTCGAGCTATCGCAGGCACCCTGGCCAAATTCCTGCCATGATTTCCAGAGTTGGAGTGGCGACCTGTCCAGGATTGTAGCCAAGTAAGTAACTCCTGCTTCGGCAGCAGCAGCACCAATGCTCTGCAGAGGGTATAGTACATGAATATGATGATGATGATCAATTATTTGGGCTACCATTGCAAGAATCAGAGCCCTTTTAGTTTAGGTTCATAATGGATGGTGCTGCCTCTCCATTGATAATATTTTGCTGGCTATTCCAAGTTGCCCTTTGGCATATACTAGTCACCCATGAAGTGTGCATTGTTACCACATGCAGACCAGAACAAAGAAGGCAAGCAGATTGCACCTTCCGGAAGGTTATTCATGAGCCAGATGAGTTTATATTGACACTCTCATCGTGACATGGTAAAATATCTGACACCTGAAGTTTTTTAATGACCAGGCATGAAAATTAATATATTGTGCTCCCCCAGTCTAAGCTCTTTCTGCTGACCTCCACTCCTTTGATCCTCCTTGCCCCTCCTCCCCCCCCCCCCCATTCCAACACCTCTTGTTTGTGGAACCTGTTTTCCTGTGTTTTTCCCTCAAGTCCTCAATATTGCTGCCAATCACTACTGAGTACTCTCACATTCTTACCATGATCTCTTCCGCCTCCCATTTTGTGCACCCTCTTGTTTGTCCATCTACAACATGTGTTTCTGTCCCTCATCTGCTCATCACCCTTTGTTCTGCTACCCTCCATCATTCAGCGTCAACGTGTGTGTGTGTGTGTTGTGTGTGTGTGTGTGTGTGTGTGTGTGTGTGTGTGTGTGTTGTGTGTGTGTGGTGTGTGTGGTGTGGTGTGTAATATATATATATATATATTATATATATATATTATATGTATTACATATACACACATATGTCAGAAGATATTTGCAGCAGTACACTGAGCAAGAAAATATTTCAAATTTAAATTCTTTTTTTAAAGCCTGACGTTCAAGAACAAACTAGTTCTTTCCTCAGAGGTTGAGTGATGGAGTTTTCACAAGATTACCATCTTGATAATCTCACGGTTCACCCTTGATGATTATGTGCCAAGGATAGTTGTCTGATTCCATGACAGTGTGTGTGTGTGTGTGTGTGTGTGTGTTGTGTGTGTGTGTGTTGTGTGTGTGTGTGTGTGTGTGGTGGTGTGTGTGTGTGTGTGTCACAACCAAGGATAACTTGTTGCCTTACAACACGTTGGTGTTCAGTTAGCTGTGTGGATAAGCATTTGGACGTTTGGCCAACTTATTTGACTTCACAATCTTCACATGGAATGCTATAGATGACGTAATTTGTCAAGTTTGTTTACGTGGTCCTTCGGCTTTGACAGCTGTGCTCGTAAGGATGATTGTGGTTTGTGGGTGATGTTAACATTGTACTCACGCGGTGTGCGACTTGTGGTTTCAGAAGCGTGTTCTACGAAAGGAATTGTGACTGTGTGTTGGTGTAGTTAGACCGTTTCTGTTGTGGTTGGGTTTCCGGTGACAGGATTTGATGAATGAATTGAGGTAGTGGTTTTCTCGTAGTAGTTGAGTCAATATCTGCTATAGTGAATGTTAATTAGTTAAAGTGAATGTTAAACAACTCCATCAACCGACACATCAACTTGCATCCCACATACAAAGCACTAGTCAATCAATTACAACGTCAACACAAACAGCAGTCATTCAATGGCAAGGAAGTCCTGTGATTGGCGGTCAGAATGCGCGAGCGACGTGATACGTGCGTTGATTGCTTGTCCAGCTTTGTCCACCCCCACCTTTGGGTATTTAGGGGGATGTTGTGATAATTTTCATCACTCTTGAGAAAGGTAAACGGATGCATGTTGCTTGGCACTTATTAATCGAAACGTTGTCATCGTTTGTTCAATTAAAGGTTAGAGAACTCATCATCGAGATTATATATATATATATATATATACATATACACATACACATAAGAGAATGAGTTTAAGTGATTCGTGAAACCAGGCTATATGGAGAGATCAAGAGAGCATGCTTTCATGTCTCTTTCAATGTTTTTAACATTCACTAAAGCAGATATTTGATGTTTGCAAAAAGTAGCTCCAGATTAAAATAAATAAATCCATGTCATATCTGAACTCGATTGCAGCTTCAGCTGGATGGAGTGAATTTTTAAATGTCTAATCCCCTGTAAACTTTTTTGTCTTATTATACATACTGTATACGGTACATTGCTGAAACAAAGTTCAGAAATAGAGTACAAACACAGTTCAGCCGTCTTTCTTAGTAGTTGATTTGTGATTTGTTGTGATATCATCTTATTGCCCATGCCAATCACCTTGTCTCAACTATCCACATCCCTCAGGTTGAAACGAGCTCTCATGTGTGGACTTTCGATGATCAAAGTCAGAGTGAAGAAAATGCTACAGAAATGGAAAGGGGAACTGGAGATGGGCAAGCAGAGAAAGGGGTAGAGAGAGTAAGTGGGATAGATGAGGAGAACAAAGAGGTAATGAAGGAATTGGTGGATATGAAAAGAGAAGCAAGTGCTGTTGGAAACATAAAGACATTTGAAGTCGAGATGAAAACAGATCAGAGTGATGAAGAAGAAGAAGAAAGTGAAAGCACGGTGATGGAGAGAACGCCAGTGAATGGAAAAGCAAAAGAAACAAAAATGAAACACAGAAAAGTGAGAAATGTCCAGGAAGAAGTTAAAGATGTAAAACACATTGGGAAGAACACGCACATGAAGGAATTATTCGAAGATGAAAAAGAAAAGGTTAAAGAACAAGAAGGGATTAAAAAGAAAGGACAGTCAGATGAGCAAGAGACAGAGGAAGATATAATTGAAGGTAACGGACAGGATGATGAAAAGGAAAAGGATGAAGGAGAAGAAAAGCTGAAGGATGCAATTGAGAAAGAAGAGGATATCACAGTTGAGGCAGAGGAAAGAGGAGATGATAACAGAGACGAGAAAAAGGAAGAGAGTATCACAGAAGAAAGAGGAGAGAGTGGAGTTAAGAAACATGAGGAGGGTAAGATAGTACAAAACAGAGGTGAGGTAAAGAAGAGTGAATCTGAAGCAGAGGAGATCATTTGTGAGTCAGAACAAGTAGGAATGGTATCTGAGGCAGAGAAGAAAGGTGAGATCGAGATAAATGAAAATGAGGTGCAGGGTGAGAAGAGTGCAAAAGTTGATGCAAATCAGGAAGCAGTTCAGAGGGATGAAAGGAGTGAAGGTAGGGAAAAAGAAAGAGGAAAAGAAGAAAAAGGAGAAGCAGAAAAGACAAAAGAAGGTCAAGTGGGAGATGAAAATGGTAACTTTATAGACAAGACAGGGGTCAGATTAGAGTATAATGAGGATCGAATGATAAAGAAGGAAGAGGATGAGAAGGGAGAAGATGAGGTGAGTGAAATTGGAAAGGTTAGGATGGAAAAAGAAGAGTTGGCAGAGAACGAGATGGGGGATGAGTTGGCAGAGAACGAGGCAGCGGAGGTGTTAGGAGAGAAAGAAAAGGACGAGGGGGTGGTGGTATTGGAAGATGACGAGGAGGGAGAGGGGTTGGGAGAGGGCGAGGAGGCAGAGGCGTTGGGAGAGGGCAAGGAGGCAGAGGAGTTGGGAGAAGGCAAAGAGGCAGAGGCGTTGGGAGAGGGCAAGGAGGCAGAGGAGGTTGGGAGAGTGGGCAAAGAGGCAGAGGTTTGGGAGAGGGCAGGAGGCAGAGGGAGTTGGAGAGAAGGCAAAGAGGCAGAGCAGAGGCGTTGGGAGAGGGCAAGGAGGCAGAGGAGTTGGGAGAGGGCAAAGAGGCAGAGGCATTGGGAGAGGGCAAGGAGGCAGAGGCGTTGGGAGAGGGGGGAGAGGCAGAGGAGTTGGGAGAGAGGGCAAGGAGGGAGAGGGCAAGGAGGCAGAGGGCGTTGGGAGAGGGCAAGGAGGGCAGAGGCATTGGGAGAGTGGTGAGGGGAGGGAGATGAACAAGGAGGCAAGAGAGGCGTTGGGAGAGGGCGAGGACGCAGAGCGGTTGGGAGAGGGCGAGGAGGCAGAGGCGTTGGGAGATGGCGAGGAGGCAGAGGCGTTGGGAGAGGGCGAGGCAGAGACGTTGGGAGTTGAGGAGGGGGCAGAGGCGTTGGGAGAGGGCGACGGAGGCAGAGGCGTTGGGAGAGGGCGGAGGAGGCAGAGGCGTTGGGAGAGGGCGAGGAGGCAGAGGCGTTGGAGATGGCGAGGAGGCAGAGGCGTTGGGAGATGGCGAGGAGGCAGAGGCGTTGGGAGAGGGCGAGGAGGCAGAGGCGTTGGGAGAGGGGCAAGGAGGCAGAGGCGTTGGGAGAGGGCAAGGAGGCAGAAGGCGTTGGGAGAGGGAAGGAGGCAGAGGCATTGGGAGATGGTGAGAGGGAGGAGGCATTGGAGATGGCGAGGGGGCGGAGACGTTGGGAGATGTTGAGGGGCCGGAGACATTGGGAGATGTTGAGGGGGCGGAGACATTGGGGAGGGATGTTGAGGGGGCGGAGACATTGGGAGAGGGCCGAAGAGGCAGAGGCGTTGGGAGAGGGCGAGGGAGGCAGAGGCGTTGGGAGAGGGCGAGGAGGCAGAGGCGTTGGGAGATGGTGAGGAGCAGAGGCGTTGGGAGAGGGTAAGGAGGCAGAGGCGTTGGGAGAGGGCAAGGAGGCAGAGGCATTGGGAGATGGCGAGAGGGAGGAGGCGTTGGGAGATGGCGAGGGGGCAGAGACGTTGGGAGATGGCGAGGGGGCAGAGACGTTGGGAGATGTGGAGGGGCGGAGACATTGGGAGATGTTGAGGGGCGGAGACATTGGGGAGATGGTGAGGGGGCGGAATATATTGGGAGATGGCGAAATGGCGGAGGCATTGGAAGATGGCAAGGGGGCAGAGGAGTTGGGGATGATGAGATGGTGGAGACATTGGGAGATGGCGAGGGGGCGGAGGCGTTGGGAGATGGCGAGCGGGGCGGAGGCATTGGGAGACGGCGAGAGGGTGGAGCGTTGGAGATGGCGAGGGGCGGAGGCGTTGGGAGATGGCGGAAGGGTGGAGTCGTTGGGAGATGGCGAGGGGGCGGAGGCCGTTGGGAAATGGCGAGGGGGCGGAGGCTTTGGGAGGTGATGAGGCGGAGGCGTTGGAGATGACGAGGGGCCGGAGGAGTTGGGAATGATGAGGGGGCAGAGGCGTTGGGAGATGACAAGGGGGCGGAGGCGTTGGGAGATGACGAGGAGGAAGAGGGCGTTGGGAGTTGCAAGGGGGGCGGAGGCGTTGGGAGTTGAGGAGGGGGCGGAGGCGTTGGGAGTTGACGATGGGGTGGAGGCGTTGGGAAGTTGAACTGAGGGGGCGGAGGCGTTGGAAGTTGACAAGGGGGCGGAGGCGTTGGGAGTTGACGAGGGGGTGGAGGCGTTAGGAGATGACGAGTTTGGAGAGAATGAAGGAGAGGAGGAGAAGGAAGATCTGGGAGAAAATGAGCCGAATGAGGAGGAAGACCTGAGAGAAAATGAGCCGAATGAGGGAGTGGAGGAGTTGGGAGAGAATGAGGCAGAAGAGAATGAGTTGGGAGAGGGAGAGGACGATTTGGAGGATAAGGAGATAGGAGGAGAAAAAATTAGAGAAGATGGTGTGGAGGAGGTGACAGGAAATGGAAATGTAGATAAAATCCCAAAGGATTTGATGGAGGAGGAGAAGGCACATTATGAAGTTCAGAAGGATGATTATGAAGAGAATGATAAGATGGTAGATGATGAAAATAGTGAAATTGAGGAGCATAAAGAAAATGAGGCAGAGATGAAGAGAAAAAAAGTGGAAGATAAAGAGTCCATCAATAAAGAAGAGGATAAGACAGAAAAGTCTGAGATGGGTAGAAAATTGGACAAGCTGAATGTGAATGATGATGAGGTGAGGGTTGCAGCAAAAACGTGTGTAAAAGACACAGTTGCACAAAGAGACAGAAAACGAAAAGAAAAGGGAGATTGTATTGGGGAAAATATAGAAACCAAGATATTGCCACAAGGAGGGATAACTGCCAAAGCTGGAGCACAACCATTTCAAAGAGATAAACAAAAGCCAATGGCAGATCAACATAAAAGGAAGGAGATGAGGATAAAGAGAACAAAAAACAAAGGGGGAAAAAAAGGAGAACAAAATCTGAAACAAAATCATGGGACAAAGAGCGAAGCAACAGAAACAGGTGAAAGAGAGCATGAAGAAACGGAGCAAGATGGTGGGGATGGGGTGCAAAATTTGGAAGAGACGAGAAAAGCAAAAGGAAAATATGATGGAAAGAAAGAAAGAAATAGTCAGAAGGAAGAAGAAATGGTGAAAGAGAAGGGAGAAGATGTGGCGGTATCCTCTCCTTCAAACACAAGCTCCCCTGGCCCCTCACCCTCTCACAAATCGTTGACAGGTTGGTACCAACCAAAAGCACTCAGTCCAAGTTCCAGAGCCCCCTACCCTACTGCAAAAACCTCCCCTCAACCCCAAGCAGTGACGCTCACAAATTGCCCTCTAACTCAGGCTGTTAACTCGGGTGCATCGTCTGCTTTCCACCCAACTCCTGTTCCCCAATTAATGACCCCTGGGCTCTCTGGTCCTTCCACGGACAACACTTTGGTTCCGAAGCAGCCTGCTCAAAGTTTGGGTGGGATGAGGCACGGAGCCAACTCGAGCAAGAGTCAAGTTCCCCAAAAGGTATGGTCATGGTAAATTTCAAATTTGTACTTGAAACTTCATCATGTGACAAAGCCTATGCCCTCTCCCCAACCACACTCCCATATCGCGTTTAAGTATACATTTGTGAATCTACGAGTAGAACCGTTTGAAGACCTATCAACTCTTTCATGAAAATTTTGGGCAATCCACTTTAGATGTTAAAAATAAAAATTATCATCATCACACCATTTGAAAGCCTTTATCCCTGAGCAGGGGGCAGCTTTTTTGCGGGCTCCAATCATGGTACCCTTTCTTGTGGCAATGTTTTTACGGCCGGATGCCCTTCCTGCCCGGCCAACTCTGTAGCTTCGCCTCTCGACCCTCAGGGATAATTACCAGTATACTGGTGCTCATTTCACCAACCTTCAGAAGGATGACAGGCTGAGTCAACCCCCCTGATGCTAACTCAGTGGCTAGCGGGGCTTGAACTCAACTCAGGACCCAAAGGATCCCAAGCCACCGCCATAACCACTAAGCCACACCAGGCTCATTAAAAATAAACATTATACAGGGTGTTTAAAAAGTCCTTGTGCAACTCTACACTCTCATAACCTTGGATGTACAAATGATAGAAGCAAACTGGAAATGGCATGTGAAAGCACAATTCATAAAGTTTTGTTCATGTTTATGTTGTTAATATATCCACAATTCCCTTGGGTTACTTGATGAGTTGACATTTTTCTGGCAACATGAAAAAAAAATTCACCAAAAATCAGTCTGGTGCACTCTCACGAAGCCACACAATATTTGTCTTTTCTTTTTTGAAGAAGCAGCAGTCAATGGTGAATGTTACTTTGCAATGTGGCAGAATTTCTTTATCCCTGGACTATGACAATCAAATCTTTCAAATAGTACCTTCTTAATGCAAGATGGTTAAGCCTGGTGTTGGCTTCGTGGTTAGGGTGGCTGGCTTGGGATCTTAGGGTCCTGAGTTTGAGCCCCGTTGCTGCTGAATTAACACCAGGTGGGGTTGACTCAGCCTGTCATCCTTCTGAGGTCGGTGAAATGAGTACCAGTGTACTGGTATAGGGGCACAGCATCAGTGGCACAGTTGTGCCCCAACAAAATGATAGCTACCCGGCAGCCAAGCCACCGAACGCAAGATGGTGCTCCTTGCCACTCTTCTTGGAATGGGACACAGTTCTTGAATGACATCTTTCTACCAAGTGGATTTGGTAGATGTGGACCCCCCCCCCCCCCAAAAAAAAATTGCTTGTCCACATTGTCTGCCTTAGCTGTCCCCATTGGACTACTTTTTTATGGGACGATTAAAACTGTTGTTCACTCATCAAACACCACATTATTTGGATGAATTCAGGATAAGATCACAAACACAACTCAAGAAATGACTCGGCAGCAACTGTAGAATGTTTGTTTTCAAAGAGTTGGAAAATCTGATTGAATGATGCATGTATACAAAATATGGCGGTCATGTTGAAGCCAAGGATTTTGAACTGTAAAAAAAAAAAAAAAAAACTTTATGAATTATGCTTTAATAAGCTATTTACAGTTTTCTTCTATCAGATGTACGTCCAGTTATTTAAGTTTAAAGTTGCACAAGGACTTTATAAACAACCTGTATCGTACAGTATAGTACTGTAAAAGTTTGAAAATCAACAATGAAAAAATTTTAAATCTGAAAATCGAGACAAAATTGATGAATCGCATTAGAGTTAAAAAAAATTAAGTTTATTTAGTGGTGCCACATGGTGGCGATATGCAACATGGGAGAGGCATGCCGATGCAATGTGAAGGACAGATTGTAACATAAATTATTCAATAATATTATGGGTCATCGTAATTTATATTACTGATCATGAACAAGACCTGTAGGGTATTTTAATTTTAGAAGAAAATAATTTGGCCAAGCAAAGCAAAGGGCTTTATTCCTGCTACGTGAAACACCCTGCAACCTCTGCCTACAGAAAACAGACTTTTTGGAATGACGGCCACATTTTCCATCCAATCATTATGGAACTTTATGATAATAAAATTCTCCATGGGTAGGCGCTCCTATGTTGGAAGTTTTGTGTCAATCGTTCAAGCTGTTGTGGAGAAAACAAATTTAAAAGTGAATAAAGGTGAAAAAGTGAGGGTGGAAAAAAGAAAAGTGATGGCCTCAGCAAACGTTCCACAATGGGGTCAAGGATGTTTGTGGACACCTATTACTAGTATTGTTATGATCATGATGTAGGTTTTCAGATGACTAGTATTACACCAATGCACACAATATTAAGGCAAAGGGAGTGTTCTGTGAGAAAGCAGCTTGCTATCACTTGCTAAGCGCTTGCTTGATTCAAAGTGCTCCAGCAAGCACTCCAACGGAAGCCATCGTTCTTAGTTTTACTCGATTGTCTGGTGACAACTTCCCGAAACAAATTTATTGTGTTCGCAGTGGCTTCAGAGTACGAGGAAGAGGGAAAAATAGATAAACAAATAGTGAGTCAGAAGGGGGAGCCCCTACCAAGCTTATCTATGGACCCTACCACTGTGCATTTTTGAGGAGGGGATGGGGGGAAGGGAGAGGGGAGGTTCTGCAAAAAAGACCTCAGGACATTATTTCCAAATCCACATTTTATTTGTTACCAAGTTGATTATTGCATTCAGTGGTTTAAACTGCATTTATATAAAGTGAAGGTACAGAAATTGGTTCAAATCGGCTTTCTAATGAGATAGAAAATGGTTCACATCACTTTTATAATGAAATATAAATTGGTTTACATCACCTTTTGAACTACAATGGCACTCGTAGAGTGCATAGTCTCGCCTTACATGTTCATTCTGAACAAAAACCTTTCTAAGTAGATATAAATTGGTTTGCATCGCCTTTCTAATTCGATATAAATTGGTTAACATCACCTTTCAAATTAGATAGAAATTGGTTTACATCGCCTTTCAAATTAGATATAGATTGGGTAACCACCTTTCTAATTAGATATAAATTGGTTTACATTGCCTTTCAAATTAGATAGAAATTGGTTTACATCGCCTTTCAAATTAGATAGACATTGATTTGATTTACATCGCCTTTCAAATTAGATAGAAATTGGTTTACATCGCCTTCCAAATTATATAGACATTGATTTGATTTACATCGCCTTTCAAATTAGATAGAAATTGGTTTACATCGCCTTTCAAATTAGATAGAAATTGGTTTACATGGCCTTTCAAATTAGATATAAATTGGGTAACATCACCTTTATAATTAGATATATATGGTTTACCTCAGCTTTCAAATTAAATAGAAATTGATTTCAAATTTAATTGAAATTTGTTTTCATCCCCTTTCTAATTGGATATAACTTGGTTTGCATTGCCTTTCCGATTGGATATAACTTGGTTTACATTGCCTAATTAGATAGAAATTAGTTTACATCGCCTTTCTAATTAGAGAGAACTTGGTTTATATGGACTTTCAAATTCGATATTCTTCTCGCGTATGGCAGCTTGGCTGCCGGGTAGCTATAATTTTGTTGGGGCGCGACAATGCCGCTCATGCTGTGCCCCTCTACCTGTACAATGGTACTCATTTCACCAACCTCGGAAGGTGCATGCAGATCAAGTTTTTTTTCTGTATATTATTTCCCTTAATATATATATATTAATACTGAAGGACAATTTTGTGCTCCTCCTAGCGGTCGCGTCACGTTTTTCTCGTACTGTGACCTGGACTGAAAGAAACTTCGTTCCTGTAAGAGTGCATCGCACATCGTGGCAATAGTCAACCTTCAACTCTGAAGCAGAATAAACACTTTTCGTTGAGATGGGGGCGAGAAGTGAAGAGGCAGGGGCGAGAAGTGAAGAGGCGGGGGTGGGGATGAAGAGACGGGGCAGGGAGTGAAGAGGCGGGGGGCAAGGTAAGCAAATTTTTGGGTGGGGGTAAGCAAATTGAAAGCGGGAAACGGGGTAAATGGGGCGGGGGCTGGGTGAATTAGGCGGGGTTGAGTGTGAGAGGGGGCGGGGGCCCGGGGGCAAGTGGGGCGAGGAATCAAGAGACGGGGGTCGGGGAGTGAAGAGGCGGGGCCGGGGTAATTACATTTTTGGGCGGGGGTAAGCAAATTGAAGGTGGGGGGAATGGGGCAGGGGCGGGGGATGAGTAGGCGGGGGCAAGCATGCCCTGTCCCGTCCATGTCCCTCCGAGTGTGGGTGAGCTGGTGAGGGTGGTTGAATGAACAGAATCCGTCTGTGACGGGGCTTCGGCTAGTTTTCCTTAATGCTTCTCTCTAAAAGTACTGCACTTACAAAAACATGGACATTTGAGCCTTCCAGGTGCGAATAAAAGTTATTGCATTTATTTAATGTCAAAAATGAACAGCTCTCCAACTCACCGAGACACAACTTCTTTAATGTAGAATGTTCTTCGTAATGAAATGAAACTTAAATTTCCCATTAACTTCGAATAATTTACGGCAAACCATTTTGTTCTCAGCCCCCTCTGACCTTGTCAGGGGGGGGGGGATGTTAAAATGAGCTCCATCCATCCATGTACTATGTACTTTTGTGTACGTGATATTTCTTTTAGCTTTCATATTACACAGAACTATTCTGCATACCCTCCAAAAAGGCAGGGAACCTGAAGGGTCAGCTCCTTTTTTTTATTTTGAATCCTTATAACGATTCTACATTGAATTAGTAGGCACATCAAAAGGCCTTCATTTTTTCAAAAGACGATAAAGTTGCATTGAATCATGCCGATTGCAATAGTCAGTCATAATTCCATGTCTGATCGGATGGCTCAGAAAAAGAGCACGCACCTTTGAGCCGTCTCGTCTGTGTTCGATTCTAGATCCCATCTATTAATCATCGGACCGGTGCTTCGCAGGCAGTGTGTTGCATTAGTGAGAGTGACATCTGTCAGATGGGACACTGAGCGGGGTACCCGTGCCCCAGTATCAATATCTGGAGGTTAAAGGTCTCACGATGTCTTCTGATAAAGAGCTCTTGCACTCTATTCAATTTCCAAATTCCGACTCTGACTCGCTCAATAACATCAAATGCCAAAGTCGAGATTGACACCCCGAAATCCACCATAAACCAATGGTCCATGGTAAATGCTGAAACAGAGCCGATGAGAAACCAGACTCAGTGGTTTAATTATTGTTCGAGCGTCCGCTCCGAGTCTGGGAGGTCGGTGGTTAAAACCATGGCAGAATCATACCAAAGACTTAAAAATGGTATGTGCTGCTTCCTTGCTTGAAGTTCAGCATTTAAAAGGATAAGAGCATAGACAATCCCCATTGGTTGCCATCCACGGGGAGGAGGAAATGCCCTGCTGAGTAGGGTGAGAAAAGAGGAGCCATTGTGGTGATGTCGTTGGTACCCAGAGTGCCCTGGGAAGTGAAAGCACTTCCTCCAAGCTCAGTGGCCTTTCTAATTAGATAGAAATCTAAAAGAAAAGTATTCCCACATTTTGATGGTGGTGCTTGTTCAGTGATAGCACTTACCCCCAAGCTCAATGGCAAGGTTTGTCTTGTCTAACAGTCCTGCATTGTGTCTCGTGTATTTGTATGTGTGTCAGCTCCAGCCTGAGATCCGGTTAAAAAAACAAGAAAGATGCAGTGACTATAAACTGCCACACAGACAACAGAGCGCAGCAGGGCATTGTTGCGTTTGCAGGACCCATTGCTTTGACGGCCATTTGTCTTGTACTGTACATGCCAGGGAATTGCATCCTGTGAACATTTCAAAACAAGCTTGTGCAATGTAACTTGCTTCACTCTTTGTCCATCAGGAATGAATTCATGATGACTTTGTCCACCTGGTCAAAAAAGCAACTTTTCCTTTTCACGTGCAGTTTCTGAAATTTGTGTGTTCTTCGGGTTTGAGGAATATGAAAATTGCTGAAATGTTGGAGAGTTAGAACGTGCAATGTGTTTAATTTTCCCTTAAACTTGTTTCGGTGTTGTGCATTTCTTTGTGTATCTTTCCATGTTAAAAAAAAGGAAGAAAAAAAAATGGTGACTCGTCAGCTGATCTCTTCATTGTCCTCCATTTTTTCCTTGACCCTCCCTCCCCCAACCGGCGATTTCCCCCCCCCCCCCTTCACCTATAATTCATGACATGGAGAATGCCTCTTTGTCCCAATGGACAAGAAGAAAAAAGAAGAAAAACAAAGGAAGAAAAAAAAAATCTCACAAATAGACAATCGAAATCCCTTGTTTAAACTCTGATTCTGAAACACCAAAATAGATGACACATTCAAACTGCATTACACTTGGTCAAGGGTGTGGCACAAACAACATCGCATGGTGTACACAGTGCCTGGGAAGGACGTGGACCGTTTCACCCTTTCAAACGTCTGTGTCGTTCCAGGAACAGAAGACGTGATGCTTCCTGCTGTTTGCTTTATTTCTGTTGCCATTTTCATCATCGTTTTCTCTGCCATTGCTTGGCACACCAGCCAGTAGATTTCATTCGATCCTGAGTCCATAAGAACTAATTAATAATGATAAATTTAAAGGGATGCAAGACAGGCCAAGCAAAGCAAACAGAATACTATACTATGTCTACGGAGGTGGCCGTGTGCCTCGGCACACAAGGTACATGATGGATTTTACTATCTCAAAGTTGATGAAAGTATGTTTACCACTACCATGGGAAATAAAACTTTTGCTTTCCCTGCGTAATAAAATAGTCATGGATATTTCGATTTTGATAAAATCCAAAACTCAGTCAAGCATCACCCCTTCTGGATATGTAAAAATAATGGGGTTCACCTTGCCCATGCTATAACCAATGGCAAGGCCTGTAGTTTGTATGTTTAAATTCTGTTTGCACTCATTAAACATGATGTACTGCACTTGTAACTCATCCTCTGCAGAAATAGATGGTACCTTTATCAAAAGCAGTTTATTCTTTAACCTAATTAATTAATACTTTTCTGCCCAACTTGGGAGGAACAACAACTTCGAAAAAGTATTCCCACATTTTGGTTGTGGTGCTTGTTCAGTGTTGACAAACGTCTCAAACATGGCAGAGAGTGTGTGAAGAAATCTGAAGTTGGCCACAAGGTATTATGAGAAGCATAGTAGTGAATTTGGCACCGGGCGTAGTGGCGTGCGCCTGTAATCC
>CM068968.1:30535457-30551980 GCA_035128595.1 Eptatretus atami
CGCTGTCCTGTTGAAAAATATCATGTTGCAGGTCTTCTATCTGTGGGAAGGCGAATCCTTCCAACATGTTCATGTAAATTGTTGAGGTCACTGTAACATCCGCAAAGAAAAACGAACCCACCAAGCGGTCATTGAGAAGTCCACACCACACATTGACCTTTGGACTCTAACATATGTGTTCAATGAGCACATGAGGGTCTTCAGAGTCCCAGATCCTCACATTGTGCTGGTTGACCTTCCCCGATACATGAATTCAAGCTTCGTCTGTGAATATGACCTTTTTCAGGTAATCTTCGTCATCCACGAGGTGATTGAGCATTTCCAAGGCAAACGCCTTGCATTTGGGTCCATAATTTAGTTTGAGTACCTGCAGAATCTGCACTTTACATTCATAAAGCTTCAGTCATGTATGCAAAATCCTGTGTACAGTGGTGGTTGGTAGCCTCGTTTTCTGGATGCGCATTGGATTGATTTTCTGGGACTTTGTTGAAA
This sequence comes from Eptatretus atami, assembly GCA_035128595.1. Classification (NCBI taxonomy): domain Eukaryota; kingdom Metazoa; phylum Chordata; class Myxini; order Myxiniformes; family Myxinidae; genus Eptatretus; species Eptatretus atami. The sequence goes on from CM068968.1 coordinate 30,535,950, forward strand.
CGATTCACTCACTCGTTCAACGTCTGCTACACTTGTGTTGTCAACTGGTATTTTTCTGTTCCTGACAACTTCTCTTCTCAAACCTGTTGTTCCACTCTCCGATACTAGTCCGCAATGGCGGATTCCTTACATACCTTGTACAGAAATTATGCTGAACTTGCGGGTCGGATCTCGTCTCTGAACCATTTGACGCACTGAGCTTTCTCCCTTGGAGTCGCCATTTTCTTTTACATTAAACCACCAGACCTGAAAATAGACAACTTGATGAGTTTCTGTATCATATAAAACAAAGAGTATGTTGCATCATTTGTGGTACTAAATATATATTAACAACCAAAGTTGTCCAGGTCTTTTTGGAACACCCTGTGTAGTTGAAGAGACTTCAAATGTGACATTGTCTTTTGTTTATAAAAGACAGCGTGGTGTGCATGGTGAATAATTGAGGGAATGGGCTGACCAGATAGCTCAGAGGGACTGTACTCGTCTGAGCCGTTGTCCGAGTTAGATTCTCGACCCGACTATAAACTGTCATCTGAGTGTTTTGCACACAGGTTGTTGCATCAAAGAGAATGCCGTCATTAGGAGGAACATTAAGCTGGGTGTCCATCTGCTAGTATTCGCTGGTGGATGTTGAAGACCCCATCGTCTTTCAAAAAAATAGGACATTATATGCTGGTAGTCTGCGCAAGTTCTAAATTCTTGCCACAATCTCCAAGGTGCACTGCATCAGCAACAACCGTCACTCTACTCGGGAAGAATATTTGGCGTTCTGTTACCATCTTGGTCATTGACTGGATATGGTAGGATCAGCTGAATTAAACTCGCTGAATAAACCAGAGAGGTACCAAGTTTAATGGGTCAAAATGTCGGAGGGTAGAGTTCAGCTGTTGAACCAGTCAGAACCTGGGCAATGGGCATGCAAGTTTTCATGTATTGTATCTGGAATGCGCTCCACACAATATAATGCAAAGCCTTTGACCAGCTGCTTTCAGACAGAAAAAATAAAGAAATAAATCGCACATTATATAGAAGGTAACTAAGCACTCTTCTGGCCGAGCTGGAGAAACCAAGTACATTTCAAACGAGCCTCTGAGAAATAGGATCACCAACCTGGATTTTTAATGAAATGACTGTACTTCAAGTGATTACTTCTTGAGGGGTATCCACATTTGCACAACTTAAGTGACATCATATTTCCAGATGGTTATCAAACCTTTACAACACCAACTGTGATCTTGTGTTTGACAGGTACAACTCAACAAACGCATTGAAGATACAGTGCTCAGCATCAAACTCCCTTACCCAAAGACACCAAATGCTCCGTGACTAGCTCTCAGAACAAGGCAGTATTGACATCATTCATGTGTGACATCGTTTGATGCTGCTCCTAATTCGCTTGAAGATGGCCAAGTCTTGATATTGGCTGATGGATTCAGGAATGGTAGATTACTAGATTGGTGAAAGCAGAGACCAGCACATGTGTGATTTTTCACAATACATCGACATTGTGAATACACTACGTGAGGAGGTTACAAGTGGTTCTGGAACAAAGGCTGGAATTGCAGAGAAGACTGGTCAGGGTATTTGTGAGCTGTTCCTTGGACTACAGGATACAACTCCATTTGTGGCCTATCATTTGAGAAAAGTCAAACCTCGGAAATAGGATTAGCAAAATATGCCATGGAAGAACGTGGAACTGCAATGTTAATGATAGACGAGGCACAGAGTGTCTGCTCCATAATTATATACCAAGTGTATGACAAGAAATAACACGGCAATGATGTGAATAGACTCAGACACAGTTTGTTCTGTTGCAAAGGAAAGGCAAGGATGAAGACTTCCCAGCAACAGCCAAGTCTGAATCTCCACACCCAACAAGCAAGCTACCAACAACTCAAATCTGGAGAAGTGCACTTGAGCCACAACCATATATTCCATTGCCAATAGGATGTGGCTCTAAGGGATGTAGTGGGGCCGTGCAGCCCCTAATGATGACACCCGGCACCATAAGCTCTCATGGAAGTTGTGACCCCCAAGTTCATGTGCTGAGGGCATGATTTACACTGCAGTATGTGCTCGTAAAGAAGAGGACTACATGTGAGCATCCTACTATTAATTTGCAATTGGTCACTGCCTTTGATACCAATACAATTTTTTGACAGACCCCAGGTATCAAAAAGCTACATATACCGAACAAACAGTTTCCAATGGAGCACCTAGCCACCGTTAGAGCATTTCAATTACATCAGATGTGACAATAATTGTGAATTGTTGCTCCCAACTTGCCGGCTCGATGACAGCAGACGCCATTTACATTTTTGCCGCCACCATCTATACCCCGTTTCGAATCCCGTGTGAGCACGGGCAACTTGCTAGTCCTGATAAACATGGGGAAGCATATTACAACAGATACACAGAATCCAACACTTCTGATGACGGATGAAATGCAGAATAAACCGACATTTATTTTTTTCTTGTAAAGACTCAAATATGTATGCTGGTCTTTGGCAAAACGACTGGAAGCAAGTGTTGAAAGGGTCATATTGGGTCAAATAGAACTTCAAACCGAAAAACGAGACCAAAATGTGAATTAGCAATTTGCAAATCTATGCGAGGCCTATTTAAAGCATGCTCTTTCCAAAGCAGTTAAGATATTTGGATGCGATGTGTTCACAAAGAGGAGAGATGCTTATGGGCCATATATGGAAAGAAAACTGGCACAGACTGACGAGTCCACAAGTGGGCAATGTATCAACCTACCGACCATATCTCTTTGTTATGAAAAATAGGCCCTAGAGTTGGTATAAGGCTTTTAGTGTCCTTAAAAGTGGAGCTTCAAGATGACATCCGGTTTCATGTGTGTGGTGTGTGCGCACGCGTGTTTGTGTGTGCATCACTCATACGTCAGAGACGTAGTCTCCCACATATGCCTCGTGCCACCTTTGTTCACCCGGCTGCCTTTACACCTTATAGGTTAAAAAAAAAAACATTTTTGACGCACGAAACTGGAATAACATGTAGCAACAATGAACAAGTAATAACAGTTGAAACAATTTTATTGAAAACACAGACGTCAGGAAATTAATGGTATACTGTACTTCCTTCTGTTAATCCTCAACCTCGTGCTCGTTTTGTGCCGAGTTGGACGCAGTTCCGAAATGGGATAAATCCTAACACAACACAGCCACCGGTTGACTTTTAGAAGGTTTACCCTACAATGTAATTGTAATCCAGCTTCCTAACCGATTAACCCTCCTCTTTCCTGATCAAAGCATAACACCGTGTACCAAGTATTATTTCCCCTCCTCAAAGTGGTGAAAAGCAATTATAGGCCAAGGGAAGAGGGAGGAGTGACCGGAATCAAAAAACGTGACGGGAGATGGGGGGGGGGGGGGGGGAGTGTGTCCAACGATGACTATTTTGGCAAGCTATTTAAGATAGATGTCAGATCAAAACATATCGATACAAAAATAGTGTAACATAGGAATTAAAAACAGTAGAAACATAATGCTATTTCTGATGGTCAAATCATCACCATAACATGAGAGAACACTCTCGTACAAATCTTCTTACGCTTCATTTGTACGAAGGAGCATATTTGCACACCACTTGCAAGGCTATGCAATCGAATCTACACGACACCCCTGTTAAAATATATATGTATTTTCCCCTTACAGCGAGCGAACTACTATGAACTCTCAGCAAGTTTCAAAAAGAAAGAAACGGGTGGAGGGAGAGAAAGGGGAGGGGAGAGCTACAGAAAACACAAGCCCACTTTTGTCTGTTTCTCAAACTACATCTTTTCTAACTAAACCAACACCGAAACCATTCCATCTGCAGAAAGATATAATGGGCAGAAGGTGAAGAATCGTCAGTGACAAAGAAACATTTTTTCCCATCTCCAAATCAATTTTGTAAAATGTGTCTTTTCAAAAGTGCCAAAATGCAACAAGAACATCATTCAGAACAAAAAAGTTCCACATCTGAGGCCCTCAAAAAATATACACATAATCGCAACCTTTTTGCAAAAGGCCGGGATTGAGCACGAGAGTGGGCCAATCTAAGCACGGGACGCCTATCCCATCAAAGTGATACACCGTTCTCACTACCTGATGAGATGGGTGCGGGACAAACTAACGGGTCTAATTACGTCGATGTACAGAATGATTACAGCGGAGGCATTGAGACACAGGTCACGGGGCAAGGCCGTATACAAATCGAGTACCATTTCACAGCGAGGGTGGTGGGATTGAATGCCGGTTTGACGAGACCTCGCATTTGTACTGCAGAATGACGCACCTGCTACTTGGATGTGCAAGTCACTTTTTCTTAGCTGGATTCGTGTGAAATTGCAGGTCAGGGTCAAACAATGCGAACGTAAAGGAAACGTACAGGTTGGGAAAAGCATGGTAATAGACGGTCGATTATCGCTGTTCTTCGGTGGACAAGGTAGCACGTCTTACTGTCGCCTGTCGAGACCGTGTCCATCCTAAGTTTGATAGGAGAATAATATGCGTGACCTATCGTTATATACTTTTGATAGAGTTATTGATATTGCATCAATGTAAGAAAATGTGAATTCTACAACTGCACGATGAGGCCAAAATGTACGAGGGTGTGTTGTTGAAAAGTAATACCTTCTATTCTATTTCTCCAAAACAGGTAAAGATATTCAAATTAAACAAAGCACAATCCACACATTAGTTCTTCCCACCACTGTGTGCGAAGTTTCGTGATTCTGACACCATGTCTCGGAGCAACGTTCGTCAAGATAGCAGAGCAACTTCTTCTTCCTGTGTATGACCAATACGGATTGTGCTAAAGTTTAATGTCCGGGTTCTGCAGCCATGTGGCTGCCTCAGGGATGAGTTGGTGGAGAGCCAAAAGTCCTCCCGATAACTTCTGCAAGGGACAGTGTGGTGTGATGTGCTCCATTGTCTGAACTCCTCCGCAGTCAGAGAGTGCATCCGGCCTCATCCTCCATTGGTGGAGGGTGCTACCACAACGGCCCAGTCCAGTGCGGAGCCTATTAAGGGCTGTCCATTGCCTACGTGGGAGTGTGAAATCGGGTGGAGCAACGGTTGGATCATGAACAATATGCTTATAAGGAGCTGTGGCAGCCTCCCAGCTGGCCCTCCACAAATCGGCTTCACTTTTATGAGCTCCGGAAAGGAGATCGGCGCAGTTCCATGGTGATTTTCGGGAATTGAGGAGACAGCGCGGATGTTGGGCGCTGGGAGAAAGCGCTGGGCTGGAATTTCGGTAGCCCAATTGCGGCTGAAGTTTCGGGGTGATAGCACATCCCTACGGATGGCTGGCGGAGCAATGTTGCAGAGGATAGGAAGCCACTAAGTCTTTGATGGCTTGAGGGTTCCAGACACTGTTCTCATCACGGCATTTAACTGAACGTCGATGACCTTCATACAGGCACTCGCTGACCAGACTGGCATGCAATACTCTGCCGGCGAGTATATGTGGGCGAGAGTTGCCGTGCGTAAGGTGTTAGTGCCGGCTCCCCACGATGTTCCGGCCAGTTTCCGGATGAGGTTTGCCCGTGCCCTGAACTTCTCTTTCATCTTTACAGGTGTTCTTTGTAGGTCAAGGTCCAGTCAAATGTAAGGTGAACGGTGATAATGGGTTCTTAGCAGGTGAAGCAAAGCTCAGTCTTGGAAATGGTAGAGATCATGAAGTGACAGTGGGTAAATAACTAAAAATCCTGTGAGGAAGAACTCACAACAAACTCAGAAAAAGTTCCACAGGTGAGAAAAGAGGGGTAAGACATAATGGAGATGAGCGATGAGTCTAGACTTGGGAAAAGTAATAAAATAAGGGTTTTTAGCAGAACATGTATGAGGGGCAGGGGTTTGGGCAGAGAAGTAAAAGCACAGGTGCACCAAGAAAAGCATAAAGTAAAAAAAATAAAATGCAAGATAACCTGCCTCAGGTGAGCATGAAGCATACCCTGACATTCAGCTTCCTGATGCAAGATTTCAATGACAGCGAAGGTCTTAGATTCCAGGGCCTCAAGGGGGACAAAATGGGAAGCAGCAGTACCGGTCCACAGTGGGAATACATATTCCATGACACTCTGGATGAAGGCCATTGCAAAGTTGAGGATGGCAGAGGAAGGATTTGGCCATGTGGTTAATTCTGAGGTGGTAATGCAATGCTTACTTGTAACTTGTTGGGTGGTAACAGAAAGGTGAAATGACAACGGTGCAGTATTTTTCAGTCGCCATCATTGTATCGCTATTTCTATCGGTTTGCTTGATATTACTTCTCAGCCGACAATAAGTCCTCAAGACAATGAGGGCAGCTGTTTGAGCGAACAAGGAGAAATGGCTGGCATATAAGAACGGTAAAGACAGATGTCGACGTCAAAGCATCTTTGGCCGTGAGGGTGGGGGGTGGTGAGGGGAGGGAGATGCAAGCTTTTGCTCTTAAACGATACACAGCGGGTCTCATTATGTTCATGATGCTGGAGATACTTACAATCGAGCTCGCTTTCTGAATTAACGAGAAACAATCTTCTCTCCTAACCAAGGCATTTCTATTTGAGCCTCAACGTGGAGAATTTATTTTTCAGTCACAGAAGAGATTTTTAAAATGCCTTTCACTTAAGCAGCAAAAGGAAATGCATGCTCTCGATGCACGGTCAAAAAGATAAATAGAAAAAAAGAAACATCTACCCTGGAAACTGGGCTTTCCAATGACTCGAAGAGGAAAAAAAAAAAACAATTAACAAACACGTGATGCATGGAGCGCAGATCGCATTCTTCGAGACCTTGAAGCAACCTCACACCTGGCGCCAGTGACTCCGCTTCTTGAATGCAATTGGATCTCTGGTTTCATGAACGATCTCAGACTTGATCTCGACCGCCTCCTCCACCCGGAGCACTACCTCTTCGGCATTTAGTTCCACAGGACTAAGTTCATTGGAACCATCATCGATTACCCCAAGGGTCACGAGCGTCACGTTTCCGATACCCCCCACTTCACAGTCATCTGTTTTAATAATTTCGCCGTCCCCACCAAGGATCACTTCCCTCTCTACGAGACTGTGGCCTTGGACATCAATAATTTCACCTTCCTCTGGCACAGAGGCAGTCTCAGTGAGGGCACTGGTAGCAAAATCCACCTCTTCAGAATCGTCGTAAGGGAGTGGGGCGAGCTGTCGCAGACGTCCGTCCTTTCTGGTCAGGACGGGTTGGGATGGTGCTGCTCGCTCAGTACTCTTCTTGGGCTTGTTTGTCATCTCTTTGAACCAGTTCTGTGTCCAAAATAAATAAATAAATGAATGATAATAATAATGGAGCTAGGGATGAACGTATTCAAACTAATGATTCATTATTAGCGTGCATAGTTAGTTGCCATGCTCACCTGCCCATGGGTGTGTGTAATGTGGTACTTCACCCCACTCTCAGATCCAAACTGCTTATTACACAGCAGGCACGTGTACTTGCTGCCAGCATATTTCCCCTGAGGCAACAGGTACAACTAATCAAATACAAAAACAAACGTGGACGGATATACACCGACTAACATAGAGCATTAATGTCCAGCAAATGCAGGTAAGATATCTCCTCACATCTGCGTCATTCATTAAAAGTACAATGATGCTTCCAAATGTCAGCCTGCATGCGATTGATGTATATTTAAGTACCAACATGAGCCAGAGATCACAATAGAAGAATAATAAAATTAAACAAACAGAACAGGGACTCAAACTTCAATTACAATCGTAGTTGATCACACGTCCAATGCTGGTACACAAAATACGATGGAGCCAACCATATAACGAAGACCTCTGATGAGCAAAAAGGCTATGCTCATTGAGATTGGCAGGCAACATGAAAACGGACATGCCTGTAGGAAATTAAAATCATGAAATCGTAAACAATGTGCTCACAATCAATCGTAAAAATTGTATAGAGTCAAGGCTCGTGGAAGAGCTAGAACACTGAATGGATCAGGATGCAACAGAACAAAAGGAACAGCAGCGAGAGAAGTGGGAAACACACCAACAGCAGGGTTGAAGGATAAAATAGAGGGAGATTTGGACAAATAAAGGATGTTGGGAGGAATGAGGAATAGGGGAGGATGCATGGGTCTGATAAGATGGATACAGAAGCAAACTCTCAGGAAGGAAAAAACCTAAAATTTAGAAAGAGATGGGCTTGTTACCAGAATGCCTGGTGTTGGCTTAATGGTTAGTGTGGCAGGCTTGGGATCCTATGGCCCCGAGTTCAAATCCCACTCAGCTGTTGAATTAATACCAGGTAGGGTTAATTCGGCGTGTCATCCTTCCGAGGTCGGCAAAATGAGTGCCAGCATGCTGGTATACTGTGCCGGAGTGGCGACCCATCCTGGATTGTGCACAATAGCGAAGGAGACTGCTTAAGCAGCACCAACACTCTGCACAGAGTATGGTCCCAATCTCCTACTCTCCTTGTTACCAGTGACAGTCTAAGGATCTAGGATTTTGAGAGTTTCACCAGAATGGGGTTGATGGGTGGACCGTGTGTGCCCTGCAGAAAACCTGGGGGGGGGGGAGGGTGCACGACGATCAAAAGCACAGAAAGAGAAGAGGGTGCAAGACTAGAAAGGAGGCGGTGGAAGACAGAGACCACTGACCTGTTTGTGATGGGAAAATGGAAAATTATCGGCCCATAGACAGTTTCATTGCAAGAGATTCCAATGATCTAGAAGAGGCCTTGGTTTCCATGGCATCAAGCTGAGCTAGGTGTGAGGCAGTTGCCTCAACCCAAAGGGGAGAGCAGTATTCCATCAAGCTGCGGATGAAGGCCTTGTAGGTGGATAAGAGTTCAGGTGTGCCAAGGAAGGACTTTGTACAACAGATACTTTTCGTCAGGTTAGTCTTTGAACTGCCAATGGTAGTATGTAACCCAGTGTTACCTACCGCATGGTCGGGTTGTCAGCGACTAAACCGACACCCCTCACTGGTTTGTCATTGGCGAGGGTGACTGACACCCGGCAGGACTAAAAACAACACCTGACAAAGGGCGGATGAGCTCCCTTCGGGAGCCAACAACCATTCAGTAAGAAGATGGTGTCAACTAAAAAAAACAACTCATATCTGGTTGGACCAGTTCACAGCAACTCAGGTATCCTGAGAGGGGTAGTGGAACCCTCAATGGAGCAAATGCCATCAAAGGGCAGATGAGCTAGTATTAGACAAAGGCAACTACAGAACTACACCAGTGGGGAAGTGGTGGGTACACTGTCGTTGAAGCCGTAGAAGACATGTTCCTTGCCGCAGTCTGATTCTGCCTCAAACACTTTTGTACCATTTTCTGGTAGAAGTGGGCACCGGTTTCTGTTTTTCAGGGCTTATTCGTTTTAAAAAAAAATGCCCGGTCTGGCTTTGGTGGCAAACATAAAAACATGGTTTGCCCAAGAAAGATCATGGCGCATAGTGAGATCCAGGAGTTTGAATGATTGGAGAGAGGGAAGAGGCTACAGCCTGCCTATCTGAAGGGTGAGGGATGGCACATAGTGAGACCCAGGAGTTTGAATGACTGAACTTCTTAAAGAGGTTTGTTAAGAAAGTACATGGGAGAGTTTGCAGGACAGTCCTTTCGGTGAGAGTGTGAGATTTGTCAGGAGTATTTCCAAGTATTTCACCATCTTGTGATTTTGGCAAGGTCTGAGGAGAGGGAAGAGGCTGCAGCCTGCCTTTCTGAAGGGTGAGGGATGTCACAGCATATGGTGGAGTCATCAGCAAATATATAAAGGGGATTTTCCAGAGTCAGAGAGAGATCATTTATGAAGATCAAGAATAGGACTGGGTAAAGAACACTGCCTTGGGGCACTCCAGTCTTGGCAGGGAGAGGAGATGAAAGGATTCTGTTGAAAGCGGCATGTTGGCTACGAGAGTAAAGGAAGTAAGTAACCTATGAGTGGAGTTTGCCTTCGATGTCATAGACAAGACAGAGAGTTTGGAGAGCAAGGCCAGACTGTATTGAATACTCGAGATATGTCTGGAGAGATGGCCATGATCTCGTGTCTGACATCGAGGTCTCCGTCCATTGTTGGGAAAGAGGAAGCAGCCCATCAAAGGTCGTCTGACTCCGAATTTATGACGTGAGATGAGGCCGCCTGAGAAAAGGAAGTTTGAACTTGTATAGAGAATGCTCACCCCATGTCCTCTACCCTCTACCCCCTCACCATGCTCTCAATCTTCCCCTCACCCATTCATCATCTGTGCCCCTCTTCCTCTGTCTTCCTCTGCTGGCGCTGCTGGTGTGTTTATTTCGCATTCCAATGTGTTCTTTCTGTTATATACTATCGCTCTTCAACGAGCCCACATTTTTCATACCAAAAAAAAAAATCTAAATGAAAAACAAGATGGGTAAAATCATGATAGGTTTTACATTGACCAACGTCATGTAGATGTGGAGTCAATATGGGTAGCGTAAAAGCAATACCTTGTCACACGATCCCAGGTGGGCCTTGAGTCCTGATACACTTGTGTATGTTGCACTACAGCCCTGAGAGTGAAACAACATTCATTAAGTATTCACTCACTTAATACGGGTTTCTCTCTTCACTTACCAACATGTGTATTAAACGGAACAATTATTACCACTTCGCACTCATTATTTCTTAAAAAAAAATAGATTTTAACTATCGGGCAGCATCTAAAGAGAATGATATGACGACAACGAAACTACAAAACGGTACACATCAAAATGACGCCACACCAGTTCATTTTGGGGTCGCAAGGTCAGAAAGAATAACATTTAGAGGTGAGTGTGCCATATTTTTGTCCCTCACCCCTCCGACCAACAACCGCCTGCCAACGTCTGTCCATGAATTTTTGTGTACGTGATATTTCAAAATCGTGAAACATTTAGCTTTTATATTGCAAATATATATTCCTCAAGGCATTATCTCAACCTGATTCGATCATGGCTGCGATTGGCTGAATTATGTTACCATGGGAACCATCTCGGTAACTTGGCTTATGTACCTGATATTTCAAAAACCGTTCAAGATTTAGCTTTCACACGACACAAATCTATTCCTCATACCACCCAAAGGGCGGGAGGCCTCGAGTATCAGCTCTTTGTTCTCATTCGCTCAATAATGGCCTCACCCGCATCGAAAGAAATGTGATGAGGTTCATACATTTGAAATGTGACAAAAATATCGCAGGTTAAGGTTCATACATTTCACTTGAAAGACATCAAGTCTCCATCGACTTCAATCTCTCTGGCTGCTATTTGAGAACCACCTCAGCACCGTCAAGACTGGAATTTCACTCAGGCCGACTGGCAGGTACTTCAAGCAGCCATCAAACTTCTAGACTGGTCTACCATTTCTACTGTCTCCGACATCAACTCATCCTGGGAATTCTTTCAAAGAAACTTGTTCTCTCTCATGCACGGATTTATCTCATCTCGTCTTCAGTTGTCACACCCTTCCTCCCGCCCATGGTACACTGAGGCTTGTGGCGAGGCAGTTGTCCTCAAACAACTTGCCTTCACTTCATGGAAGGCAATTCCATCCGAAGGCAATCTCAGTTCCTTCCACAAAGCTCGGAACAAGTGTGTCTTCCCTCAGGAGAGCCAGGAAACAACATTTTTCTAATCTCAAGTCTGAACTCTCAAACCTGTCTCCCTTCTCCAAATGTTGGCATCTGGTTAAGTCTGTTTCTGGTGTAAGTTCCCCCTTCGCCCTGGTACAGTGTGGCATTGCTCTCCAAACTCTGCCGATGGCATCGAAGGCAATCTCCACTCATGGGTTACTGACTTCCTTGACTCTCGTAGCCAACAAGCCGTTCTCAACGGAATCCTATCATCTCCTTTCCCTGTCAAGACTGGAGTGAACCAAGGCAGTATTCTTGATCCAGTCCGATTTTTGATCTTCATAAAGTATCTATCTGACTTTGGAAAATCCCCTTTATCTCTTTGCTGATGACTCCACCATCTGCAGCATCATGTCATCCCTCAGATCAGCAAGCAGCAGCCTCTTCACTCTCTGCAGATTCTGGATAAAATCACAGCTGGCCAACACTTGGAACAAGTCTTTCAATCCTCACAAATCTCACACTTTCACTTTGTCTCTCCAAAAAGCACGTCTGGAACCCCCCCCCCCCCCCCACCTACTTTCTCAACAATCCTCTTGAAGAGTCCTGTCATTCAAGCTTCTGGGTCTCACTATCTGCCATGATCTTTCCTGGGAAAGCCACATTCAAGCTGGCCTCCAAAGCCAGTCGCCGACTGGGCATCCTACGTCATGCAAAGTCCTTCCTCGGCACACGTGAGCTCCTGACCACATACAAAGCTTTCATCCACAGTCTGATGCAGTACTGTTCTCCCCCTTGGGCTGGTGCTCCTACTTCACACCTTTTTCGGCCAGCAGCAACTCCCTTCTGGTGAAACTACCAAAATAAAGAATCACTGCTCACCTTCAATCTTTCATTCCTCTTTTTCCCCACCTCTGGAACAAACTCCCACACCCTCTTCAATCCCAATCTTCCCTCCAGGTCTTCAAAACAGCTGTTCACCACCATTTCTTATCTTCCTCCATCCAAAACCATGATCTTCTCCATCCCCGTTAATCCACCCCAAAACCCACCTCCTTCAAATCCCTGCTTTCCCTTCAATTTCAATTGAATTCCCCGCTTTAGTTCCTGAAAGTCCATGTAATGTCAATATTGTTTACCCCGCCCCATCCCTCCCCCTTCCACAGATCTCCTAATGTCTCTGTTCCCCACTGTTTTGTGCTTCCCTCCCTCACCGCTCTTGTGTCCTGCTCCCTTTGTTATACGTTCTGTGTGTTAGCTCTAATACGAGCCTCGACATTGTATGCAAAAATAAAAATAAACATAAATCACGATGAACCTTCGAACCACCATGGAGACGGGTACACCTATATGTTCGGCCATTTGAAAAGTGAAGGTTCCTCATGTTTGGTTAAACTAACATGCAGCACAAATATGACAATTTGTATTTGTAATAATGAACAAAGCAAGCGACTGAATGTGTACCGACCGCATTGGGACAGTTGACAACCCCGTAGCGCCGCACTATATTCCGCCAAGTAGCGAGGGCTTTGTCTCCAAACGCAGGACGTGGAGGACATTTGTATTGGAGCTGGGCGGAGGAAGTTCGGCACAATCACAATATCCAAAAGAAACAAGGAAGAATCACACTCATTCATATTTGTCACAAATGTTTATAGACTGGAAGGTCTTCAAGATCAAAACAATCTTTCCTTAAACAACTCCACAAGAGACATTTAAGCCTGCAGTGGACCACCAAGAACTATGATGGTTGATCTGAGAAGTCTCCAGACCACCAATAACTCAAGTTGACAACCAAAACAGCCACGCATCCCACAAGGAAGACACAATCAGATTTAGGAAGCAAGCAGAAGAGTTAAAACTGACCAGTTTTTTAGCTGGAACGAGATCGTCCCTGGCATTGCGGTTTTTCTGATCCCCCTTGATCATATCTGTGGCGAGTTCTCTGAGCAGAAGGCGCGCCACACTGGCCGACTGACGGCGATCGGGCCCTCCCAAACGACCCGGCACTCCCAAACTCTCAGCTTCTCCTTCAGGTCCCATCTCCTCATTGGAGCCCTGACGCAGGGATGATAGAAGTAACAGCACGGGGGGGAACAACAACAGTAATAACAACCTACATCCAGGGATGCCCACAGTTATATTGTGCACACCTATTAAATCACCACCACATTTATCCCATGACCGATGTCATTATCAACATCATTATTAAGTATTACCTTTTCAGGTGACGACTAAAACATGACATTTATGACTGACTCATGAAACATGAACCCAGTGAAGAAGAAAAAAAAAAATTTATCAACAAAAAAATAATAATAATAATAAAAATAAAACCTCAGTAACAATTTCCAATTCGGTACTCTTCATTTGATACGTTCAAATGTCCCAGTTAGAACACGGCACCCCGACACGCCTTCACGACTGGACGCTAAGCCTCTGGAAGTAACAGATAGCAGCCCTCTTGGCGGAGTGAGCAGTTAAGTGTTTCAATAGTTACACTTGCAACTGTACTTGATTTGTACAGTATGTGTTCTATTCCCATGGATGTTTCATGTGGGAGTTTCAGTCCCATCTAATCTGCACTTGGGTATGGGTGTTAAAGGTACCAAGGTACTGCATGATAAAACCAGAACGGCACTCGGTAGAGCACATACCTCTGCCAGGCTGAACAGTATACATTTTGTATCACTCCAATAGGCCAGATCTGAATCCGGACCATTCGTCCTTGTCACACACCCAAATCTAATCAGTTTGTTCTTGTCACCTACCCAACTATAAAGCCTGGCGTTGGCTTAGCGGTTAGGGTGGTGGCTTGGGATCCTAGGGTCCTGAGTTCGAGCCCCGTTGGCCGCTGAATTAACACCAAGGGGTTGACTCAGCCCATCATCCTTCCGAGGTCGGCGAAATGAGCACCAGTGTACTGGTAATAGGGGCACATCAGCGGCATAGCCACACCCCTAACCAATGATGCAGCAGCCCCAATGATGCAGCATGGATCTGCTTGGAAAACCATTGATGAAGTGAGGTACTGGTTGTATTACCACAGTAAGGGAACAACAAGGTACGTTCAAAAGCCTCGATTGTGTCAAATCAGTTCAGAAAAGATCTCGAGCACACCTCGTATGGCTTTATGCTCGAGGTCCACGAGGTTCGAGTCCCGTCACTCTGATCGACAGACCGGCGAGCCAAAGGGACAGATCAAACGTAATTGGTAAGTGGATGCTCGTTATTGATTGGATAAGTTCGCATGTGTCAGTGAGTAGATTAACATTTCATTGATCACCCCATCGGCAAATGTTCCGGGCAGTGATTTCCATAATGTGTTTTACATTAACAATTATACAATTTATTTACATTAACAACAAAAAAAGCATTGACTTGTATGCCGAAAAATACGGCATTTCTTGTATCAACTCTGGCAAATAGGCAGTTGCCTCCCATTACTGTGGCAGCATCTGGGATAAGGCGGTCCACAAAATGACGTGCGCAGGAAACTGACATGTTGCCACAATCAGTTCAAACTATGTGCAATGACATCAAGTGATGCCACTAACTGCTTAGGCAAACAGAACATGCAACTTGAACACATCACGATACTTTGAGATTCTAAAACATTCAATAGGCAGACGTTAATAACAATATCATATTATAGTCACCTCCCCATGTGCTTTGCGAGCATGGTATTTGTATCCTGCGTACGAACGGTACTCCTTCCCACACGAAGGGCAGAGCGTGCTCCGGGGCTGCACTTTGAGGGGCTCTGACGAAAGCTGACAGCGAGCAGCATGGTAGCGGTAACCCGAAATGCTGAGAAAGCGGGCTCCACAGCCCTGATGGGGCAGAAAATGAAAATAACTTAAATCACATGTGGCATGACATCACATCCCCTTTGCTAAAAACAAACATAGAAATCAACACTCTCTCCATCACAGGGTAAAAAGAAAAGAAATGCTCGTATGCCCAACTTTTGAATTAGGTGGGGTGCTGTTTACACGGACCGAAATAATATTTTGCCAGTGATGGCCCCAAAATGGGAAGTGCAACGAAAACATATCAAGAGGCTGTGTTTTCATCGAGCCGTTAAATTTACAGCACGCAAGTTGGACTGTGAGAACCATATCCCGAATGTGCGCAGCATCCTCGAGCGCAGCAGAATTCCAGTCACCAGTCACGTGACTGGGAGTAGAGCCGCATTGCGCTCATTTCAGCGGCGGCCTATTTGCACAACGTTGCACAATAACTATTGTATTGGAGTAATTTTGTGTGGAAATCAGGTACACAAGAATCGCGATGCAGACACCCTTCAAACGAACAGATATTTTCAGTTGTGGAAAAGGCACATGGATTCATTCGACAGTGAATGTCGTAGTGCAAAAACTGTAAATCAGGATGGTAATAGATCAAGGATGATACAGAAAATTTCAGTTGAATGGTCTTCTCCAGTCTTGTACAAGGGGATTTACAAAAAAAAAAAGAA
>CM068968.1:30551990-30571572 GCA_035128595.1 Eptatretus atami
AAATAGGACCACTGGACTTGCAGCTTATCTTGGCCCTGGCCTAATGCTGTCACCCAAATTTGGTATAATTCTGACTGTTAATTATATTGTGGAAGTCATGTTGATCACGTGACCAGAAGTGTGTCAAAATGGCCGACTTGGTCAACTTTGGGGAAAATTTGGTCTGCTGAGGAAGATTTTTGAAGGAATTTATGCGATTTTCCAAATATTTCACGACGTCCGCCATTTTGACACATTTCCGGTCATGTGATCGGCATGACTTCCACAATATAATTAACATCCCTACCTTACCATAATGTTGCAACACAAATTTGTTCGCATTCTGACAGGTGGATCAAGAGAATAAGATTTTGGAAGGAATTTGCAGAACCACCATTTTGACACACTTCCGGTTATGTGATCGGCATGGCCTCAGCAATTTAACATCAGGACCCTATCCTAATGTCGTAACCCAAATTTGGTATAATTATGACTGGTGGGTCTGGAGAAGAAGATTTGTGAAGGATTTTACACGATTTTCCCAAAAATTGAGTCGGCCATTTTGACACACTTCTGGTCACGTGAACGGCATGACCTTCGCAATTTAACATCGCTGCCCTGGCCTAATGTGGTAACCCAAATTTGATATCATTCTGACTGGTGAGTCTGGAGATTTTTGAAGAAATTTACGTGATTTTCTAAAAATTATATTAAGTCTGCCATTTTGACACATTTCTGGTCATGTGATCAACATTACCTCTGCAATTTAACATCATGACCCTGTCCTAATGTTGCAACCCAAATTTGGGAGCATTGTGATGGGTGGGTCTGGAGAAGAAGATTTTTAAAGGCATGAATGCAATTTTCCCAAAAGTTGACCAAGTCGGGCCATTTTGACACACTTCTGGGCACGTGATCAACATGACTTCCACAATATAATTAACATCCCTACCCTTCCATAATGTTGCAACCCAAATTTGTTCGCATTCTGACAGGTGGGTCGAGAAAAGAAGATTTTGGAAGGAATTTGTGTGACCACCATTTTGACACACTTCCGGTCACATGATCAGCATGGCCTCAGCAATTTAACATCAGGACCCTATCCTAATGTTGTAACCCAAATGTGGTAGCATTCCGACTGGTGGGTCTGGAGAGGAAGATTTATGAAGGAATTTATGAGATTTTGCCCAAAATTTACGGTCGGCCATCTTGACACACTTCTGGTCACGTGATCGGCGAGACCATCGCAATTTAACATCCCTGCCCTGGCCTAATGTTGTAACGCACGTCACAATTTTGAGGCCACTTTTAAAAGTGATTTTAGCATGTATACTAAAGGCACCTCATTTCGACAGCGAAGCTTTCCCAGATGACGAAGCAGGCCAGCAAGATGTTGTCGATCTTCACCTTCTCCTCTTTCCCCTGGTTTCGTTTCCATAGGCTGAAGCAAAGAAAGCACAAAGGGAGGTTTACTCCAGCTGTTTTTACTGTTTGTGGTCCTGCACCTAAATAAGTACATAAATCATTAAACCCGATATCAGTGAACAGCACAGCACACTGGTGTATCACCCGAACTTGCGTTCATCCAGACTTTCACTTCCCTCCTGAAGAGGTTTGGATAAAGGCCATGCGTATGAGGAGGAGATTGAGACTAGACTCTGTGCAGAGCGTTGGTGCTGCCTAAGCAGTCTCCTTGGCTATTGGGCACAATCCTGGACGGGTCGCCACTCCGACACAGGATACTAGCATGCTGGCACTCATTTTGCCGACCCCGGAAGGATGACAGGTCGAGTTAACCCCACCTGGTATTAATTTAACAGCTGAGCAGGATTTGAACTCAGGACCCTAGGATACAAAGCCCGCCACCCTAACCATTAAGCCAACACCAGGCAACACCAGGCATGAAAGAGCCTGTTCCCTCCCTCCCTCCCTCCTCATACTTCAGCTGCCAGTGCACATTTTAGTTCTCAAAGGCGTGCAGTTCCGAATTCATGCGTATGGGATATCTTCTTATCCATATGAATGACTTTTATCCAAACCTCTTCAGGAGGGAAATGAGAGAAGAGAAGACATGATAATTTCTTCCTCGAATTAAGACACGACAGTGTGTTACTTATCAAGATAACATACACTTGAGCCAGAGATACAATTTACTTGAAATGTGGTTTAAAAGCAAGTTAAAGTTAATTGTTCAGATCAGTCCACTGTACTGTGTTGAAAGGCAGTCACTCATAATGTGGGGCTGGGCAATGAAGAAAGGAATTTGAATGCGCTTTGAAGAAAGTTGCGGTCAGGCTGCACCGAACCTTGCCAAGGCTGCGTCCAAATGGCTTGATAACTGCACTCCCACATAAAATAATTTATGTATGGGGTAAAATAATTATTATGTATGGTTTTAAAATTCCTTCGGAGCATACCAAGCTGAACCATTGCCACAGATCTCTGCAATGGATCTTGGAATGAAAACATCTGGACCTGTTTGACGCCAAATCCCAGACTGACCTTTAATCTAGGATCATAAATAATGGACAGCTCGCCTTGCAGTTTTAGCAGGAGGACACAATGTGAACTGTGAGGAGCATCGGCTGTGCTGCATATCCTGTGGCAGATTGAGTCTTAAAACTGGCTCATGCAGCAAAGAGGGAATGGAGAGTGCTGCATGCGATCCAAGAATGGTTCTGGGACTCCAAAGCCTTGACAAGAACCAGCTTCACACCGTAAAGCTGGTTGCTTGTACCTGCTGGTCAGTACTCGACGGATCTACTGCCTTGCTGATGACTCGGAGATGACATCCAAGCAGGAATCTCCTCTCTGGTCGCAGAGACGGCAAAGAGCCTGTTCCCTTCCTCCCTCCTCATACTTCAGCTGCCGGTACGCATTTTGGTTCTCAAAGGCGTGCAGTTCCAAATTCAACGTCACTCAGCTTGATCTGTGGATTGGGATTCATCTGCTTGCTTTGGTGATACCAAGCTCACCTTGAGGACTTGCAACGTGACTGAATAGCCGGTCAGACTTCAACCTGTACAAGATTGTTTGAATATGTTCTCAGCCGACTCTCCAACCAGTTGTAATCCGCTGAAGTATATTTTGACAAACTGGTTACCTGAGATAAGTTTCCACCCCAAAAGTCATGAGTTAACTCATAACTGCATTGATATCTGTGACATTTGTACTTTTATCATTTGGGGATTTTAAAATAACTGAGTGTTTCTTTTAATCACTATCAAGTTTTTCACCGTGCTATCCTCTCGAGTAACTGTGCACTCACGCCGGTGCCAAGAGGACGTACGTAACACGCAGTGCAACAATGAACTGCAAAAAAAAAAACTTTATTTTGGCCTCGAATGCAATTCAATATTTGGGGTGCTGATAGAATAGATGAATGCAGTCAATGAGTAAATTGATTAATGGTCGTTGCAATCATATCAGGGAGAGCATCGGGCATGCCTTTGATTAAAAAATAAAGATTGGCTTAACTGTCTGTCTGTCCACACAGAACTTTGGTGTTTTTCTCCGCAACCGCTTATCGGATTGAGAGAAAATTTCACCATCGGAGCAACTACTCATGTAGAATGTTTTAATGATAATTATGACATCATAGGTCACGTGGTGTGGAGAGCCATGTTGGAAAAACCCAAAAAACTTTGGACCTCTGTATCTCTGAAACCGCAGCAAGAAAAAAATTGAAACTTGGCACAAAGCAAAGACTCCTCATGGGGAATGAGTGTGATTTTTTTTTTATGTCATAGGTGCCTAACTGCATATGTAGAACGCTACATCCGATCAGTATGAAATTTTTGAGTCATCCAGGGATAAACTGATGCACAAAAAAAAGAGAAAAAGATGACATCATCGTTCACGTGATTCAGCAGCCATATTGTTTTAAAAAAATTTTTTTTTAATCTTCTCTGAAATGGCTGAACAGATCAAGGAGAAACTTTACAGGTACAACCGCCTATCCACAAGGAACAAAAGGTTCACACATGACATCATAGGTCACATGGTTTGGTGGCCATATCGGATTTACCCTAAAACCTATAAAAAAAATCTTCTTCTCAAGAATGGCTGGACAGATCGAGGGGAAACTTCACACAAATGTTCCCCAAGCCATGGGTGTACAAGTTTGTTCATGAATAATTGATGTCACATGATTTCAAAGCCATATTGGATTGAAGAAAATATGAAATAACGTTTTCTCTGGAAACACTTCATATCCGAAGTGAAACTTCACAATTATGATCTAGTAGTGATGGGAACATATGTTATAAATTTTAACTTGATTAGACACATGGTCTGGCAGCCAGAAGTATTTAAATTTTAGATCTGGGTTCTTATTGTTTTATTTATTATTTTATTTTTTTAAAGGTCACTTGGCTGTGCCTGGATGTGTTGAGGGTAGAGGAGTAGTAGCTGAAATGTGAATCCTATCCAGGTTCCGCTTGATGATGCCATCTTTGCTTTTTGCTTGTTTGGGTTCCTTCTGATGACTCCAATGCAGGACTGGACCTATTTGGTCTTCCATTTGATTTGAATTGAATTGATTTTAATCCCATTCTGAATTCAATTGAATAATAATAAAACAAGCCGGTAGGCGACGAGGGATCGCTAGGTCGAAGCGCTGGATACGATGCTTTTCATTCTGACCGATCCACCGATGAAGATTCATTGCCAAGACGTATTGGTTCACATACAATTGTTCCTCTGCCTGGCAAGATTTTTCCTATTGAGTATTTTGCCAACTTGCACTCCTCATAAAAAATGACAGTAATTAGACACCCTATTTTTGAAGGACTACCATTTGAAAAATAATCGGTTTGCTGGTTTGTGCTGTGGAGCCTCGCGTTGCGCACACACACACACCACACACACACACACACACACACACACGGAAAACCCGATAAGCTTCTCTCAATGCTCTTGTTTGACCACACCTCCTGAGCCACACAATATTTTATTAAGCACGCCCACTTTCATAAGCCACGCCCACTTTACTACACCACTCCCACTTTAAATAATAAATAATTGGAGGTGGTGTGTGGGTCGTGGAATCGTTTTCGGTAAATAAATAAATAATTGGAGTGTGTGTGTGGGTCGTGGAATCGTTTTCGGTAAATAAATAAATAATTTAAGGTGGTGTGTGGATCGTGGAATCGTTTACGGAAAATAAATAAACAATTGGAGGCGGAGTGTGGGTCGTGGAATCGTTTTCGGAATAAATAAATAATTGGAGTGTGTGGTGGGTCGTGGAATCGTTTTCAGCAAATAAATAAATAATTGGAGGTGGTGTGTGGATCGTGGAATTGTTTTCGGTAAATAAATAAATAATTGAAGGTGGTGTGTGGGTCGTGGAATCGTTTTCAGTAAATAAATAAACATATTATATTATTAGAAATCCACAAAGACAGAAATGCCGTGATTCCATTTATTTTGGATCCTTTTCACTTTGGTCAATAACGTTTGGATCGAGGAGAGATCGAAGGTGGAACGACGGTGTAGTTCCTTACAAACACTGTATACACACCTTAAATGACGGTAAATAGACACCCGATTTTGAAGGACTACCATTTGAAAAATAAAACCTCAATCAAAAATCGGCTCGAGTAAAATTTTTCAAATATCTCGAAGTGTTTAATTCCGAAGTCTCGTTTCTCTACATTCAAAACTGAAGGACAAGTATTGAAAATTCTGTACGCGGTTTTTCGGCCGCTGCACAGCAACGGGTGGTTGCTAGGCAACGAAATTCAAACGCGCACATTCCCAGTATATATATTCCACCTTTTGGCAAAGTTTCATCGAAATCGGTTCGCTGGTTCGTGCTGTGAGCCTCGCGTTGCACACACACACACACACACACACCACACACACACACACAGACAGCCGGAAAACCCGACATAAGGATATCTCATTACATAGCGAATCCAAAAAACGTCACGGGTAGGGTCAGGTGTCTGATCAAAGCGGGACGTCTTGGTACCCGGTCATCACTGCCATCAGTTATAAAGTGGCAGCTCTAGTTATGTCTCTTATGAATTACGTAACGTACCAGTACACAAATGCCACACAAAACTACACAAACACCACACAAAACAAGTTGTGGCGAGGGTCTGCAATTGCTTTTTTTTTAAAGCTGTTGTTTTTTGTCAAGAGTAGGTACAAAGCAGACATGGATGGGCTGTGCATTTGGGATGATTTATAGTTACCTCCACCACCAAAGGTGGAATGAGGTTATGTTTTCATCCCTGTTTGTCTGTCTGTGAGCAGGATCATGCATCAAAAAGTTATGGACAAATTCGGCCAAAACTTGGTGGGCAGGTTGAGTGTGTGACAAGGACAAATTGATTCGATTTCGGTGAAGATCCGGATCCGATAATTTTTTAAGTGATTCTTCATAATTGAGAGATTAGGGCTAAAAAAGATATACAGTAAACCCTCAGATATCACGGGTTTCAACCAATGACAACAACCTATAGTGTTCAAATTTTGTTGTCGCGGTATTTCATTTCGGCCAATCGTGTTTGTTTGTTTTTTTTAGCTGAGATAAGTGATTGTTTGCGTCCGAGTGTAGGATTACCTCCCATTATGAGCCTTTTGTTGTTTCTCTCGCACCGCTGATTGCAGTAATCAGTCCAGCATACGGGAACAAAGCTATGTTAAATAATGAATAGTCATCAAATAAGAATTGACATACAGAGATAGAGTAATACTAGATCTACAAGATCTAGTAGACACACAACAGTTAATAATGCGACCCAAACGTAAAACGATGGACAAAATTAGTGGTGCCAAAAGGCAGAGAAAGGTCATGAGATTGTGAAAAAAAAAATCGAGTTATGTAGGTTGGCAAGAGGTCAAAGTACAGCATCTGTGGGCCGCCATTACAAGATCAATGAATCGACTGTGCTTTGAACGTGAGCCAAATGCGGTAATATGGGAGAAACCATTGTGGATTTACCCATTTGAGTGGACCGATGATACGGGAGACATCATTGCGTTTACCAACATTTCCACAAGGCACTCGGGGTTGAAGGCTCCAGTTCAACCATGGCAGACACCGAAGAGACGGAACTATTTTGGAAGAGGATGCCATTTGATACCTTCCTCTCCAAGTAGGAAATATTTGCCTCAGGTCAAGGTGGCTAAGGATCATTTTACCCTTCTTCTATGTCACAGTGCAGCAGGTGACTTGATTTTGCTCCTGATGATCGAACAGCCATTACAAGTTCTACATCCACATCTTTCTAACCAACACCCTCCACAATGATCATCCCAAGCTAAGTCTTGTGTTTTCTATTTAAGGCAGAAGACAGTAGGAACATAATATGTTTACCCTCACCCACCTTGCTGTTTTGTAATAAATTTAAAAGGTAAAAGTCTTGTATTTGTTTATTTTATATTGTATTTATTATATTTACATGTCTTTTTCATTGTTAACAAACTTTTGACATATTTTACATGTTTATTTCAATTGTGATATGTTATTTTAGCTGCCGCCCACCTTCCCCGATATTTCCCCGAAGCGCAGGAACCGAATCCCCCTTTTCCCATTGGCCCTTGGTTTCCACTATTGTGGTTTTAACTATCGCAGCATTTTCCAGGAACCTAACCCTGGCGATATTTGAGGGTTTAATGTATAGCAGGATATCTCAAAATGTTGTGGACAGGTTATGACAAAACTTGGTAGATGAGTTGGTTAGGTGACAAGAACAAGCCGATTAGATTTGGGTTAAGGTCGGGATGAGGATCCAACCTGTCTGTGGGATACAAAATGTAAAGTGTTCTGCATGGCAGAGGAATGTGTTGTACTGAGTGCTGTTCTACTTTTCCACTCGCAAATCCTTGTAGCTTGCCAGAATGAGTACAGACACTTAAACGCAATGGTCATAATTGCAACAAATGTACATTTCCTACTGAAACCTATCAGTGCAAAGCACATATGAGGAAGTTTGCTGCAACCAAAGATAATTTTCCTTGAGGTGCACATGCAGACGAACAGAGGGATGGGATGGCGTTGTGCACGCATATGCCCAGCGAAGATACCTGGGTGTGAGCGACCATCTCATGGTAGTTCAAACCAGCCTTGGACCTGAAGATTTTCATACACTTTGGACATTCCAAAATGCCCTGCAGGAAACACGTTAGGCGTTTGGGTGTGCGGCAACCAAACCTGCATATGAGCACACACGCATCGGTAACATCTCAGCAATGTCGGAAATAGACATACCCTTTGAAAGGATGATACGTGCAATAAAACGAGAACATTGAAAAAGTGGCCCTTATGAGAATTAATTATTCAAATGAAAAATTATAGCAAATACCAGTAGCAAAGAGAAATGCCTTCAAGATTAGCAACAGTAATACATCACAAAGTCCTGCAGCCAACTTTACTCACGCCTTGACAATTCAGGAAGTGATGCATTATCCCTTTGACCGTCTTTCGAGACACACACTTGCACTTCTGGCAAAGTGCTTTCCCAGTCTCCACAATCTCATTCTGCCACAAGTCTTCCTGGCTTCCTGCAACAGCACATTCACAAGAATGAAAAGGACTCAGTGGCTGGCAATTGCAGCAACGGAGCCAGCAAAACTCACACCAAAGGGGTCATTGAGATGACTGAAGTGACGTTAATGGTATACATATTCGAGTAATTCAAAACATTACACCGCATTGAAGCTACACTGGCTCAAGTTAAGTAGTCCACGTTGTAGACACGAGATGAAAGCTGGGGAGAGTTTGCGTGTAAAGTCCACTTGTAACGTTTTCCATAATGTCCAAAAAAGCTCACGCATAGTCACAGGTCAATATCCCACAAAAAAAAAAAAACTGTAGGATTACTCTTGCTCTAACTACACAAGCTTGGCATAAATGGATCAAATACAACATCGCTAACAGCAGCAAGTGCAACTACATTTGGACTGATCCTGAAACACAAAATATTTGTGATTGTCGAAGTTCATAGAAGAGCTAGAACACTGAATGTACAGGATGCAACAGAACAAAATATATATATAGACGAGAGACAGAGACAGAGACAGAGACAGAGACAGAGACAGAGACAGAGACAGAGACAGAGACAGCAGGTTTGAGACAAAATAGATGTTGACAAATAAACAAAGGATGTGGGGAAGAATGAGGGGTAGGGAAGGACACATGGGATGGAAAAGATGGATATAGAAACAAACTCTTAGGAAGGAAAAACTGGAGATTTGGAAGGAGGAGGGCTTAGGGGAGGGGTTAACATGGGGGAAGAAAATATCATGGTTTTGGATGGGGAATGATCTGAGATGGTGGTAAACAGCTGTCTTGAAGACCTGGAGGGAAGAATGACTTTAAAGAAGATGTGGAAGTTGGTTCCACATGTGGGGAAAAAAAAAGAGGAATGAATGAGTGGAGGTGAGCATCCACACTTGCTGATCCCTCTAATAGCCAAAGCGTTTGTGTGCAAGTATTTTCAGGCTCGCCCATTCCTGAAAGGACAGGAGCAAGTCATGAATATGATGTCAATGAAATGCAGAGGTTCACAGGAGAGCTAGCCTGGTGTTGGCTTAGTGGTTATGGTGGCGGCTTGGCATCTTAGGGTCCTGAGTTCAAGCCCTGTTGGCCGCTGAATTAATACACCAGGGGGTTGACTCAGCCTGTCATCCTTCCCGAGTCGGCAAATGAGTACCAGTGTACTGGTAAGGGGACACTGCATCAGCGGCAAAAGCCACGTCCCAACCAATGATGCAACCAGCAGCCACAGGCTGCACTCGATAGAGAGAGACAGGACAGCTCCTGAGGTAGCACAATCGCTTTTGAACCGTCTAGCTCAGTGCCGTTTCTCAACCCGACTCTGTGACCTTGTTCCTTTGCAAATGGGCGTTTTATCAATGAGCATGCCATCTTTCAAAGTAGGCATTAAGCTGGTTGTCACATCCACTAGCATTCATTAGAAGGCGTTAAAGATCCTACGCATGGTCCCTTTTACAAGGTGCCGGCTGTTGTGTGCCAGCACTGACCAAATTCTAATGTCTTGCACAGCCATGCCAAAATAATGATACAACCAGCAGACTGGTCTAACATGCATTCACAAGAAAAAGAGGTCATGCAGCAGTGCGACGATCAATGACCTTTAAAAGATGCACTCAATATATAAATTGACATCACACATTCTATTGGTCCAGAAATTAATAAATCATCTCTAATTGTACTGAAAAGCACAAACCGTGAGGGTATATCGGGGTGTTGTCTGTGTCCGAGAGATTTTCCAAATTCTCCGCCATTCTCTCTGGAACCAGAAAGTTGAACTGTTAGAAAGCTGAGAACAAACATGCTTCAGTCTCAACGTACAAGGGGACGATCAAAAAGCCTGTGGCCTGATACAAAAGATCAATATAAGATCAAAGTTGTACAACAATTTCAACCAAGCTAACAGTTATTTTACAATCCAAACTTCTGTCTACATCGAGGGAACAGCAAACGTTGAAATCAATGAACAGTTACAATTTGCGGCTTTACGTGGTTTTTTTTTTGTTTTTTTTATTAAATTGAAGAATTGACCAATTTTGAGGCAAATAAGAGAAAAATCCGTGAAACACCGGAAGTTTGGTACACACATTTATCAGGTGAGAAAAACCAAACTATTATCCGAAAACCCTGCTGAATGAGGAAATGTGTAGCGTACTCACAAACCATGGCTACACTCCGACAGCCTACACGCACCTTCTACGATTACTTCACAATTATTGTTCTCTTCTTCCTCCTTAACTTGGCTGTAACAGACAGACAAAAATACACCTCCTTAAAGAGGAAACAAAGAAAAATTGCTGCAGTACTCCAGGAAAAATAAAGTTAAATTTTAACAATCGAGAAAAATAAATAAGTAAATAAAAAGACAACAAACCTCATGTCTAACTGATGCATACCCAGCGTGGCCTCACCATCCGGCTGTCTTTCGGCTGATGGTGACAGCACCCGTCTTGAATTACGAGCAATTGGAAGATTTTTAGGTGGAGGGTTGCTGACATCATCCTAAAGAACAAGAGGGAAAAGGGGGAGGGAAGGAGGGAAGGAGAGCAATAAGGTTCACGTACTGCACAACAGGATGATGAAAACATGAGAGGTCCGACACAGTAATTCCTCACTTAACGTTGATTTGGTTAACATTGCTTTGTTACGTCGCCGATACAATCGGGAACATGGATCCTTGGAACGTCGCTACATTCGCTATTACATCATTTGCCAGTGGGCGAGTGATCTACTTTGTGTCACATGGACATGTAGACGTATGTATCACGCCTTTTGATGTTGTTTAAAGTGTGATGAAACCCTTATAAAGAGGAGTCAAAAACAATCAATAGGTGATAGTAGTAAGTCCAGTAGTAAGAAAACAAGAACAATATCCCCCTTCCGCCACGCGGCGGGGGATAAAAACTAGAGGGGCAGCACTCAGTAGAGTGCAAAACCTCCGCCGCCAATACTGCTGGGTCACTTAAGTGAACCTGATATCCTATTCATTGTAGGTCAAAACGGATCAGACTCTACTGAACCACGATTGAATAAACGAAACTAGATCGACGCGCATGTAGAAATGCCAAAAAATAAAATCGAAATTTTTTTGAAAAAAAGTTGCAAAATTTTTTTCTTTTTTCTCTAACAAATTTATTTTTTTTTGGTTGGAAATCACTTAAAACATGTAGAAATGCAAAAACAAAATTCAAATATTTTTTCAAAATGGCCGCCATAGCGCCATATTGGACTTTGGACCAAGTCCAAACTTAAGGCATGATCCTTGGACCATACCTAATCCCCCCACCAAGTTTCGTCGAAATCCGTCCAGGAGTTTTTCCGTAATACTGTTCACAAAACAAAACAAACAGACAGGGGTGAAAACAGTAACCTCCGTCCATCTTCGATGGCGGAGGTTAACTACACCAGCACTTGGTAGAGCAAATACCTCCACCAGGCTGAACAGTTTACATTTTTTTAAATCACACAAATAGACCGGATTTGCATCTGTACCTGAACCAAAATCTAATCAGCTTGTTCTTGTCGTCATCTACCCAACTTATGCACCAAGTTTCGTCCGAATCCTTCCACACCTTTTTGAAATATCATATCATGCATTTATATAATTAAATAATATTATATATAATATATATATATATATATATTTATATATATATATATATATATATATATATATATATATTATTTATATATATATATATATTGTGTTTTGGCCCCATCTCTCAATGGTGAAGACTCACTTAAAAATAATTCTCGTATCCGGATCCTGATGTTCACCAAAATTGAATCAATTCGTCCTTATTAAACACCCAACCTGCCCACCAAGTTATGTCTGAATCCATCCACAACTTTCTGAGATATCATGCTCACAGACAGACAAACAGGGGTGAAAACATAACCTCCGTCCACCCTCGGTGGCAGAGGTAGCAATATTTTAGAAAGTAAATTAGAGGTACAGTAGCTTGTACGTGTTGCTGCGTTTGAGCCTGGGGAGTAACTGCCGAAATCTATCTGTCCGGGTTCTTCCCGACTTCTTTGTTTTGTTCCTTTCACATTTTCTTTCTATTTTTTTTTTCACAATTCTCTTTATTCATTCCAATTCTTGCTTTTTCATCTCTTTTACTCTCTATTCCTTTTTTGTTATCTATCTCTCGAAAGAGAAGTGAATTTTTGCAGAAATTTTTCTGTAAGGCTCACTTGGCTGCACCTGGATGGTTTGAGGGTAGTGGAGCACCGGCTGAAACCCCAATCCTATCCAGGTTCCCTCCTGATGACTCCATCTTGCTCTTGACTTATTCGGGTTCCTTCTGGTCTTCTGTTTCGTTAAAGCGTGTTGATAACGGAGAACGAGCAGTTAATATCGAGAGAGCGCTTGGGCCGTCCAATTAACTCTGCCCACACAATATTAAAAAGAAACTAAGTCCAGTTTATACATCATTATTTAATGCGCAAATGGGATTCGCTTAAAGTTGCATTTTTCAATGTATTCCATAACAAGTCATTTAAAGAGGTCATTTCTTATCGAGTGTACTTCAGTGTATTGACCATCAATGCAAATTTGGCATGGCCTTTAGGGCATTCCTATCCAAACAAATCATGATATCGCAATTCCAGTCCCAAACAACACATTGTGCGTCTATTTGACAATTCAGTGTTCTCCGTTTAAAATAATGAAAATAAATAAACAAGCAGTCATAGACTGGTACTTACGAAATCGTCAACTTGACCTCTGACCTTGTCTAATAAAAGCTGTCTCTAGAGAAGGTAGCGATGCAAACCAGAAGTTTCTACGATGATTCTGTACCAAACCATCAAAAATCGAATGTTTTGGATGTTTGACCTCACTGTGACCTTGACCTTTGACCGATTTTGACCAAAATCTAATCAGCGCTAGCCATCACCCTCCTGAATCACGTGGTGTAATTTGACATTGGTAGCTTCTTCCGTTCTCGAGTTTATCATTTTTGGATGTTTTGACCTCACTGTGACCTTGACCTTTGACCGATTTTGACCAAAATCTAATCAGCGCTAGCCATCACCCTCCTGAATCACGTGGTGTAATTTGACATTGGTAGCTTCTTCCGTTCTCGAGTTATCGTGCCTACAAACAAACACACAAACAGAGGACGGAAGTCATCATATAACTTACGAAATCTAAATTAAAATGCAGATGGTGGTTTATGTACACCCGCTGAAAGGTGTATCGCTTTAATGTGTGCTGAAAATAAGAATGTCGGCAAATGAGGTAACAAGAGGTGACTCGGCGAATAATTCGGAATTTTTTAGTTTAAAAAAAAAAAAAACAGAAGAAACAACCATTCAGATTGAAATTTACAGACAAACCTCTCCCTTTTCTACTTCCTACTCATAGCTCTTAAATGACACCAAAGAATCATTAGGATTATCGTAGGCCAAACAATGGCGTCTTTTCCTTTCAGTTTGACTCAAAATGTTCTGCTCGCTCGTCACCCACTGGCTGGCATTCATGCCATCGTGTGTTCGTATGCTTTGTAAAAGGGTCAGGGCAGGATGCAAGCTCGCTCGCTTTGGCAGGCCAAACTGGGTGACAATGTTACATGGAAATGCGGTATCAGAGGTAGCACGATCTTCACCCGGGTTGAGTTAGTGGATGGAAAAATGTAGCAGTTGGTGACAAGATTAATATACAAAGCAGAAAACCATGGAAAATGGAAATCTGTTTTTATAGGTGAACTATAGAAAAGCAATTAGAACATTGACACAACTGAGGGCTGGTAGGATGGACTGAGGTAAGCACATTCCGCTCTGAGCCATCTAGCCTGGGTTTAATCTCGGCCCAGCTACAAATCGTCATCCTGGTGTCTCGCAGTATGGTGAGGCATCATAGTGTGTGCAGTCCCACGGATGGGCGTGAAACTGGACATCCTGTCTGCCGACATTAGTTGGTGGCTGTTAAACTAAAAGATGCCATGGTGTCCTCCCGAAGAGTAAGTGAGCCATCGCCGGACCGTGGCCCAATAACAAACCTTGGCTTAACCTGATAGGGGCGGTGCATCAGCGGCCCGCAGGCATGATACTACTCACAGCCGCGTGCAGTGTGCTGCATACAAAAGAGTAGAATAGACTCAACTGAGATCTCCAATGAATTG
The DNA here is from genome assembly GCA_035128595.1 of Eptatretus atami. Classification (NCBI taxonomy): domain Eukaryota; kingdom Metazoa; phylum Chordata; class Myxini; order Myxiniformes; family Myxinidae; genus Eptatretus; species Eptatretus atami. The sequence continues at coordinate 30,566,604 of CM068968.1, forward strand.
AGTCACAGAGTTCCGAATCAGAAAGCTTGCTTCTCAAATCTGATAAAAATGAAAAGATTGTCCGAGTCAGATTCAAAACAGGGCACCGGAAGGTTACTCACTGTTGTGTTCACACAACTCCTTGCTCGATTTGGCCAGTCTCGTCTTCCACCTCTTGCGCATCTTCGCAGATGGCATTTCTAAAAATCGGGTGAAAACATTCGGATGAGTGTAAAAGTTTTCAATTCCAAATGAAGACATCAACAACCGTTCATGATAGTTGTTAGCAAGACTATTCGTCAGAATAACCATAAGTTTTGAGGTAGTATCAAGTGATCATGAGTGAAAATTGAAATGGAACAAGCTCCGCTAGATCAAATCTACCATGTTCACTTGCTCGAGTATTTCACTTTTTATTCGCCATTGCCAAGACATTGACCAATCAATCCGAATACAAAGGTACAATCAAAGGCGTAACTTTCGCATAAAGAAGATGACGGACGGACGATAAACGGGAACGATGACGGACGATCGTACGGGAACGATGACGGACAGGATCGATAAACGGAACGATGACGGACGGATCGATAAACGGGAACGATGACGGACGATCGATAAACGGGGTGACGACGGATGATAAACGGGAAACGATGACGGACGGATCGATAAACGGGAACGATGACGGACGGATCGATAAACGGGAACGATGAGGACGGATCGATAACGGGAACGATGACGACGGATCGATAAACGGGAACGATGACGGACGGATCGATAAACGGGAACGATGACGGACGGATCGATAAACGGGAACGATGACGGACGGGATTCGATAAACGGGACGGAAGTCGACATGGACGGAGATCGATAAACGGAACGTGACGGACGGATCGATAGGAAACGAGACGGACGGATCGATACGGAACGAGACGGACGATCGATAAAGGGAACGAGACGGACGGATCGGATAAACGGGAACGATGACGGCATCGAAACGAACGATGACGGACGAATCGAAAACGGAACGATGAGGACGGATCGATAAACGGAAGAACGGACGGATCGATAAACGGAACGAACGGAGGATCGATAAACGGGACTGAGACGGACGATGATAACGGGGAACGATACGGACTCGATAAACGGAGAACGATGACGGACGGATCGATAAACGGGACGATGACGGACGATCGATAAACGGGAACGATGACGGAGATCGAAACGGAACTGCGGAACGATGATAACGGAACGAGCGGGACGAAACGGACGTGCGGACATCGATAAACGGGAAACGATGACGGACGATCGATAAACGAACGACGACGACATGAACGGAAGCGATGGGATCGATAAACGGAACGATGATCACGGAATCGATGATAAACGGACGATACGGATGAACGAACGATACGATGGAAAACAGAACGTACGACGATACAGACGAGACGATCGATAAACAGACAGACGGATCATAACGAGGTCGATAAAAACAGACGATCGACAGACGAGACATCGATAAACAGAACGAGACGGATCGAATAAACAGAACGAGACGGATCGATAAACAGAACGATACGGATCGTAAACAGAACGTACGGATTCGATAAACAGAACTACGATCATAGCGTCGGATCGATAAACGTGCATCGACACCGTCAGGAAGAATACCAAATCAACACGATGTGGATTTGAACCTGAACCACGTACTACATCGAAAAATGTCCGCCACAAGAGACCATAACGATTTGAGTCCAGGTGGAGAACAGTCGCACATCGTATTTATTCCATGAGAGTCTCGACCTTGGAGGGGAGATGGAGGGAGAACAAAAACTTCCCTAATAAGGAGAGCCTCGGTGCTGCGATGACGTTCTCTCCAGAAAGGGAATAAAAACGAGGCCTGCTCGGGAAGTTGATGATGACTCCTGTACTCGTCATGTAACTGGCTTTGCCTGGCAATGACGATGGAAACACAACTGCGCGTCTGAACTTTCAACGCGCCTCATTAACATGCACACGATGGGAATAAGCAAAGGAAAGGACGCCATTCAACTCGGAACAAAGACAAAGGAACAAGCATCGCATAAGAAAACCGCCACGACAAGAACGAAAGCGTCACGGGAGATTGTGATGGAGACGTTAGAACGGAAAAAAAAATGCAACGGGCTCGACGTCCCGAGCAATGGCGGGACGGGAGGGCCCGGACTGCGCGCGGCAACAAACGATCGGACATCTGTGCGATTGCGACGGAAAGGGCGTCCGGAGCAGCGAACTGCTCAGCGAGAAACGGAAAGCGCTGCTTCTTGTGAAGATACCGAGAGGGTCGTACTTGGAAAGGAAGAAAGTTGATACGGCGTTGTGCTGCTCACAGTACGGCCTTCTTTTACCGGAGTTATACCGCTGGAGTAAGCAAAATCTCGAGGCGCTGTTCATCAATCCTCGCGATATTTCCACAAGATGTGATTGTCTTTTTTTTTTTTTCTTTCTCTATAATTATATCGATGCTCTCGTGTTCGCTCTCGGACCGTGGCCGTGTCCCTGTGAAGTGCTGATGACATTCCTTAACATAATATGGGTTGAACATGTACTTTGAGAACTGAAAATCGAGCACTACTGAGAATACTCAAAACAAAGGGTTAAATTTGGTTGCTAAGGACTTCGCTTTGCCCTAGCAACGGTCGCACGATACAACGTAATTGCTATAAATGTGAGGCATGGACAATCGGACGGTTCAAAATGTTTGGTAAAATTAAGTGGCTAACGCTACAAATGATGTCCTAATGTAGACCAAAGGAGGCACAATATAATCCTGAATGGCGTTCACGTAGTTCCACTCGTTGCTATGGAAATAGTATATCATTACCAATAGCCACATTTATTATGTGTAATAATTTGAAATTTTAAAATGTCACAAACTCATAACTGGCAACCATTTATCGCCCAAAGAACATAAACGTTTTCCTCGACAATCACACCCAGATCCTGTCAAGCCCCTTTCAGCAATATTTACGACGAGCAGGCCGATGGAATCCATGGAATCTGCTGAATTGTAAAATGTGAGCTTCAATCCTCAACGCCTCCCTCTCCCCTCACCCCCAATACGCCTGCACCCAAGTCAACCCCTCCCCGCCTCACCCAGTCGAAACCCACTCCCCTCCCCCCCCCCTCACCGCCCACGCCTCAGCCCAAGTTCTCAACCCCTCTCCCAAGTTCTCAACCCGCTCGCCCAGTCCTCTACTTCTCCCTACGCACCCCACAAGTCTTGCAGACCAACGGCGTCGATCCTGAAGAATAGGGAGTGTTAAAGAGATTGGGGCAGACCTAAATCCGCGCCCACCCGTTAGCACAACCACAACAAAACAAAGAAAAAACTTTGATCAAGTTTGATGTTTCAGCATGGAACACCGATTGAGTAACCCTGATGGCAAGCTATTATTCAGGGTAACACTTATGTGACGGTTCAGTAAGAGACAGCTAGCCCATGTGTGCATGTGACCATCAACACCAGCCACATCTGTGAATCCGTCATTTCGGAATTGCGAAGCAAAAAAGTGAAACTACACTGTGGACTGCAATCATTGTGTTGAATTTGAATAACGATCAGGAGTTGAAATTGTGAATGTTTCTTGGTGGTTGTTTGTGGAAATGCGTGCCCGATAGTGAGGATTGCTTGTCGTTCTGTAGTCCAGAGACTGCCGACAAGCAAACAATGTAAAGGGATTGTCTTGATGATGGAGGCTTGGCTTCGAGTTAATAAGGGCCTTCAAGAGTATTCGGGCATAAGATTCTCAACAGTGGTCCAAGAAAAGGGCGAATGTCTTTTATTTCTCATATGGAGAATTATAATGTACACTGGTTTGGTTGTTATGCGACAATTGCCAGTTACAGAAGGTGAAAGGCGGAGTCCTCCAGATTCTCGGAAGTACCACCTCCGTTTTGGTAAGGATCAATCATTCATGGGACCAATCTGGTGAAGTTTTCAATGTTTTCAAAAGTTTGTTCGCGAGGGTTCTTTTCTCGGATCGTCACCCGAGCCCCGGACGACTTCCACTGCTGTTTGTTTGTTAGTAATATTCCCAGGGATGTTTTTTAAGACGCTCGGTGAGAATTCTTCTCTTCGCATCAATTGCTCGCAATAATCACCGGGAAAATTTCAGCATCTTCAGGCTTCTCTTCTGACTGTGGGCCAAAAACTAATGCATGATATCTCAAAAAGTTGTGGATGGTTTTATGACAAAACTAGGGAATGAGTTTTGGGTAGGTTGACAAATTCAGGGTATATTGGAGGTAATGAATAGTGGCCAGTAAACCTAGCTGTTTTGGGTATAAGGGAGGTATGAATGTGGGCCGTAAAACTGCTGTTTGGGGTATATGTGGAGGTTTGAGATAGTGGCCGGTAAACTAGCTGTTTGGGTATAACTGGAGGTAGTGAATAGTGGCCGGTAAAACTAGCTATTTGGGTATATGGAGGTTTGAATAGTGGCCGGTAACTAGCGTTGTTGGGTATATGGAGGTATGAATAGTGGCCGGTAAACTAGCTATTTGGGTATATTGGAGGTATGAATAGTGGCCGGTAAACTAGCTGTTTGGGTATATGGGGAGGTTTTTTTGAAAAAACAGTGGGCGGCGTAACACTAGCTGTTTGGGTTAATGATGGAGGTTTGAATTAGTGGCCGGTAAACTAGCTGTTTGGGTATATGGAGGTATGAATAGTGGCCGGTAAACTAGCTATTTGGGTTATATGGAGGTATGAATAGTGGCCGGTAAAACTAGCTGTTTGGGTATATGGAGGTTTGAACAGTGGCCGGTAAACTAGCTGTTTGGGTCATATGGGAGGTTTGAATAGTGGCCGGTAAACTAAGCTGTTTGGGTATATGGAGGTTTGAACAGTGGCCGGTAAACTTAGCTGTTTGGGTATATGGAGGTTTGAATAGTGGCCGGTAAACTACGTTTGGGGTATGGAAGGTATGAAATAGTGCCGTAAAAACTACCC
>CM068968.1:30573946-30589851 GCA_035128595.1 Eptatretus atami
ATTCATTCCAATTCTTGCTTTTTCATCTCTTTTACTCTCTATTCCTTTTTTGTTATCTATCTCTCGAAAGAGAAGTGAATTTTTGCAGAAATTTTTCTGTAAGGCTCACTTGGCTGCACCTGGATGGTTTGAGGGTAGTGGAGCACCGGCTGAAACCCCAATCCTATCCAGGTTCCTCCTGATGACTCCATCTTTGCTCTTGACTTATTCGGGTTCCTTCTTGGTCTTCTGTTTCGTTAAAGCGTGTTGATAACGGAGAACGAGCAGTTAATATCGAGAGAGCGCTTGGGCCGTCCAATTAACTCTGCCACACAAATATTAAAAAGAAACTAAGTCCAGTTTATACATCAATTATTTAATGCGCAAATGGGATTCGCTTAAAGTTGCATTTTTCAATGTATTCCATAACAAGTCATTTAAAGAGGTCATTTCTTATCGAGTGTACTTCAGTGTATTGACCATCAATGCAAATTTGGCATGGCCTTTAGGGCATTCCTATCCAAACAAATCATGATATCGCAATTCCAGTCCCAAACAACACATTGTGCGTCTATTTGACAATTCAGTGTTCTCCGTTTAAAAATAATGAAAATAAATAAACAAGCAGTCATAGACTGGTACTTACGAAATCGTCAACTTGACCTCTGACCTTGTCTAATAAAGCTTGTCTCTAGAGAAGGTAGCGATGCAAACCAGAAGTTTCTACGATGATTCTGTACCAACCATCAAAAATCGAATGTTTTGGATGTTTGACCTCACTGTGACCTTGACCTTTGACCGATTTTGACCAAAATCTAATCAGCGCTAGCCATCACCCTCCTGAATCACGTGGTGTAATTTGACATTGTAGCTTCTTCCGTTCTCGAGTTATCATTTTTTGGATGTTTGACCTCACTGTGACCTGACCTTTGACCGATTTTGACCAAAATCTAATCAGCGCTAGCCATCACCCTCCTGAATCACGTGGTGTAATTTGACATTGGTAGCTTTTTCCGTTCTCGAGTTATCGTGCTACAAACAAACACACAAACAGAGGACGGAAGTCATCAATATACTTACGAAATCTAAATTAAAATGCAGATGGTGGTTTATGTACACCCGCTGAAAGGGTATCGCTTTAATGTGTGCTGAAAATAAAGATGTCGGCAAATGAGGTAACAAGAGCGTGACTCGGCGAATAATTCGGAATTTTTTAGTTTAAAAAAAAAAAAAAACAGAAGAAACAACCATTCAGATTGAAATTTACAGACAAACCTCTCCCTTTTCTACTTCCTACTCATAGCTCTTAAATGACACCAAAGAATCATTAGGATTATCGTAGGCCAAACAATGGCGTCTTTTCCTTTCAGTTTGACTCAAAATGTTTCTGCTCGCTCGTCACCCGACTGGCTGGCATTCATGCCATCGTGTGTTCGTATGCTTTGTAAAAGGGTCAGGGCAGGATGCAAGCTCGCTCGCTTTGGCAGGCCAAACTGGGTGACAATGTTACATGGAAATGCGGTATCAGAGGTAGCACGATCTTCAACCCGGGTTGAGTTAGTGGATGGAAAAATGTAGCAGTTGGTGACAAGATTAATATACAAAGCAGAAAACCATGGAAAATGGAAATCTGTTTTTATAGGTGAACTATAGAAAAGCAATTAGAACATTGACACAACTGATGGGCTGGTAGGATGGACTAGAGGTAAGCACATTCGCCTCTGAGCCATCTAGCCTGGGTTTGAATCTCGGCCCAGCTACAAATCGTCATCCTGGTGTCTCGCAGGTATGGTGAGGCATCATAGTGTGTGCAGTCCCACGGATGGGCGTGAAACTGGACATCCTGTCTGCCGACATTAGTTGGTGGCTGTTAAACTAAAAGATGCCATGGTGTCCTTCCCGAAGAGTAAGTGAGCCATCGCCGGCACCGTGGCCCAATAACAAAACCTTGGCTTAACCTGTAAGGGGCGGTGCATCAGCGGCCCGCAGGCAATGATACTACTCACAGCCGCGTGCAGTGTGCTGCATACAAAAGAGTAGAATAGACTCAACTGAGATCTCCAATGAATTGAGTCACAGAGTTCCGAATCAGAAAGCTTGCTTCTCAAATCTGATAAAAATGAAAAGATTGTCCGAGTCAGATTCAAACAGGGCCACCGGAAGGTTACTCACTGTTGTGTCACACAACTCCTTGCTCGATTTGGCCAGTCTCGTCTTCCACCTCTTGCGCATCTTCGCAGATGGCATTTCTACAAATCGGGTGAAAACATTCGGATGAGTGTAAAAGTTTTCAATTCCAAATGAGACATCAACAACCGTTCATGATAGTTCGTTAGCAAGACTATTCGTCAGAATAACCAATAAGTTTTGAGGTAGTATCAAGTGATCATGAGTGAAAATTGAAATGGAACAAGCTCCGCTAGGATCAAATCTACCATGTTCACTTGCTCGAGTATTTCACTTTTTATTCGCCATTTCGCCAAGACATTGACCATCAATCCGAATACAAACTAGAGAATTTGAGCAATCATGTTAAAAAGGGCGATAACTTTTTATTTTAACGGGAACTCTTGATGTTCAAAACAGAACGATAGATCGGACGGATCGATAACGGGAACGTGAGACGGACGAATCGAATACACGGGAACGATGACAGGACGGATCGATAAACGGAACGATGACGGACGGATCGTAAACGGAACGATTGAACGGACGGATCGATAAACGGAAACGATGACGGACGGATCGATAAACGGAAGATGACGGACGGATCGATAAAACGGGAACGATGACGGACGGATCGATTAAACGGGAACAGATGAGGACGGATCGAATATAAACGGTGAAACGAGACGGACGGATCGATAAACGGGAACGATGACGGACGGATCGATAAACGGGAACGATGACAGGACGGATCGATAAACGGGAACGAATGACGGACGGTCGATAAACGGGAACGATGACGGACGGATCGATAACACGGAAACGATGACGGACGGATCGATAAACGGGAACGATGACGGACGACGATAAACAGGGAACGATGAGGACGGACGATCGAAAACGTGGACGACTGATGAACGACGAGACGATGAAACGGAACGATGGAGGATCGATAAACGGGAACGATGACGGACGGATCGATAAACGGAACGATGACGGACGGATCGATAAACGGGAACGATGACGGACGGATCGATAAACGGGAACGATGAACGGACGATAGAAAGAGACAGGGACGGAACGATGACGGACGGATCGATAAACGGGAACGATGACGGACGGATCGATAAACGGGAACGATGACGGACGGATCGATAAACGGGAACGATGACGGACGGATCGATAAACGGGACGATGACGGACGGATCAGATAAACGGAACGATGACGGACGGATCGATAAACGGGAACGATGACGGCGGATCGATAAACGGGAGAACGATGACGGACGGATCGATAAACGGGAACGATGACGGACGGACGATAAACGGAACGATGACGGACGGATCGATAAACGGAAGATGCGGATCGATAACGAACGATGCGGATCGATAACGGACGATACGAGATGATAAACGGAACGAACGGATGGATAAACGAACGATACGGATGGATAAACAGAAACGAATACGGAACGATAAACAGAACGAGACGGATCGATAAACAGAACGAGACGGAGATCGATAACAGAACGAGACGGATCGATAAACAGAACGATACGGATCGAATAAACAGAACGATGACGGATCGATAAAACAGAACGAACGAGATCCGAGGATAACATAACATACGGATCGATAAACAGAACGATACGGATCGATAAACAGAACGATACGGATCGATAAACAGAACGATACGGATCGATAAACGTGCATCGACACCGTCAGGAAAGAATAGCCAAATCAACACGATGTGGGATTTGAACCTGGAACCACGGTACTACATCCGAAAAAATGTCCGCCCACAAGAAGACCCCATTAACGATTTGAAGTCCAGGTGGAGAACAGATCGCACATCGTGATTTTATTCCCATGAGAGTCTCGACTCTTGGAGGGGGAGTGGAGGGGAGAAACAAAACTTCCCTTAATAAGGAGAGCCTCGGTGCTGCGATGACGTTCTCTCCAGAAAGGGAATAAAACGAGGCTGCTCGGGGAAGTTGATGATGACCTGTACTCGTCATGTAACTGCTTTGCCTGGCATGACGATGGAAACACAACTGCGCGTCTGAACTTTCAACGCGCCTCATTAACATGCACACGATGGGAATAGCAAAGGAAAAGGACGCCATTCAACTCGGAACAAAGACAAAGGAACAAGCATCGCATAAGAAAACCGCCACGACAAGAACGAAAGCGTCACGGGAGCTTGTGATGGAGACGTTAGAACGGAAAAAAAAATGCCAACGGGCTCGACGTCCCGAGCAATGGCGGACGGGAGGGCCCGGACTGCGCGGCGGCAACAAACGCGGACATCTGTGCGATTGCGACGGGAAAGGGCGTCCGGAGCAGCGACTCTCAGCGAGAAACGAAAGCGCTGCTTCTTGTGAGATCACCGAGAGGGTCGTACTGTGAAAAGGAAGAAAGTTGATACGGCGTTGTCTTGCTCACGTACGGCCTTCTTTACCGGAGTTATCCCTGGAGTAAGCAAATCTCGAGCGCTGTCATCATCTCGCGATATTTCCACAAGATGTGATTGTCTTTTTTTTTTTTTTCTCTATAATTATATCGATCTCTCGTGTTCGCTCTCGGACGTGGGCCGTGGTCTGTGAAGTGCTGATGACATTTTCATAATATGTTGAACATGTACACTGAGAAATACTCAAAACAAAGGTTAAATTTGGTTGCTAAGGACTTCCCTTTCCCTAGCAACGGTCGCACATCAACGTAATTGCTATAAAATGTGAGCATGGACATCGGACGGTTCAATGTTTGGTAAAATTAAGTGCTACCGACTACAAATGATGTCTATGTAGACCAAAGGAGGCAACAATATAATCCTGAATGGCGTTCACGTCACTCGTTGCTATGGAAATATGTATATATCATTACCATAGCAACCATTTATTATGTGTAATAATTGAAATTTTAAAATGTCACAAACTCATAACTGCAACCATTTATCGCCCAAAAGAACATCAACGTTCCTCGACAATTCACACCCAGATCCTGTCAAGCCCCTTCAGCAATATTTACGACGAGCAGGCCGAATGGAATCCATGGAAATTCTGCTGAATGTAAAATGTGACTTCAAGTCCTCAACCCTCCCCTCCCCCCCTCACCCCCAGCCTCACCCAAGTTCTCAACCCTCCCTCCCCCCCTCACCCCACGCCTCACCCAAGTCCTCAACCTCCCCTCCCCCCTCACCCACGCCTCACCCAAGTTCTCAACCCCCTCCAAGTTCTCAACCCCCTCCAAGTCCTCTACTTCTCTCCTACCCACAAGTTCTTGCAAGACAAACGGCGTCGATCCTGAGAATAGGGAGGTGTTAAAGAGATGGGGGCAACCCTAATCCCCACCCCTAGCACAACCACAACAAAACAAAGAAAAAACTTTGGATAAAGTTTGATTTTCAGCATGGAAACACCGATTGAGTAACCCTGATGGCAAGCTATTTTCAGGGTAACACTTATGTGACGGTTCAGTACAGACAGCTAGCCATGTGCATGTGACATCACACCACATCTGTGATCCGTCATCTTGGATTGCAAGCAAAGAAAGTGAAACTACATGTGGACTGCATCATTGTGTTGACATTTGATAACATAGGAGTTGAAATTGTGAATTTTCTTGTGGTTTGTTGTGGAAATCGTGCCGATAGTGAGGATTGCTTGTCGTTCTGTAGTCAGAGACTGCCGACAAGCAACAATGTAAAGATTTTGATGATGGAGGCTTGGCTTCGAGTTAATAAGGGCCTTCAAGAGGTATTCGGCATAAGATTCTCACAGTGGTCCAAGAAAGGGCGAATGTCTTTTATTTCTCAATATGGAATTATGTACACTGGTTGGTTGTTATCGACATATGCCAGTTACAGAAGGTGAAACGGAGTCCTCCCAGATTCTCGAAGTACCCACCTCCGTTTTGGTAAGGAATCATCATTCATGGACCAATCTGTGAAGTTTTCATGTTTTCAAAGTTTTGTTCCGAGGGTTCTTTTCCGGATCGTCACCGAGCCCCGGACAGCTTCCAACTGCTGTTTGTTTGTAGTAATATTCCCAGGGATGTTTTTTAAGACCTCGGTGAGATTCTTCTTCTTCATCATTGCTCCAATAATCACCGGAAAAATTTCAGCATTCTTCAGCTTCTCTTCTGACTTGGGCCAAAAACGTAATGGCATGATATCTCAAAAAGTTGTGGATGGGTTATGACAAAACTAGGTGAATGAGTTGGGTAGGTGACAAATTCAGGGTATATGGAGGTATGAATAGTGGCCGGTAAACTAGCTGTTTGGGCCTATTGGTATATGGAGTTTGAATAGTGGCCGGTAAACTAGCTGTTTGGGTATATGGAGGTATGAATAGTGGCCGGTAAACTAGCTGTTTGGGGTATTAGGGAGGTTTGAATAGTGGCCGGTAAACTAGCTGTTTGGGTATATGGAGGTATGAATAGTGGCCGGTAAACTAGCTATTTGGGGTATATGGAGGTATTGAATAGTGGCCGGTAAACTAGCTGTTTGGGTATATGGAGGTTTGAACAGTGGCCGGTAAACTAGCTGTTTTGGGTATATGGAGGTTTGAATAGTGGCCGGTAAACTAGCTGTTTGGGTATATGGAGGTATGAAGTGGCCCGGTAAACTAGCTATTTGGGTATATGGAGGTTTGAATAGTGGCCGGTAAACTAGCTGTTTGGGATATGGAGGGATTGAATAGTGGCCGGTAAACTAGCTGTTTGGGTATATGGAGGTATGAATAGTGGCCGTAAACTAGCTGTTTGGGTATATGGAGATTTGAACATGTGCCGGTAAACTAGCTGTTTGGGTATATGGAGGTTTGAACAGTGGCCGGTAAACTAGCTGTTTGGGTATATGGAGGTTTGAATAGTGGCCGGTAAACTAGCTGTTTGTATATTGAGGTGTTTGAACAGTGGCCGGTAAACTAGCTGTTTGGGTATATGGAGTTTGAATAGTGGCCGGTAAACTAGCTGTTTGGGTATATGGAGGTTTGAACAAGTGGCCGGTAAACTAGCTGTTTGGGTATATGGAGGTTTGAATAGTGGCCAGAATAAACTAGCTGTTTGAGTTTATGGAGGTATGAATAGCAGCTGGTAAACTAGCTGTTGGGTATATGGAGGTATGAATAGCAGCTGGTAAAGCCTGGTTGGGCAGTGGTTAGGGCAGCGGCTTGGGACCCAAAAAGGTCCTGAGTTCAAACCCCGTTGGGCCACTGAATTTATATATCTAGCTATATGTATATATATATTATATATATATATATATATATATATAATATATATATATATATATATATTCCAAGTTGTATAACACCAGGGGGTTGAGTCAGCCTGTCATCCTTCGAGGTCGGCGAAATGAGTACCAGTGTACTGGGCCTGGTGTATGCCCCGGTTAGAATAGGTGTACCATATCCCTGTGTGTCATAAGAGGCGACCAGGGTTGCTTCAGGAAGGGCATCCGGCGTAAAAACTATGCCAAATCATTATGCGGACAAACAAAACGAATTTCCATACCGGATCGGTCGAGGCCCGGTTACCAACGACCGACACCGGTACCGGTGGTCAGCAGGGTACCAGTGGAAATTGTGCTACTGCTGGGTGAAGGAGGAGAAGGAGAGGGGAAGGCGAGTCCGGAGGCAGTGGGAGAGGGGAGAGTAGAAGTGTGGAGGTGAGAGTTGGAACTCTGAATGTTGGGACGAATGATGGCAAAGGGCGAGAGTTGGCTGATATGATGGAGAGAAGAAAGGTGGACAATACTGTGAGTACAAGAGACCAAGTGGATGTGGGAGCAAGGCAAGGAGTATTGGAGGTGGTTTCAAAATGTTCTACGATGGTGTGGATGGGAGGAAAAATGGTGTCGGGGTAATCCTGAAGGAGATTATGTCAAAGAGGTATTGGAGGTAAGGAGTAGTGGAAGCGAGGTTGAGAGAGAGGTGATGATTTGTGAGCAGCAATATGGGTTTATGCAGGAAAGAGCACCACTGATGCGATGTTTGCTTTGAGAATGTTGATGGAGAAGTATAGGAAGGCAGAAGGAGTTACATTGTGTGGTTTGTGGATTTAGAGAAAGCTTATGATAGGGTGCCAAGAGAGGAGTTGTGGCATTGTATGAGGAGTCGGGAGTGGTGGAGAAGTATGTGAGGATCGTGCAGGATATGTATGAGGACAGTGTGACAGCGGTGAGATGTGCGGTAGGAATGACGGACCGGTTTAAGGTAAAAGTGGGATTGCACCAAGGATAAACTCTGAGCCCTTTCCTGTTTGCAATGGTGATGGACAGGTTGACGGACGAGATCAGACTGGAGTCTCCATGGACTATGATGTTCGCGGATGACATCATGATCTGTGAGAGAGTAGGGAGCAGGCTGAGGCGAGCCTTGAGAGGTGGAGGTACGCACTGGAGAGAAGGGGAATGATAGTCAGTAGGAGTAAGACGGAGTACATGTGCGTAAATGAGAGGGAGGGTGGTGGTATGGTGCAGTTGCAAGGATTGAGGTGGGGAAGGTGGATGGGTTTAAATACTTGGGATCAACTGTCGAAAGTAACTGAGAGTGTGGTAGAGAAGTGAAAAAGAGAGTGCAGGCAGGATGGAGTGGTTGGAGAAGAGTTTCAGGAGTGATTGTGACAGAAGGGTAGCTGCAAGAGTGAAGGGGAAAGTATATAAGACGGTCGTGAGACCAGCTATGTTGTATGTTTGGAGGCCGTGGCGCTGACAAAAAGACAGGAAGCGGAGCTGGAGGTGGCAGAGTTAAGATGCTGCGATTCTCGTTGGAGTGACGAGGATGGACAGATAGAAATGAGTATATTAGAGGGACAGCGCAGGTAGGACGGTTTTGAGACAAAGTGAGAGAGGCGAGATTGAGATGGTTTGGACATGTGCACAGGAGGAAGCGGAATATCAGGAGAAGGATGCTGAAGATGGAGCCGCCAGGCAGGAGGAGAAGAGGAAGGCAAAGAAGAGGTTCATGGATGTGGTGAGGGCGACATGCGGGTGGTTGGAGTGTCAATGGAAGATGTGGAGGATAGAGCGAAATGGAGACGGTTGATCCGCTGTGGCGACCCTAACGGGAGAGCCGAAAGAAGAAGAAGAAGAAGAAGAAGAAGAAGATAGCAGCTGGTAAACAGCTGTTTGAGTATATGGAGGTATGAATAGTGGCTGGTAAACAGCTGTTTGAGTATAGGAGGTATGAATAGTGGCTGGTAAACTAGCTGTTTGAGTATATGGAGGTATGAATGCAGCTGGTAAACAGCTGTTTGGGTATATGGAGGTATGAATAGCAGCCGGTAAACTAGTTGTCTGGGTATATGGAGGTATGAATAGCAGCGGTAAACTAGCTGTTTGGGTCATATGGAGGTATGAATGCAGCCGGTAAACTAGTGTCTGGGTATATGGAGGATGAATAGCAGCTGGTAACTAGCTGTTTGGTATATGGAGGTATGAATAGACAAGCTGGTTAAACCAGCTGTTGAGTATATGGAGGTATGAATAGTGGCTGGTAAACTAGCTGTTTGGGATATGGAGTTGAATAGCAGCTGGTAAACCAGCTGTTTGGGTATATGGAGGTATGAATAGTGGCCGGTAAACTAGCTATTTGGTATATGGAGGTATGATAGCAGGCTGGTAAACTAGCTGTTTGGTATATGGAGGTATGAATAGCAGCCGGTAAACTAGTTGTTGGGTATATGGAGGTATGAATAGCAGCGGTAAACTAGCTGTTTGGGTATTATGGAGGTATGAATTAGCAGCTGGTAAACTAGCGTTTGGGTATATGGAGGTATGAATAAGCAGCGGTAAACTAGCTGTTTGGTATATGGAGGATGAATAGGCTGGTAAACCAGCTGTTTGAGTATATGGAGGTATGAATAGTGGCTGGTAAACTAGTTGTTTGAGTATATGGAGGTATGAATAGTGGCTGGTAAACCAGCTGTTTGGGTAATGAGGTATGAATAGTGGCGGTAAACTAGCTGTTTGGTATATGGGGAGAATAGCAGCTGGTAAACCAGCTGTTTGAGTATATGGAGGTATGAATAGTGCTGGTAAACTAGCTTTTGGGTATATGGAGGTATGAATAGCAGCTGGTAAACCAGCTGTTTGGGTTATATGGAGGTATGAATAGTGGCTGGTAAACCAGCTGTTTGAGTATATGGAGTATGAATAGTGGCTGGTAAACTAGTTGTTTGGGTATATGGAGGTTTGATAGCAGCTGGTAACTAGGTGTTTGGGTATATGGAGGTATGAATAGTGGCTGGTAAACCAGCTGTTTGAGTATATGGAGGTATGAATAGTGGCTGGTAAACTAGTTGTTTGGGTATATGGAGGTTTGAATAGCAGCTGGTAAACTAGTTGTTTGGGTATATGGAGGTATGAATAGCAGCCGGTAAACTAGTTGTCTGGGTATATGGAGGTATGAATAGCAGCTGGTAAACTAGCTGTTTGGGTATATGGAGGTTTGAATAGCAGCTGGTAAACTAGTTGTCTGGGTATATGGAGGTATGAATAGCAGCTGGTAACTAGTTGTTTGGGTATATGGAGGTTTGAATAGCACCCGGTAAACTAGTTGTCTGGGTATATGGAGGTATGAATAGCAGCTGGTAAACTAGTTGTCTGGGTATATGGAGGTTTGAATAGCAGCTGGTAAACTAGTTGTTTGGGTATATGGAGGTATGAATAGCAGCTGGTAAACTAGTTGTTTGGGTATATGAGGTATGAATAGCACCCGGTAAACTAGTTGTTCTGGGTATATGGAGGTATGAATAGCAGCTGGTAAACTAGCTGTTTGGGTATATGGAGGTTTGAATAGCCGGCTGGTAAAATGGCCACGAGTGTTCAAAGGTTTAAAAGTGTCCACATTCACAGGATTTAGAAACACAAAATATTTAAATTTACCATGGTGTGAATCTGTGAAAGGTGACAACAGACATTTTACACTCTTTGTAACCATTGAATTTGTGCCATTTGCATTTGTGTATTTGCTCTTGCTCAAAAACATTTGTTGGTTAAAAATGCAAATAATTAATATTTTTTATCTTTTGCTTTCGAACGAGTTCATCTCGGCTTTTTTTATCACTTCAGTTGTGCCCTTGAACTATACATTGGTTGTACGTATGTTGTTAAAGGAAAAGTAACTTTCACTTTAAAGGCAATAATTTTATGTCATCACAGGGGTGTGGTTATTTATTTATTTTTGTATACATAGTCGAGGCTCATGGAAGAACTAGTACTTGTACACTAAACGTATCAGGACACAACAGGACAAAACGAACAGCAGAAAGAGGGGAAAACATCAACAGCAGAGTTGAAGGCCAAGACAGAGGGAGGCGGACAATCAATGGGTGTGGGGAGGAATGGGGAGCAGGAGAGGTTGCATGGGGGTGGACAAGATGGATACAGAAGGAAACTCTCAGGAGGGAAAACTGGAAATTTGGAAGGAGGAGGAATTTGGGTGGGGGTTATACTGAGGGCAGAAAAGTTCATAGTTTTGGATTGGGGACGACGTGAGATGGTGGTGAACAGGTGTCTTCAAGACCTGGAGGGAAGAATGACATTGAAGAAGATGTGGAAGTTGGTTCCACATGAGGGGCAAAAAAGGAACAATTGAGTGAGTGGAGGTGAGTGTTCCATCAGCAAGCAGCTTGCTATCGTTTGCCAAGAGGCTCACTTGATTCAAAGCGCTAGAACAAGCACTGAAACGAAACATTGTGCTCGGCACAGCAAAACAACATGGAGGCTTCCACGTAAACAATGCTATTGTGGAGCTCAAACAAATAATGTCCGGGCAGTCTTTTGAGTTTTACTTTTCAGATCGGAGACCAGAGAGGAGATGGTAGAAGTCAGAAAGACCACCGACCTGCCTGTGGTGAGAGAGTGAGAGGCCCAAAGACTCAGCCTCACCGCGGGCAATACCAATTATCCTAAATTCCTTGTTTTCCACAGCATGAAGCCGAGAAAGGTGAGAGGCAGGAGCATCGGCTCAAAGCGGAGAGTACTACTCCATCAGGCTGCAGCCGAAAGCTTTGTATGTGGTCAGGAGCTCAGGTGGGCCGAAGAAGGACTTTTCACAACTGAGGATGCCCAGACGGTGACTGACTTTGGAGGCCAGGTTGGAAATGTGGCTTTCCCAGGAAAGATCATGGCAGCTAGTGAGATCCAGAAGCTTGAATGAAAGGACTTCTTCCAGAGGATTGTTGAGACAGTAGATGGGGGCGGTTCCAGCCAGTCCTTTCGGAAAGACATAGTGAGAGTGTGAGATTTGTCAGGATTGAAAGACATGTTCCACGTGTTGGACCAGTTCGTGATTTTATTCAGATCTGCAGAGAGGGAAGAAGCTGCTGCATGCCAGTCTGAGGGATGACAGATGGTATGGCAGAGGGTGGAGTCATCAGCAAAGAGATAAAGAGGATTTTCCAGAGAGTCGGAGAGATCGTTGATGAAAACCAGAAAAAGAACAGGGCCCAGAACGCTACCTTGAGGAAAGATAATTCGTAAAGATAACAACTGTAAGTGAAAAAAAGAGAAAGAGCTTGGGAAGATTGATTAATTGATTTTTTTTTTTGCGTGCTCTGCCTGAAGGCAGGTCCGTGGCTGCTTGGCTCAGTCGATACTATGTGGTTTGTCATTGCCTTCCCAGCAGTTTGTCAGGGCGGGAATTTGTAATTTAACCAGGATGCTGGTGACAGTTCACCGACTCTTGTCGAAGGACACTGTGGGATCTTTAACAATCACCAACTCATGATAACAGATGGGACACCTGGCTTAATGTCCATTTGAGGGATGGCACAAACTTGAATGAATCACCCTGCCTGTGAAACACCGGGATGGCAGTTAATATCTGGGTCGGGATTCAAACCCAGGCTAGACAGCTCAGAGACAAGTGTGTACCTCTAGGTCTAGGCCATCCTGCTATCCCTTGAGAAGATATGCATAAGGAAAGTTTGTCTTTGCAATCAAATGGAACAAGAAGGAAGAAATTTAGAAAGAACAAAGAAGGAACTAGAAAGCATCTGAAAATGCAAAGTCCGTCCACATCTGTTTTGTATTCAGACTTCTTCCTCTTTTGGCTGCTAAACATGACAAAAACAACTAAAAAAAACAAACAGACCTTAAAAACAATAGGCTTCAGTGACCATAATGCAAGCCCTGCTCAAATGTCAATGTCAGGTCAATCGGATAAAAATTGACGATTTTACGCCACCTTGATCTGTAACCTTTTCATCCCCCCCCCCCCCCCCCCCAAAAAAAAACGGCTTCGAGTTTTTGATTGGTGAACCAATTCAGTGACACAATATGCAAGTTCTTTAAATTTCAAGTAAATCAGATGAAAATTAACGATTTCATGCAACCTTGACCTTTGACCTCTTGATCTAAAATAAACAATCGGCTTCTAGCTTTTGATTGTTGAACCAATTCAGTGATCCAATATGCAAATTTAATTTTTTTTCAGGTTAATTGGATGAAAATTGACGATTTTATGCAACCTTGACCTTTGACCTGTTGAAATATAAAAAAAAGAAACAATCAGCTTCTATCTTTTGATTGGTGCACCAATTCAGTGGCCCAACATGCAAATTCTTGAAATTTCAGGTGAATCGGATGAAAAGTGAGATTTTATTTGACACTACCATTTAACCTTTTAATATTTTGACCACATTATTAATATGTCTACGAGATCATAATTGTGAAGTTTCACGTCAATTGATGAAGCAGTTCAAGAGAAAGAATTTTTAAAAGATTTTCGTTCAATCCAATATGGCTGCCAGACCATGTGACCTATGAATTATTTGTGAGTGCCCTGGTATCCCCAAGTCTTGGGGAACATGTGTGGGAAGATTCCCCTCAATCTGTCACGAGGTTCTGGAGAAGAGGATTTTAAAAGATTTATTCTTCAAAAAAAATCATAACTGCCAGACCATGTCATCTATGACGTTAAAATTTACACCTTATATTCATCAAGGCTAATAGATCATATGTGTGGAGTTTCGGATCGATCTCATGAGCCGTTATGTAGAAGAAGATTTTTAAAGCTTTTTATGTTCAATCCAATATGGCTGCCAAACCACGTGACCGATGACGTCATCAATTTTCCTCTCGAACATTGTTTTTGCTGAACAACAAAAATATAACTTTCATACTGATCGGATAACGAGTTCGACATTTGTATTTGTGACGTCATAATGAAGGCACCTTTGACATCATCAAAACAATTACAATTATTCCCCATGAGGAGTACTTGCCATGTGCCAAGTTTCAATTTTTTCGTTGAGCGGTTTCAGAGATACTGAGGTCAAAAGTTTTTCCTTTTTTTCTAACATGGCTGCCACACGACGTGACCCATGACGTCATAATTGTCATTTATACATTCTACAGGAGTAGTCGCTCATATGGTGAAAATTTTGTGTTAATCCGATAAGCTGTTGTGGAGAAAATGAATTTAAAAGGGAACTAGCCGGGAGGCGACGATGGTTCGCGGGCATTATTGAACAATGCCACGATAGGTACAATTGAGTTAGTGGAAGTTTTTGAGGAAGCCCTACCGTAAAAACCTATCTCTTCCGTCAAAATTGACCAAATCAAATCGGATTTTTTTATATGTTGTACTCATGGACATTACGCACAGCTTCTAGGAAATGAAATTGCGAGAAAAAAATCGAGAAAAAAGATAAAAATAAATAAAAAGTTCAAGTGGGCGTGGCTCCGCCCACAAGGGGCGTGGGACGCCCCTCATACAAAAAGACACAACTAGACCATGATATCTAGCTTGTGTCCAAGTTTCATCAAGATCGCATCAAATGTCACGGAGCTATGCTCTGGAGAGAGTCACAAACAGACAGACAGACAGACAGACAGACACAGACACACAGACACAACAAAAATAGTGGTCACTGCTGGTGCCCGCGAACCAAAAAACAACAGGTTATCCAGCCTGAAAGGCTTGGTACCTCAATAACCCGGGTTACGTGCACGAAGCAAAAACATATCTACTGCTTATAATTCAAAACACTTCACTGAACTCGAGAACGACAGGAATACTGCACTGTAAATGGTGGAGACTTGTAATACCCTTCCCCCACCTGGAGGCGGCGCTACACGATACACGTTTACATCGAGAATTTCTGTCTACATCCCAACCCCCAAGACCACCAGCAAAGGTAAAAACACCCCGATACACTAAATGGGGTTATGCTGATTCTTTGTAGTAAGTCTGGATGTAATCACCCGAGAACTGTAGGAGGAGTAGCGCGACAAACAAACAAACATACAAACACCGGTCCGTGAATCATCGTGAGGATGCCATGGCATCCCGCACCGAGTTGAAGCGGTTGGGATCTCTTCAATGGTCGGTGGCAGATTCAGAGAATTGTCGAGAAAGTGCACGACTTTGGCTTTCTTGGTAACAAGAGATCCATTGTGGTTGCATGGCTAGTTGCAGTGACACTGACAATGTTCCTGGTTTATGGGCAGCATATGTTGAATGTCAACTTTTCTCACGCCTCCAGTTCGACGATACGTCTCACAAACAACTTCCTGTCTGCTTTCATAGAAATATTTTACCATCGTTATCATGGATTTAATTCTGTCCTTGGACGTTTTTGGTGTGATCCTCTATGGGATTGTGGTAACTGACATCACTTTTCTGAAGTAGCTTCTGAAAGAAGGTGATGAATGCCTCTTCTCCCCTTTTCCTTGACCTCAGTATAAAGGTCTGTAATCAAAGGTGGAGATGCAAACATATATATATATATATATATATATATATATA
>CM068968.1:30589861-30605635 GCA_035128595.1 Eptatretus atami
ATATATATATATATATATATATATATATATACTGCATATACTCATGTATATAGGTGAGAAGGATAGCCAATGGGTATGCACACTGGCCTCTAAGCTATCTAGCCTGGGTTTGAAACTCAGCCCAGCTATAAACTACCATCCTAGTGTTTTAACCGGTGGGGATAAGCATCCATGCGTGTGTCGTGCACTGGAAGGACTTCAAACTGGGCGTCCCATCTTCTACTATTACCTGGTAGACGTTAAAAATTCCACATTGTCCTTCCGCAGACAACAGGTTAGTTATACTAGAATGCTGAACCAATTCCAAGTTCTTGCTTGGACTGTGAATGGGCAGCAAGTGGTCGACTGGCCTTCTTGGTGGTTCATTGACACCAATCCGCAGTTTACACCGCTTGCTATCTCAGAGTGTGGTTGCTGTCTGGGCAGCAGATTCTGCACCAAACTAATTGACCAGGTGGTTCACATGTGCATGTGAACGACCTTCTGCGGATACAAATCCAGACTGGACCGCTCAGAAGCAAGGGTGCTTGATCTGTGAGCTATATAGTCAAACGACTTCATCACTTTCACCAAATAATATCAGGCCTGCAATGAGCTAAAGCATAAGTGGACAATACGGGTAGTTGTTCCGTAAGCCCGTTGCGTATCAGGATTGTTTTCAAATTTAAACCTCATACAAATAATGTCTTCTGCTCACCCCTTGTACATCAATGTTTGGGTTCGAGAGGATCATTTTCAGTGGAAAACGGTGCAATACTGTTGTATTGGGCTGTCGTGTCAATTGCCACATTGTTCCGTCTCAAAATGGGTTTCCTCCGAAACGACCACTACCTCTTTTAGGGGCCCCAAACTAGTCCCATCTTCTTGTGGGATCAGCCAAATGTTTTTGGCTGAAGTCTTTCCCGAACCGGTTGGGCAGGCCTGACGTTCAAAATTAAAGAGCCAAGATTTTAAGGAATCTGGGATTGTAGGTCCTATCTGTGAAATTGCCGACAAAGTGACAACTGCGTTTGGAAAAAGCAATGTTTCGATAAAACGGAACCATGGCAAAGGTCTCTCGGGCGGGGCCTTGCATGACACCCTTGGGAAAAAATGATGGGGGCGTGCCTTCCAGCAGAATAAAACCAAGTACGGAGTGTAAAGTAGTGTCAAACGAACACACAGACCTTCGCTGTCGGAGACAAGCTGTGTACCCAATGAAGCGATTTTTGAATGGCACGGAGTTGGACTTCAATAAACCACGGGTATGCTTTCCAGATTTGTTTGACACTTTCAACTGTTTCTTTTACAGCAGTGATAAAAAAAAACAAAATTGCCTAACACATGGAAACTGCGAAGAAATGCAACATCTTTTTGGTTTCTCCATAGAAAATGGAGAAACCAAGAAAGGCATTTTGTTTCAGGGCTGGCAGGATAGCAACTGGAGGTCTTTTGCCCGTGCCTTCAAGAACTCTCTAGCCTGTAGGAGTACGAGTCTCGACCCAGCTATAGACTGTCATCTTGGTGTTCCGCAGGCAGGGGGAGGCATCAATGTGTATCCCGTCTCTTGGATGGACGTTAATCTGGAGGACCCGTCTGCTGGCATTAGCGAACAGACTTAAAAAGATCCCACGGTGTCCTTCGCGTAGAGTGGGCAACTTATCGCCGGCACCCTGAACAAATTCCTGCCCAAATCGCCTTCATGAGAAGGTCGCCTGGCCAATTGGTTCGTGAAGACCCAAGTCTTTCACAAACCGATCGCCTTGCCCGCGAATGTTTCAAAATGCAAGTTAATTATGAACAGATGTCAAAAATTTTAAACGGAACTTGATCTGACTTGTGTTTCTGTCTTTATAAGTCCCCATGAGTGCCATTTTCCAGCCCACTAGTTTGGAAATGTCCAATGAGAGAACGGTGGTGTAACTGCTGTGTATGACCTTGTAGTACATGACCAGTAGGTGTGCCGGTCTGCTGGCACACAAAGAGTGACTTGGCAGTCACCACCTAATTGCAACCAGCATGAGGGTTGTAATATATCTTCCCTTCAAACAAACTTCAATGCATGAGTAGCCATTAGACCCATCAGCACCTGCACTGTGGTTGCCAACAAATGGTTGCTTGTCCATGCTCTATCCTCTAAATGCTGAGTGTCAAGCAAGGAAGCAGCACGTACCATTTTTAAAGTCTTTGTTGTGACTCGGCCAGGGTTCAAACAGCTGACTTCCCAGACTCAGAACAGACACTTTAACCATTCTGCCACCTCATCTTATAAATCTGAACTTGTGGCAGGAAATTGGAACTTGGTCAAGGAACCAGTGGTGCACGGCAGAATTGTTTCCTGCCGCTTAAAGATTTCCCAGGGAACAATTTCCAGATGGTAAACCTTCTCCCTGCATGGATACATTTGCTATGTTAAATATTCTCTCTTAATGGTGAGATCTCGCCACATCCCACTCCCAGAAAGAATTACCTGGAGATCTTGGTAGACTTACCTGGAGTGGTAGACTCGCTTGGAGAAGGAATTACCTGGAGCGGTAGACCTTCTCCCTGGATGAACTGTCATAGATATTTGCTGTTAGATATTCTCTCTTAATGGCAGACCTCTCCACACCCCCACGCCTCGACTCCCCCCACCCCCAAGAAGAAATACCATCTGTTAGAATATTCTCCCGCCAAAAGTAATACTCCATAGTAAACCTAACTACCATGAAGTAGTTTTCTTTTAGAACCTGATAGATTGCAGCTTAAACATCGGGGGTGATCACAGACAGGGCTTGTTTGTACATTTTGTACAAATACCCGAAACTTGTACAGATGTCACCTGCAGCCAGCTATCACAGCATCATCGACTCGTGACTTTGTCTCTTTCACAACCACAGCTTCTCTGCATGAGATATTTCCTTTTAAATCAGGTGTTTGATCTGAATGAGATGGTTATAACAGGCAGTTCCTCATCGTTAATGAGTGACGCCATTGTTCACCCAAAGAACCTACAACACCACAAAGGTAAGAGAAATTGCAAGTAAAAAGGAACATTGTTACCCAATTGCTCAAACTCGGTTGTGCAACTTCCTCCTGCAAAAACTGCCATGGAGGAAAAGCTGCCAGTCGAAGCCAGCAACGATCACCTGCTCTCTTTGTGGAATGCAATGTGGGATCTTTGGCGTCCACTAACTCATGGCAGCAGATGTCCGCCGGATGAATGGCACGTTCAATAACCTGCCTGCGAAGCACCTGCAGTCTGACAGTTTGTGGTCGGAACTCAAACACAGACAAGATAGCTCAAAGTCAAATAAACCATCCTGTTGGATTTTTAATACTTATCTTCATCTGGTGTTGTGAGCTTTTGCAAGTCCGTGTGCCCTTTGCACATTGCCCTTCTGGATGGTGTTTTTCGTGGCTTTGTGGAAATCCGTCTCTGGGTCTGATTTCTCTTACAAGAAACGTCGAGGCAAGAGCAGGTCATGAGGCCCATCAAGTCTCAAGGCAAATTATGAGAATAAAATGGTTAAAGTTATCTGCCATAAAAGATCACAAAGTGCTAAAGTTTAGGGCTTTATCTTTCATCAGAGCAAATGAGAGAGATGGGAAACTGGCAGCGGTTCAAATAAGGTGAGTGACGATGTGTTAAATATCCCATGGTGTCTTTCATTAAGAATAGGTGAGTTATTGCCAACACCCTGAACAAATGACAAATCTATCCAAACTCTCTGGCCAACCCCTTCGATGATGATGATGATGATGATGATGATGATGATGATGATGATGATGATGATGATGATGACGATGAGGATGACGGCTAAAACATTATTTGTTATTTCAGAGAGCAGCATCGAACAATGAGTAATGCCAAAAGAGATGTACTATGTAGTTGGAAACTTTTGGAACACTGAAATCACTTCACATTGAGACTTGCGATTTGCATGTCATCCTCTACCTCGTATTATCTCACTACATGTACTTTTGTAGAGATTAACATTATTAGCTCACCTGGACTTCAGTCCAGTGAGCTTATGCGATGAAGCGGTGTCCATAGGTGAGTGAGTAAGTCAGTCAGTCAGTCTGTAAACACTTCAGTCATTATCTCTTGAACCAAACATACCATTTTGATGAAACTTGGCCACAAGCTTCATATCTGAAGGCTAACGAAAGTCTATTGACCGCATCAAAATCTGTTGTTATTAAGGGGTATATTGAGGGGGGTGGGGCAGTGTATTATCCCCAAAATATGTGTTTGCTCTCTTCTCCGAAACTACACACATGATTTGGATGAAATTTGACCACAACCTTCATCACCCGTGATGTACCAAAGTTTGTTCACGGCATTAACAAAAAAATCAGGATCGATGGGGTCTACGGGAGTTGATGATGTGCTCCTGATCTGAGTGAGCTTCAGGATGTGCGGTCAAATTTTTATATATACTGCCCTATCAGGATGATAGTTTAGAGGCAGCGTTTGGAATTGACCCCAGACTAGGCAACTCAAGAGTGAGCACACTATCTCTCTATCACTACAAGCTTCCTCTCTTTATACTTTCATAATATGTTGGATATATATATATATATAATTATATATGTAGACACACACACACATACAGAGAATACATGAAAAACAAAGACCCACTCACATCTCTCACTTGTGAATGGAGGGAATAACCAATTATCTCTCACCTAAACAATTAAGCCCAGGTGGCTGATCGAGATCAGGTTATTTAGTCTTTATGAAGAAGGTTGATGTTTATAACTGGAGCAAAAATTAACCCGGGAGTGCACCACAGCAAGGATGGGCCAAATGACTTAATTTCCTTGTTTGAGGTCAGTTTCTTGATTTTCAAACCTGAATACACACACACACATACAGAGGATTTCCTTGACAGTGATGGGGGGGGGGAGGTGTTGTTTTTTACGTCCACGACCTGACGTTCGGTACCCCCAGCACATACGCAAAATTTGGTGGAGATTGGTCAAGCGGTGTGGAATTCTATTTTTAAAAAAACACAAACAAAGAAACGGCTTCATACACAAACATATATATATATATATATCTTTGTATCTCTCTTTGTGTCTCTCTTTATATGTGTATTTATCACGTCCTTCGCCAGTAAAGATATGTTCTGTACCGTATTTGTGTTTTGCTTTGCTGTCACAGATTGTTTATCTTCCGAGCTAGAAATGACTTTCCTTTGTATGAATCTTCTGACAATCCACCAAAATCTGATGCTTCTCATGTGTTACTCTGAGTCTGCATTTATTTTAATTTGTAGAATACAGGTTGATTCTTGCTTTTCATGGCACTAATTTTTCTCTCTAATTGTTTGTGGCTTTTTTGAGTAAAATTCTGCAAATATCACACGACCTTGATTTATGTGCCCGTTCCACACTAACCCGCAGAGTTGGTGCTTCCATGATGCCAGCCTGCATGTATCCAGAAGAACTCCTTTCTTGCCTTCATACGCATAGTTTAGTGTGGAACAGACACATAGGGCTGCGCGGTAGTTTTCCATTGGCTCGGGGGGCACAATCATGGATGCGTTGCCACTCCGACGTAAGATACTCAAATGGCTCATTTTTCCCAGAGCTTCAACCGACCTCAGAAGGATGACGGGTTGAGCCAACCCACCTGGTGTTGTTTAACGACACGACAGGGGCTATAACTCAGGACTCTAAGATTTTAAGCTACCCACCTTAAACGTTAAGCTAACACCAGGCGTCAGCGTGCATACATCTCTATTTATACTAAACCAGACTCAGTGGTGTAATGGTTAGAGCGTCCACTCTGAGTTTAGGAAGTCAGTGGGTCGAATGCTGGCCGAGTCATACCAACGACTTTAAAAATGGGACATGCTGCTCAGCATTTAAAACGATAGAGCATGGACAATCAACCCCAAGGTTGGCAATACTAGGACAGACTTCGATGGGCCGAATTAACTTCCCCTGCATCCTTGCAAGGAAACATGTATTATTATTTCAAAACATTCGTGATACCAACCAGCCGAGATCTCTATCTCTTGCGAAACTATTCCAAAGCAATGTGGTTGCAAAATGCTGTTTCAGAAATGTTATAAAGCATAAATATACATTAACAAAATACAAAAAACAAAAATTTAAAAACACCCTACATATATGTACTATGTACATACTACATGGTGAGCATGTGCCACAGCACGTCGCTGCGTCCACTT
Source organism: Eptatretus atami (assembly GCA_035128595.1). Taxonomy (NCBI): domain Eukaryota; kingdom Metazoa; phylum Chordata; class Myxini; order Myxiniformes; family Myxinidae; genus Eptatretus; species Eptatretus atami. Next base: position 30,596,023 of record CM068968.1, read on the forward strand.
TCCACTGGAACTCCACGGGCCTCGTCTGGCCACCCAGGCAGATGCCTGGCCCATCCCCTCACTTCGGGATGGACATTCTTAGTAACCCCCCCGAAGGGACCACCTCAGGTTTAACCCGAGAAGACGTGTTGTCTGGTGGACACCCCAGCACTATCCCACCACACACCACTTAATGTGTTTTTGCAGAGTGATGTGTTTTTACGGTGGCCGAACTGCAAATCCTGCGAACCAACCTCTTCAGAAAGGTAACCAACAACAGGAGGACGTCCGCAGATGCAGTTGGGCACCAGATATAGATGGCTGTTGGCGCACAAGGAGCTCCTTCACCTTTGACAGGTTTTGATTTTAGTCCAGGTCAGGTCAGGTCGTCAGGTATGGGAGCATGTGCCAGAGCAGTGCGTCGCTGTGTCAATTTTTGTGGACGACACTTCAGCACCACTCTGACACACTCTCCACAATCTGACCCAGGAATGTTACCCCGTGGTTTCCCTCCTATCATTAAAGATGGGAGTCCCGAAGACTTTGCCCCAATCCCGTCATCCGGTGAGCAGCCAGGCGAAGGGAAGCTGCACAGGAGGTACTCACACGGAGTGGGTTTTCAGGTTTTTTTTAATGCTTCTGGAATGTTTTGTGGAATGAAGGGTTTTACGGTGGCCGGAGTGCAAATCCTGCCACCAACCTCTAGACACTACCATTTAACCTTTTAATATTTGACCACATTATTAATATGTCTACGAGAGCATAATTGTGAAGTTTCACGTCAATGATGAAGCAGTCAAGAGAAAGAATTTTTAAAGATTTTCGTTCATCCAATATGGCTGCCAGACCATGTGACCTATGAATTATTTGTGAGTGCCCTGGTATCCCAAGTCTGGGGACATGTGTGGGAGATTCCCCTCAATCTGTCACGAGGTTCTGGAGAAGAGGATTTTAAAAGATTTATTCTTCAAAAAAATCATAACTGCCAGACCATGTCATCTATGAGTTAAAATTTACACCTTATATTCATCAAGGCTAATAGATCATATGTGTGGAGTTTCGGATCGATCTCATGAGCCTTATGTAGAAGAAGATTTTTAAAGCTTTTTATGTTCAATCCAATATGGCTGCCAAACACGTGACCGATGACTCATCAATTTTCCTCTCGAACATTGTTTTTGCTGAACAACAAAAATATAACTTTCATACTGATCGGATAACGAGTTCGACATTTGTATTTGTGACGTCATAATGAAGCACCTTTGACATCATCAAAACAATTACAATTATTCCCATGAGGAGTACTTGCCATGTGCCAAGTTTCAATTTTTTTGTGACGTTTCAGAGATACGAGGTCAAAAGTTTTCCTTTTTTTCTAACATGGCTGCCACACGACGTGACCCATGACTCATAATTGTCATTTAACATTCTACAGGAGTAGTCGCTCATATGGTGAAAAATTTGTTTAATCCGATAAGCTGTTGTGGAGAAAATGAATTTAAAAGGGAACTAGCCGGGAGGCGACGATGGTTCGCGGGCATTATTTACAATGCCACGATAGGTACAATTGAGTTAGTGGAAGTTTTTGAGGAAGCCCTACCGTAAAAACTATCTCTTCCGTCAAAATTGACCAAATCAAATCGGATTTTTTTATATTGTTGTACTCATGGACATTACGCACAGCTTCTAGAAATGAATTGCGAGAAAAAAATCGAGAAAAAGATAAAAATAAATAAAAAGTTCAAGTGGGCGTGGCTCCGCCACAAGGGGCGTGGGACGCCCCTCATACAAAAAGACACAACTAGACCATGATATCTAGCTTGTGTCCAAGTTTCATCAAGATCGCATCAAATGTCACGAGCTATGCTCTGGAGAGAGTCCACACACAGACAGACAGACAGACAGACAGACACACGACACAGACACACAGACACAACAAAAATAGTGGTCACTGCTGGTGCCGCGAACCAAAAAACAACAGGTTATCCAGCCTGAAAGGCTTGGTACCTCAATAACCGGGTTACGTGCACGAAGCAAAACATATCTACTGCTTATAATTCAAAACACTTCACTGAACTCGAGAACGACAGGAATACTGCCTGTAAATGGTGGAACTTGTATACCCTTCCCCCACCTGAGGCGGCGCTACACGATACACGTTTACATCGAGAATTCTGTCTACATCCCAACCCCCAAGACCACCAGCAAAGGAAAAACACCCCGATACACTAATGGGTTATGCTGATTCTTTGTAGTAAGTCTGGATGTAATCACCCGAGAACTGTAGGAGGAGTAGCGCGACAAAAAACAAAACATACAAACACCGGTCCGTGAATCATCGTGAGGATGCCATGGCATCCGCACCGAGTTGAAGCGGTTGGATCTCTTCAATGGTCGGTGGCAGATTCAGAGAAATTGTCGAGAAAGTGCACGACTTTGGCTTTCTTGGTAACAAGAGATCCATTGTGGTTGCATGGCTAGTTGCAGTGACCATGACAATGTTCCTGGTTTATGGGCAGCATATGTTGAATGTCAACTTTTCTCACGCCTCCAGTTCGACGATACGTCTCACAAACAACTTCCTGTCTGCTTTCAAGAAATATTTTACCATCGTTATCATGGATTTAATTCTGTCCTTGGACGTTTTTGGTGTGATCCTCTATGGGATTGTGGTAACTGACATCACTTTTCTGAAGTAGCTTCTGAAGAAGGTGATGAATGCCTCTTCTCCCCTTTTCGACCTCAGTATAAAGGTCTGTATCAAAGGTGGAGATGCAAACAAAATATATATATATATATATATATATATATATATATATATTATATATATATATATATACTGCATATACTCATGTATATAGGAGAAGGATAGCCAATGGGTATGCACACTGGCCTCTAAGCTATCTAGCCTGGGTTTGAAACTCAGCCCAGCTATAAACTACCATCTAGTGTTTAACCGGTGGGATAAGCATCCATGCGTGTGCGTGCACTGGAAGGACTTCAAACTGGGCGTCCCATCTTCTACTATTACCTGGTAGACGTTAAAAATTCCACATTGTCTTCCGCAGACAACAGGTTAGTTACTAGAATGCTGAACCAATTCCAAGTTCTTGCTTGGACTGGAATGGGCAGCAAGTGGTCGACTGGCCTTCTTGGTGGTTCATTGACACCAATCCCAGTTTACACCGCTTCTATCTCAGAGTGTGGTTGCTGTCTGGGCAGCAGATTCTGCACCAAACTAATTGACCAGGTGGTTCACATGTGCATGTGAACGACCTCTGCGGATACAAATCCAGACTGGACCGCTCAGAAGCAAGGGTGCTTGATCTGTAGCTATATAGTCAAACGACTTCATCACTTTCACCAAATAATATCAGGCCTGCAATGAGCTAAAGCATAAGTGGACAATACGGGTAGTTGTTCCGTAAGCCCGTTGCGTATCAGGATTGTTTTCAAATTTAAACCTCATACAAATAATGTCTTCTGCTCACCCTTGTACATCAATGTTTGGGTTCGAGAGGATCATTTTCAGTGGAAAACGGTGCAATACTGTTGTATTGGGCTGTCGTGTCAATTGCCACATTGTTCCGTCTCAAATGGGTTCCTCCGAAACGACCACTACCTCTTTTAGGGCGGCCCAATAGTCTATCCATCTTCTTGTGGGATCAGCCAAATGTTTTTGGCTGAAGTCTTTCCCGAACCGTTGGGCAGCCTGACGTTCAAAATGAAGAGCCAAGATTTTTAAGGAATCTGGGATTGTAGGTCCTATCTGTGAAATTGCCGACAAAGTGACAACTGCGTTTGGAAAAAGCAATGTTTCGATTAAAACGAACCATGGCAAAGGTCTCTCGGGCGGGGCCTTGCATGACACCCTTGGAAAAAATGATGGGGGCGTGCCTTCCAGCAGAATAAAACCAAGTACGGAGTGTAAAGTAGTGTCAAACGAACACACAGACCTTCGCTGTCGGAGACAAGCTGTGTACCCAATGAAGCGATTTTTGAATGGCACGAGTTGGACTTCAATAAACCACGGGTATGCTTTCCAGATTGTTTGACACTTTCAACTGGTTCTTTTACAGCAGTGATAAAAAAAACAAAATTGCCTAACACATGGAAACTCGAAGAAATGCAACATCTTTTTGGTTTCTCCATAGAAAATGGAGAAACCAAGAAAGGCATTTTGTTCAGGCTGGCAGGATAGCAACTGGAGGTCTTTTGCCCGTGCCTTCAAGAACTCTCTAGCCTGTAGGAGTACGAGTCTCGACCCAGCTATAGACTGTCATCTTGGTTTCCGCAGGCAGGGGAGGCATCAATGTGTATCCGTCTCTTGGATGGACGTTAATCTGGAGGACCCGTCTGCTGGCATTAGCGAACAGACTTAAAAAGATCCCACGGTGTCCTTCGCGTAGAGTGGGCAACTTATCGCCGGCACCCTGAACAAATTCCTGCCCAAATCGCCTTCATGAGAAGGTCGCCTGGCCAATTGGTTCGTGAAGACCCAAGTCTTTCACAAACCGATCGCCTTGCCCGCGAATGTTTCAAAATGCAAGTTAATTATGAACAGATGTCAAAAAATTTTAAACGGAACTTGATCTGACTTGTGTTTCTGTCTTTATAAGTCCCCATGAGTGCCATTTTCCAGCCCACTAGTTTGGAAATGTCCAATGAGAGAACGGTGGTGTAACTGCTGTGTATGACCTTGTAGTACATGACCAGTAGGTGTGCCGGTCTGCTGGCACACAAAGAGTGACTTGCAGTCACCACCTAATTGCAACCAGCATGAGGGTTGTAATATATCTTCCTTCAAACAAACTTCAATGCATGAGTAGCCATTAGACCCATCAGCACCTGCACTGTGGTTGCAACAAATGGTTGCTTGTCCATGCTCTATCCTCTAAATGCTGCGAGTGTCAAGCAAGGAAGCAGCACGTACCATTTTTAAAGTCTTGTTGTGACTCGGCCAGGGTTCAAACAGCTGACTTCCCAGACTCAGAACAGACACTTTAACCATTCTGCCACCTCATCTTATAAATCTGAACTTGTGGCAGGAAATTGGAACTTGGTCAGGAACCAGTGGTGCACGGCAGAATTGTTTCCTGCCGCTTAAAGATTTCCCAGGGAACAATTTCCAGATGGTAAACCTTCTCCTGATGGATACATTTGCTATGTTAAATATCTCTCTTAATGGTGAGATCTCGCCACATCCCCTCCCAGAAAGAATTACCTGGAGATCTTGGTAGACTTACCTGGAGTGGTAGACTCGCTTGGAGAAGGAATTACCTGGAGCGGTAGACCTTCTCCCTGGATGAACTGTCATAGATATTTGCTGTTAGATATTCTCTCTTAATGGCAGACCTCTCCACACCCCCACGCCTCGACTCCCCCACCCCAAGAAGAATACCATTGTTAGAATATTCTCCCGCCAAAAGTAATACTCCATAGTAACCTAACTACCATGAAGTAGTTTTTCTTTTAGAACCTGATAGATTGCAGCTTAAAAATCGGGGTGATCACAGACAGGGCTTTGTTGTACATTTTGTACAAATACCCGAAACTTGTACAAATGTCACCTGCAGCCAGCTATCACAGCTCATCGACTCGTGACTTTGTCTCTTTCACAACCACAGCTTCTCTGCATGAGATATTTCCTTTTAAATCAGGTGTTTGATCTGAATAGATGGTTATAACAGGCAGTTCCTCATCGTTAATGAGTGACGCCATTGTTCACCCAAAGAACCTACACACCACAAAGGTAGAAAAATTGCAAGTAAAAAGGAACATTGTTACCCAATTGCTCAAACTCGGTTGTGCAACTTCCTCCTGCAAAAACTGCCATGGAGGAAAAGCTGCCAGTCGAAGCCAGCAACGATCACCTGCTCTCTTTGTGGAATGCAATGTGGATCTTTGGCGTCCACTAACTCATGCAGCAGATGTCCGCCGGATGAATGGCACGTTCAATAACCTGCCTGCGAAGCACCTGCAGTCTGACAGTTTGTGGTCGGAACTCAAACACAGACAAGATAGCTCAAAGTCAAATAAACCATCCTGTTGGATTTTAATACTTATCTTCATCTGGTGTTGTGAGCTTTTGCAAGTCCGTGTGCCCTTTGCACATTGCCCTTCTGGATGGTGTTTTTCGTGGCTTTTGTGGAAATCCGTCTCTGGGTCTGATTTCTCTTACAAGAACGTCGAGGCAAGAGCAGGTCATGAGCCCATCAAGTCTCAGGCAAATTATGAGAATAAAATGGTTAAAGTTATCTGCCATAAAGATCACAAAGTGCTAAAGTTTAGGGCTTTATCTTTCATCAGAGCAAATGAGAGAGAATGGGAACTGGCAGCGGTTCAAATAAGGTGAGTGACGATGTGTTTAATATCCCATGGTGTCTTCATTAAGAATAGGTGAGTTATTGCCAACACCCTGAACAAATGACAAATCTATCCAAACTCTCTGGCCAACCCTTCGATGAAGATGAAGATGAATGATTGAAGATGAAGATGAAGATGAAGATGAAGATGATGATGATGACGGCTAAAACATTATTGTTATTTCAGAGCAGGCATCGAACAATGAGTAATGCCAAAAGAGATGTACTATGTAGTTGGAAACTTTTGGAACACTGAAATCACTTCACATTGAGACTTGCATTTGCATTCATCCTCTACCTCGTATTATCTCACTACATGTACTTTTGTAGAGATTAACATTATTAGCTCACCTGGACTTCAGTCCAGTGAGCTTATGCGATGAAGCGGTGTCCATAGGTGAGTGAGTAAGTCAGTCAGTCAGTCTGTAAACACTTCAGTCATTATCTCTTTGAACCAAACATACCATTTTGATGAAACTTGGCCCAAGCTTCATATCTGAAGCCTAACGAAAGTCTATTGCGCATCAAAATCTGTTTTATTAAGGGGGTATATTGGGGGGGGTGGGGGCAGTGTATTGATCCCCAAAATATGTGTTTGCTCTCTTCTCCGAAACTACACACATGATTTGGATGAAATTGACCACAACCTTCATCACCCGTGATGTACCAAAGTTTGTTCACGGCATTAACAAAAAAAATCAGGATCGATGGGGGTCTACGGGGGGGTTTGAGTGATTTTGCTCCTGATCTGAGTGAGCTTCAGGATGTGCGGTCAAATTTTTATATATACTGCCCTATCAGGATGATAGTTTAGAGGCAGCGTTTGGAATTGACCCCAGACTAGGCAACTCAAGAGTGAGCACACTATCTCTCTTTCACTACAAGCTTCCTCTCTTTATACTTTCATAATATGTTGGATATATATATATATATATAATTATATATGTAGACACACACACACATACAGAGAATACATGAAAAACAAAGACCACTCACATCTTCACTTGTGAATGGAGGGAATAACCAATTATCTCTCACCTAAACAATTAAGCCCAGGTGGCTGATCGAGATCAGGTTATTTAGTCTTTTATGAAGAAGGTTGATGTTTATAACTGGAGCAAAAATTAACCCGGGAGTGCACCACAGCAAGGATGGGCCAAATGACTTAATTTCCTTGTTTGAGTCAGTTTCTTGATTTTCAACCTGAATACACACACACAATACAGAGGATTTCCTTGACAGTGATGGGGGGGGAGGTGTTGTTTTTACGTCCACGACCTGACGTTCGGTACCCCAGCACATACGCAAAATTTGGTGGAGATTGGTCAAGCGGTGTGGAATTCTATTTTAAAAAAACACAAACAAAGAAACGGCTTCATACACAAACTATATATATATATATATATATTTTTGTATCTCTCTTTTGTCTCTCTTTATATGTGTATTTATCACGTCCTTCGCCAGTAAAGATATGTTCTGTACCGTATTTGTGTTTTGCTTTGCTGTCACAGATTGTTTATCTTCCGAGCTAGAAATGACTTTCCTTTGTATGAATCTTCTGACAATCCACCAAAATCTGATGCTTTCATGTGTTACTCTGAGTCTGCATTTATTTTAATTTGTAGAATACAGGTTGATTCTTGCTTTTCATGGCACTAATTTTTCTCTCTAATTGTTTGTGGCTTTTTTGAGTAAAATTCTGCAAATATCACACGCCTTGATTATGTGCCCGTTCCACACTAACCCGCAGAGTTGGTGCTTCCATGATGCCAGCCTGCATGTATCCAGAAGAACTCCTTTCTTGCCTCATACGCATAGTTTAGTGTGGAACAGACACATAGGCTGCGCGGTAGTTTTCCATTGCTCGGGGGCACAATCATGGATGCGTTGCCACTCCGACGTAAGATACTCAAATGGCTCATTTTTCCCAGAGCTTCAACCGACCTCAGAAGGATGCAGGATGCCAACCCACCTGGTGTTGTTTAACGACACGACAGGGGCTATAACTCAGGACTCTAAGATTTTAAGCTACCCACCTTAAACGTTAAGCTAACACCAGGCGTAGCGTGCATACATCTCTATTTATACTAAACCAGACTCAGTGGTGTAATGGTTAGAGCGTCCACTCTGAGTTTAGGAAGTCAGTGGTCGAATGCTGGCCGAGTCATACCAACGACTTTAAAAATGGGACATGCTGCTCAGCATTTAAAACGATAGAGCATGGACAATCAACCCCAAGGTTGGCAATACTAGGACAGACTTCGATGGGCCGAATGAACTTCTCCTGCATCCTTGCAAGGAAACATGTATTATTATTTCAAAACATTCGTGATACCAACCAGCCGAGATCTCTATCTCTTGCGAAACTATTCCAAAGCAATGTGGTTGCAAAATGCTGTTTCAGAAATGTTATAAAGCATATATACATTAACAAAAATACAAAAAAAAAAATTTAAAAACACCCTACATATATGTACGTATGTACATACTACATGGTGAGCATGTGCCACAGCACGTCGCTGCGTCCACTTTCCACTGGAACTCCACGGGCCTCGTCTGGCCACCCAGGCAGATGCCTGGCCCATCCCCTCACTTCGGGATGGACATTCTTAGTAACCCCCCCCGAAGGGACCACCTCAGGTTTAACCCGAGAAGACTGTTGTTGTCTGGTGGACACCCCAGCACTATCCCACCACACACCACTTAATGTGTTTTTGCAGAGTGATGTGTTTTTACGGTGGCCGAACTGCAAATCCTGCAACCAACCTCTTCAGAAAGGTAACCAACAACAGGAGGACGTCCGCAGATGCAGTTGGGCACCAGATATAGATGGCTGTTGGCGCACAAGGAGCTCCTTCACCTTTGACAGGTTTTGATTTTAGTCCAGGTCAGGTCAGGTCAAGTCAGGTATGGGAGCATGTGCCAGAGCAGTGCGTCGCTGTGTCAATTTTTGTGGACGACACTTCAGCACCACTCTGACACACTCTCCCACAATCTGACCCAGGAATGTTACCCCGTGGTTTCCCTCCTATCATTAAAGATTGGGAGTCCCGAAGCTTTGCCCCAATCCCGTCATCCGGTGAGCAGCCAGGCGAAGGGAAGCTGCACAGGAGGTACTCACACGGAGTGGGTTTTCAGGTTTTTTTTAATGCTTCTGGAATGTTTTGTGGAATGAAGGGTTTTACGGTGGCCGGAGTGCAAATCCTGCACCAACCTCCTAATAAGAAGTAACCCAACTGCAGGAGGATGTCCACAGAACAGTTCGCACT
>CM068968.1:30605660-30615776 GCA_035128595.1 Eptatretus atami
AGATATGGATGACCATTGGCTCACAAGGAGCTCCTCCGCCCTCCTCCGCCCTTCCTCCGCATTAGTCCAGCTGGGTGTCCATATCCATACACCATCCTCACCAGAAGGACATGGTAGGGGGAACCAGTTTGGTCGCCAACATTCGACCATGAACAGGTTAGTGCAGGCTTTACATGATACCTGTAGCAAGTCACAGATCTGATCTGGCCTGGCCTGACAATCTGGCTTGGGTGCCACCATAATCAGCCAGGCTGCTCTGTACCATCTAATATAGCACAGCACAGTGCAGAGCTCAAGTCCTCAAGCAATCCCCCAACCCAAGCCTCTAAGTCACTGGATTACAGGCACATGCCACTACACCTGGCATGTGCATATATATGTACACATGTGTGTATATATATATATATATAATTATATATATATACATGTTGTATATATATACATATATATATACATGTTGTATATATATATACATATATATACATATATATATATATATATACATATATATATATATCCAACCTGATGTACCGTAATCTGTGAAACAGAGTGTTCGTTCTGCCGAAGCAGTTTCTAGAGCTGGGCTCATGCTGGGTAGTTTGCCATCCCTCTCTTATCAGTAGTCAGGGCAAGAATGTGTAATTTGCTCAGGGTGCTGGCGATGGCTCGCTTACTGGTCGTGAAGGACACCGTGGGATCTCCAACGTCCACCAACTAATGTCGGCAGACAGGACACCCAGTTTAACGTCCATCCGAGCGACATCACACACATTGATGAATCACCCTGCCTGTGAAACAGTGCGATGACAGTTTATATCTGGGAAGAGATGCGAACACAAGCTACATGGCCAAGAGGCATGTTGCATGACGAAGTGGCTGGGATTATACATTTTAAAACGAAAAAGGTGTGTCCAACCAAAGAAGTAATGAGATGTACGCTACAAAATCCAGAAATAAACAAGAAAGGGCAGATTCCTTCTGAGGCGACATTTCACCCGCTTCCCAGCAGACTTCCTCAGCCCAAACGACCCATAATATGTAGGATTATATATCAAAGTGAGCAAGTGACTCGCAGGTGAAAAATATAGTACAGCAAGTATAGCAAATCGTCATTTTGTGAAGTCAAATAGAACTTCAAAATTAATGGAGAAACTTTTCGGGTTTGCTCGAGGCTAAAAACAGAATGTTCCAGTAAGTTGTCAATGTAGAAAACCACAAAAACAGATTTCTAAATGCGAGGTGCCTGTTAACGATATCCTTTCCTTCAGACAGCCTCACAAGCTTGCCATTTTTCCTGTATAGTATTGCACACTCTTGAAATCCCCTTCTTGGACGCCCTGTATTAACATTAGCCAGATGGGAGAACTGGTGAATGTATTTGCACAAGGAATGCAAAACCTCTTCATGTAAGACGCTGTGGGATTTTTAGTGTCCACAACTTCAAGTTAGATGGGAGAGCTGGCTTTACGTACATCCACATCGGAGGACTGGCATGGTTAAGTGACATGATGAAGAGCTTGAACCGAGCCAAGACACACAATGGCCCAACTAAGCTTTATTTGGTCATGGAGTTCCATACTCGAGAAGCAGCTGAGGCAGTCACAACTGGTTGTGCATGTTTCGGTGACTAAGTACAAATCCTAAGAAATTTCCACATGATCGCAGGGTGTGGAAATCTCTTCTAATCAGTCATATGACTGAAATACACACCAGTAATGGTAACACAATGGAGGTTAACACGTCCTGACACCAAGACGCAAAGTCTGGCATCCTGACCTGTTTGCCAAGCTCCCTGGGTGCTGCATACAAGGCCACCTTCATACCTGCCTTTCTTATTTCATCCACTCATGCATTCAACACAATAACATCAATGGGGCCCTCTCCTCTTCTCTTCCAGTGGAGGCTGGAGTTCCCCCAAGGCAGTGTATTCGGCACAGTCTTGTTCCGTTTCTCCATATACCCTTTCTCTTTTTTTTGCAGATGACTCCACATTGTGTCACACAGTGCCACACCTATCCCTCTGACAGACAGACAGACGGACGGACACACAAACAGAAGCATCTCCTCGGCTGACAAATTGAAACACAAACTGGGGACCCTTCATCATTCCAAACGATTCCTTGAAATATCAAAGCTATTCAAAGCAGATAAGGCCTTTCTCCATATTTGAAGTAGTGTCCCCATGAGTTGACGCCCCAGAATCACTTCTGTCTCTCCTTGAAGCTGTATGATCAAAAGCTATTCACATTCTTGGCGTCTCCTCCAATGCAAGCCAAAGGACAAGGTCTGTCTACCAGTCTTGCTCCCTCTCCTCCTTCTCAGCCTTCCGACCCTCCTCAGCTCCTTCAGGATGGACTCGTTCTTCCAGTAACCCCCTAGTGGTTAAACTCCCATAATCCAAGCTTAATGCACACCTCCATTGTTTTGTTCCTCGCTTCGCCCATTTGTGGAACTGCCATCACGAGGCTTTCCCATTTTCCATCCACACTTTTAAGCAGGTGGTGCACCGCTCTCTCATGTTATCCCCTGTACCTACCTGCAATCTTTTCTACCCCCATTAGCCTGACCAAACCCATGCCTCTTTCTTGCAGGTTATTGTGTCTCCTTTCTCTCCTCTTATCCTGTTCATTCATTCCCTTGCTTTTCTTTCTTTTTTTTTCTTGTCCAATTATGGCCCCACTGTCAGCACATTGCCCTATTACCCTCCTTCACCTCAACATTTGATCATACAGTAAGCCACAATGTTGTTCTAAGAAAAGAAAATTCAGGAAAAAGCTGAACTTTTTACATTTCTTCTTGTTTTCGTTTCTGCTCTACTAGATATTGAGTGTAAATAGGATGAGGAAACACAAAAAGGAGAAATATTAAACAGCTGCAGCTTAGACACAGAGAGCTACGAAAGTCGTACATAATAAGCAGTTTCCCTTTGTCACTCATGGCTTCCCCGCCTGAACAACGTAATTACTCCGCTTATCACCAAGGAAATGGCTTGGATTTCAAAGTACAGTGTGTGATGAAGATTTAATGAAATGTTCCAACTCGTATGCATTCCAACCATCTCCAAAAACAGCTGTCAAGGGGGGAAATCGTTTCATCGCAAGATTAGGTGAATGTCTACCTTGATCGCTTGACAGTGGACCGATTGTTGCATTACTGGTTTTATCCAACCCACGAACCCCTTTCTAGTGCGAGGCATTTGACTTTCCAGATGTGCAGGAACACTGCTGACGGCCGTTCCAGAAGTCTTGGTGCAAATCCTGCTGAAGGCAGCAATATAAATCATTCGGCTTTTTAAGCTACTTCAACCTGAGCTACTCTCACCGGATTAACCTTGTCGCTAGTGACCCTCTGGGGCTGGGAAACCCTCTCTTCTTTCTTTGCCACAATAAGTTATATGGTCAACTTCGGAGTTCTTGCCACAGCTGATGTGGATCCATTAACATTTGTATTGGATGCTAAATGCTAGCAGGATAGCTTTGGAGGTATACGCACTCGCCTCTAATCTGTCCAGTCTGGGTTGGAATCTCGACCCAGCAATAAACTGTCGGGATTGACACTTTGTATGGCAAGGCTTTGGATGTATCACAAAGTGTGCCATCCTTCGGAAGAACATTAAACTGGGTGTCCAGTCTGCCAGCATTAGTTGTCTGCCACATACAGTATGTCATATATCTGCCACATTACTTTCCCAGCATCTGCCACGTATGCCGCGGTGTCGTTCGCGAAGAGTAGTTGAGTTATTGCTGGCTTTCTGGCCAAATTCTAAATGCCTGCCATATCTACTGCTGGGAAGGCTATGGCAAATCTGTTTGTAAAATACTTTCCAAGAGACTGCTTCAGCAGCAAGTACCAGCGCTCAGGTGGATTAAACAGTCGAGGGACAGACAGATTCTGTTTCATCCTCCTCGTTCATGAATATTTCACATGTCTGTTGTTCACCTGTTTAAAATTATTACCCCCTGCATCTGTTTCTATACTCGCAACAAATTACTCAAACTCCAAACAAATTGTTATTCGGCAAACTACATTTCAAAGTTGGCCTCCAAAGCCAGTCATTGACTGGGTCGTCTGCGTCGTACAGTCTTTCCTTGGCACACCTGAACCCCTATCTTCCAACAAGACCTTGATCTATAGCTTGATGGAGTGCTGTTCTCCCCTCTGGCTTGGCTCCCCCCTACCTCACATCTTGCTCAGTTTGACACCGTGGAAACCAAGGCCTTCAAGATTATTAGAATGTCCCATGATGAAGCCGAGTGTATGGGCATATCACTTTCCCATCGTAGACAGATCGGTGGTCTCCGTCTTCTAACGTCTCCTTTCTAGTCGTGCACCCTCTGCTCCTTCTGTGCTTTCACCCCCCCCCCCTCCCCTCAACCCAAGGTTTCTGGGGGTGCACGCAGTTCACCATAAACCCCTTCCAGTGAAATTACCTAAATCCAGCATCACTACTCACCTCCACTCATTTGTTCCTCTTTTTTCCTGCCTGTGGAACCAACTTCCATGTTCTCTTCAATCTCATCCTTCCCTCCAAATTTTAAGACAGCTGCTGTTCACCACCATCTCAGATCATCCCTCATCCAAAACCATGATTTTTTCTACCCACATTTTTAGATTTTGGTGAAGATCCAGGTCCGGATACTAGAATTTTGTAATGAAACGGTCCAAGACCAAGAAGGAACTCGAAGAAGTGAAGAGCAAAGATGGAGTCATCGGGAGGAATCTGGGTAGGATTCTGGTAAGTAAGTGATTCTATGAGAGAGGGGGCAAAAACGATATGCTGCACAGCACGATATCTCAAACAGTTATGGATGGATTCAGACGAAACTTGGTGGATGAGTTGGGTAGGTGACAAGAACAAGCCGATTACATTTTGGTTAAGGTACCGAAGCAGATCGGGCCTATCAGTTGGATAGAAAACATAAACTGTTCAGCCTGGCAGAGGTATGCACTCCACCGAGTGCCTTCTAGTTTGTATAAGTCTCCCTCATTTTGTCTTTTAACCTTTGCTTTGTGTTTCCCCCCCCCCCCCCCCCCTCTCTTCTACTTGTTGCTTTTGTTCTGTTGCATCCTGTTCCATTCAGTGTTCGAGCTAATCCACGAGTCTTGACCTTGTATGCAAAAAAAAGAGAAGTCTGTCTAAATTAGGGTTCAATCGAACGTATGGCTGAGCCAGGGGTTCATGAATGACATGGGCCAAAAGCTTTCCCTGGCTGACAATCCAAAAGATGGGAAATGGGAAATAATTGCAGTGGAGTAGTAGACAATGGACAAATCAATATAGCATCGAGAATGGGATTTTAACAAGAACCATAGGCTTTGTTTTCTGGTGGGAACACCAACTAAGCGAATCTACATATCTGCCAACTAGTATGTTTACCTTGAGCGTTAACCACCATTTCCCCATAATTAGTAGCTTTTGATTAGGTGGCCCATGTTTCCATGATATGTCCCTTGATTGACCTAAATCAAAATAATACTATGCTATACAATCCATGTAGAGAGGTAACTTTTATGTCTTTACAGCTGAAGGATGGAGGCATAGTATTTTCCTGTTGTCCATCCGTCCGTCATCGTTTATTTTTTGTTATCGCCATAACTTGTGACCCACTAATGGGATTTCAACCAAATTGGGCACATGTATGAACTGTAAGACAACCATGAACTGATCACATTTTTGATTCAAAAGCTCGAAGGTATAAGATCATGTGCCATCTGAAAATGATTCGAAGATTCAAACCCAGGCTAGACAGCTTTTGAGGCGAGTGTGCATACCTCCTCGGCCATCCGGCCGCCCATTTGAAATCAGCCAATCTTGCTAGTTATATACGGCACGAAGACAAAAAAACAAAAACTTCTGCCTCACTGTGAAGGTCAGTGTTGTTTGCTTTGGGTTGAACATCCACTTAAAATTAGTGAAACGAAACATTTCCAAAACTTCGAATTATTCTCACTCAGATTTTTACATCACTGTAATGCATATTGTTAAGTTATTTGAACTTTCTTTATGGAAGCAGATGATTTGTAATCCCGGATACCACCAGGTGGCGCTATACGATACACACTTATAATCGAGAGAATTGGGGTCTTCCCCCCACCCTGAAACCCCCTCCTCCAGATATGCTACCCAGACAGAAACCATACTCGGGGTACCCTTAGGCAACATGCACAATTTGGTTGGATTTGGTTCAGTAGTTTTTTAGGTTTTGAAGCATATCGAAATGTATAAATATAAACAAATAAACAAACAAACAAACAAGAAAGACGTCATGTACAGCACGGTACTTGCGAAATGCACAAAGCAAAGTTTAACCTTAAGAATAATTGGTGGTTGGATCCAATGACAAAATATGCAAATACTCTTCACATTTCAAATCAATCGGATGAAAATTGACAATTGTAGAAATTTGGCCGATGTCGACATTTTGGCCGATGATAACCTTTTGGCCTATGTTGACCTCACAAATACTTGTGTGTTGAATTCAGTGACCTGATGTGCAAATCCTCTTCAAATTTCGAGTTAATGGTATGAAAATTGAGGATTTTAGAAATTTCACCTAAGTTGGTGTCCTTTGGCCTTTGTTGACCATTTGGCCTATGTTGACCATTTGGCCTATGTTGATCTCAGAAAATAATTGAGTGGTTGAATTCAGTGACCTGAAATATAAATGCTCAAATTTCAAGTCAATCAGATGAAAATTGAGGATTTTAGAAATCTCACTTAAGATGTTGACCTTTTGACCTCAAAAAAATGGGCTTCTTGTTAATGACGAACTCTACCAGGTGGTGAAGTTTGGTGACGATTGGTTTAAAATTGTGACCTGTTGGCGATTTGACATACAAACAGGCAAACGGACAGAATAATACACAAGACCAACCAGTATACTTGAGAAATATTCGATTTTCGCAAGTAACAGAGAGATATGCGTGGAACGCAAGTCGTGCCGTTCGGGCGACGCAGCCCGTGCTGCAGGCACGACCGAAGTGGGCATGGCGACCACCGGAGCTCTTCGTCACAGCACGAGTGTCGGGTTTTGCGCACGAGTGCGTGTGCTGGCACAAAGGTTGGAGTCGAGGTCCGTTGGGGGAAAAACCACGCGGCTTCGTGGACTGATGCAGGCAGCTTGACGGAGACATTTTGAGATTTCCAAGGTGTAAGAGCACTAAAATATCATTATAAAATAGTTAAAAGATATGGTAAGATAAAAAGGTTTTGGGTTTGAAGATTTGTTAAATTTATTGTAATTTTTCTTTCATAAGTATTTCTTGATTGCTCGGCTTGTTGAGTGGTGTTGTATGGGACATAAACTGAGTGTTGGAACGCAACTCCCCGAATTACATTCATTCTTATGGAGACAAATTCGTCGTTTCGTTATAAGTCCAACTTTTCTGGAACGTATGTTGAACGTATAGCGAGGACCCCCTGTGTCGATATGGGAGTGTGTGGACAATGTGGGGGCGTGCGTGGAACAGCTGATGAGTGTGAACAAACGTATGTTTACAATGATCAACATCAACATCACTGACTGCTTGTCCTTCCCGGCACAGGAATGAATCAATGAGACCCAGAGGCGGCAGAGTTTGGTTTTTGAGTTCGTTTTCGAGTTAGCATGCTCCGCACTCCTTTATGGGTGTGGCCATTTGCACAGTTCAACTCACCCACAATGTCCTGGTGTTCGAATCCAGGAACACAACAATTATGGTTAACCATCTTGAAATTGTTACTTTCGTTTAAAAGTTTTTATTTTATATTATATTTAAAAGACTATTTGACTGACAGATTTCACCGGAGCAACGGCAGGTTAAAAGTGCCCCGGCTAGTGGAAGCGAGTCACTGAAAACGGACACACAGCGCATGTGCGGAATGCCTCGTTTGCGTTAGCAAATGCATCCTGGACTGGGGTTCGATTCTGATTTCAGCCCGCTGCTTGCATCATCACTGAGTTGTGGCTGTGCCACCGATGCAGTGCCCCTGTGCATTCAGGCAGGATTTTAGTATTTGTTCCAAGGTGCCAACGACAACTCAGCACCTCTTCATGAAAGACACCGCAAGATCTTTAACATCCACCAACAGCCAGTGCTGGCAAATGGATCATCCGGCTGAATTGATGGCGTGCACATTGATTATTGGCCTTTTAAAAATACTAGTGCGTGGCCGTACGTGCAAAAAAAAAGAAAAAAAAAGACGAATTGTGACGTCAATTATGACGTCATATCACCGTGTCCTGTCATTGGTTTGGTAAATAAATGGCCATAACTTGGGAAGCACTTGTCCGATTAATATCAAACCTTGAAAAGGCACATCCACAGGCCCAGCAATATACCTGGCAAGTTTCAATTAGATCGGACCATGGCTGTCGAGAAACAGTGGTCGCAGACAGACAGACAGACAGACACACGAGATTGCTGGAATTATAGATAGACATATATAAAAAAATTTTATTTAAATCGCCCCAAACAAGGATAAAGGCACTCGAGGTAAGGAGCTAAAAATGCATGCCTGCAAAATCCCACGATGACATCCACCTTGCTTACAAAATACCACTATTTTTATTAATTAATATGCTGCTTGGCTGAATCATTTTCTGTGGGCACAGTTGTGCTGCTGATGCCCTGTTACCAACATGCTGGAACTCATTTTGCCAACCTAAGAAGGACGACAGGCTGAGTGAACCCTACCTGGTATTAATTCAACAGCCTGGTATGACAAGGAGCTTGAACTCTCGACTCTAGGATCTTAAGACAAGCACCTTGACGATTAAGCCAACACCAGGCCTGCCTGCAAAATACCATGGTGACAGTTTATAGCTGGGATGAGAAAAAGAACATCAGGTGAGACAGCTCAGAAGGGAGTACAAATATCTGGAGGCTATCCTGAGGTGTGTGCACTCCCTTCTTGAATGACAGGCGAATGTGGAGCATGAATGACAGGTGAATTTTTTAACCAGAATTGTCTCATGAATGTGGTCTGCTATTTGCATGATCTCAGAGGTGCCATGGATGCATACCGAGAGCATAGCTGGTGGTGGTGGTGGTGGTGGTGGTGTGTGGTGGTGGTGGTGGTGGAGGCCCATCCGCTTTGACAGAGATTCGGGGTGCACACGACAAGTCGTGAGCATTTCCATAGCTAAGAACTAATCCGAGACAGGTTGCTTCGCCATTGTAGGATGCAAAACTTTCCACTGAGTAGCCATGGAAACCAAACCCACAACAGTAAGGCAGATTCCACAAGGCTTTACCCACCCTACCACCAAACCGCTCAGAAAATAAGCAGGCTGTCCATTTATTTAATCATAAACCAGCCTGGGGGCAAACTTGGCAAAATAAAAATCGAGAAAATGAGAGGTTTTAGCTCCTCAGCACGAGTCGAGACTTTTCAACACAATCATTTTATCAGAGTATCAAACAGACTATATGCCATCTCTGAAGTGTTTGCCCAAAGGCATAGGTGTGATTTTTGACATTGTGCTGAAAATATCGATGAACTTTGGTTTGTGTGGAAATGCCATGAATATCTATCTGTCGGAGCTATAAAAGGTGATTGCTGTATTACCTGCTTCCAGGTGGAGCTCCATATCCATCTGGATGGTGCCATCCGGCTGGAGACCATCGCAGAGCTTGCTCAGTAAGTGAAAAAAGGACAATGTAGAATTATACTTCCCAACAAAACCTCAACTGCAGCACCATAGCATCGTGTACAAACCCAGTGTGTGTCCTTCCACATATACCAAACAATTTTTCTCGGGTAAATAAGCTTCAGCCCATGAATGGGGATGGAGAGCGGGGTTGAACCCAGTGCGGCGGAGGGTGGGTGAGGGAGCGGTGTTGTAATAACAACTAGAACAGCACTCGGTAGAGCACATACCTCGACCAGGATGAACAGTTTACATTTTGCAGGAGAGGCTGGATCTGGATCCGGACCGTAACAACCAAAATTGAATCCGCTTGTTCTTCTCACCGAACAAACTCGTCCACCAAGTTTCATCCAAATCCGTCCACAACGTTTTAAGATATCCTGCTCACAGACGGACCGACAGACAGGGATGGAAACATTACCTCTGTCCACCTTCGGTGGCGTAGGTAGTAAATAATTATATATATATATACGTGTGTGTGTGT
>CM068968.1:30616906-30628786 GCA_035128595.1 Eptatretus atami
TTTACAAAGAATGATCTTTGGTCTTTAGGTCTCTCTGAAACTGGCTGAAACCCAGACAGAAAAGGATGAATATGCTGGGAGAAACTTTGTTGGCATTAAATTAAACCTCCACCCCAAACCCACCTCTCTCACTGCAGGCAGATCGGTGGTCTTTCTGTCTTCTAGCATCTCCTCTCTGGCCTCGCCCCAACTGCTCTGTCTGTGATATGTTCCCCCATATTTCCGCAGGGTGCTCAAAGTCTGCCAGCAACCCCCTTTTGGTAAAACTACTAAAATCAAGAATCACTGCTCACCTTCACTCTTTCATTCCTCTTTTTACCCACCTCTGGAAGAAACTCCCTCACTCTCTTCAATCCCAGTCTTCCCTCCAGGTCTTCAAAACAGCTGTTCACCACCATCTCTTATCTTCCCCCATCCAAAACCATGATATTTTCTTCCCTCACTAATCCACCCCAATCCCACCTCCTCCAAATTCCCTGCTTTCCTTCCTGAAAGTCCCTGTAGTGTCCATCTTGATTACCCTGTGTACCCCACCCCATCCCTCTCCCTTCCACAGATCTCCTAAAGTCTCTGTTCCCCATTGTTTTGTGCTTCCCTCTCCTGCCCCTCTTGTCTCCTGCTCCCTTTGTTATCTGTTCTGTGTGTTAGCTCTTATACGAGACTCGACAATGTACCTAAAAAAACAAAAAAAAACAAAGATGGAGTCATCAGGAGGAACCTGGATAGGAAGTGAGTCTGGGAGAGGCCACTCGTGACCTGGCGACATACCCATAAAAATATATATAGCAAGTTTTTTTTCAAAGTACAGTACAGACATAAAACGTTGTGAGAAAGGAGCATTATCATTTACATATTCTTTGGCTCTGACATTATTTGAAAATTTCTCAGGTTACCATTGCTAACTGGAATGCCAAGTCATACTCCTGATCTCACCTGGTGATAAAAGTCGAGTGTTTTACTGTCCTCATGATTTACAGACAAAACCCGATGGTTGCATTGTCCAATAATTGAACTTGTATTGGCCTATTGAACCACAGGTTCAAATCACAAATACAATGCTGTGTCGATTCGTGTATTGTGTCATAATGTCCTTGTATTTCAAGTAGACGAGTACTCAAGTCGTTGACCTCCTCCATAAGCCTTTTGACAAAAAGTGTTTTTTCTTCGGTATTTTTACAATAAACGAGTTAGTGATACTTGGTTTGCATTTTACAATGCTGATATTAACTTTGTTTACATCCAAGTCTGTTTTCTCGTCCCGGTGAGACAGACGCCAAGGCCACAAGAACGTTCTCACTTCTGTGGAAGACCTTCGGAAAAGTATCGTTATGGACCATCCGGAGAGTCTCTCCAAATTTTTACATCGGTTTCGCCTGTATTTGCCAGTCATAGCGTATGTTCTTCCATGCACACACACACACATCATGTGTTGATGGCATTCATTGAGTATACAGTATATATTTAACATTATTTGCGAGGGTATTTATACAGGAAGTTGCTATGTTGTTAGTTGTCTTCAGAGTGTCTGCAACGCACCATCTCTCAACTTTGTACATTTACGACGTTAGCCTTTCCTCTAAATGGCAATCATACAGAAATCCCTTTTAGTTGCGTCGATATGTACTGGAGCCAACAATACAGCTGATGGTGCAAGTTCCCTACATGCGCAGCAAAAAAGTTCTTCTTTAACCAGACTCAGTGATGTAAATGTTAGAGCGTCTGCTCGGAGTTTGGGAGGTTGATGGTTCGAACCCTGGCTAAGTCATACCGAAGACTTTAAAAAGTAGTACATGCTGCTTCCTTGCTGAATGCTCAGCATTTTAAAAGGATAGAACATGAACAAACGACCACTGCACAGGCTTGAAGGGCATAATGGCCTCCTCCGGCATTGAAGTCCCTTGAAAGGTAGTTCCACAAATGATAAACTAGAAAGCATCCCAAAATGCAAAATCCACCCATGTCCACTTTGTACTCTAAAACTAAAACTTGACGAAAACGGCTAAAAAAAAAAACAAGAAAATGAATATTTTATAAGTTATTTATCTCCATATTCTCATAATAAAGATTTCTTGAAATTTTGACAACAGAAGTTCAAATGATAAATAAGTTATGACCGAGACAGGCTATCTCGTGCCGCACAGAACACAGCCCATATTATTATTTGTAATAATTCATGCATGGAAGGAAAGCTAACAGCTACTGTCCAGATAACACATATCTCTAGACTATCTTGCTACCCAAAATCGAGGAAATGTCACCTAAAATAATAAGAAACAAGAAAAAAGAGCAATCAGAGATTGCAAACCCTTGCCCGGACTTCTTTTGAGTGGTGTATTTTTATAGGTTGTTGGGTAAATCCAATATGGCTGCCAAACCATGTGACCTATGACATCATATGTGTGACCCTTTTGTTCCTCATGGATAGGTGGTCATGTGTGTAAAGTTTCGCCTCGATCTTTTCAGCCATTTCAGAAGAAGATTTTTGAAGCTTTAAAAATATATATATATATATATATATATGGCTGCCGAATCATGTGACCGATGACATCAAAAAAAAATTGTGGACCATTTTATCCCAAGATGACCCTCAAAAGTTTTTTTATATTGATCGGATGTGGCGTTCTACATATGCAATTATAACGTCATAACGAAGGCACCTATGACGTCATAAAAAAATCACACATTCCCCATGAGGAGTACTTGCTATGTGCCAAGTTTCCATTTTTTCCTTGGTGCGGTTTCAGAGATAACAGAGATCCAAAGTTTTTCCGATATGGCTGCCACACACACGTGACATATGACGTCATAATTATCATTAAACATTCTCCGTGAGTAGTCGCACAATGGTGAAAATTTCGTCTCAATCCGACAAGCAGTTGTGGAGAAAAACACGAAAGTTCTGTGCGGACAAATAGACAGACAGACAAAAGAAAGAACAAACAAACGGACCCAAATGCAATACCCTCTCCGATGCAATACCCTCTCCGAATGCAATACCCTCTCCGAATCCTTCGGCGAGGGTAATGACTCGCATGTGGAAGGATTCATTTTGAGAAACAATGAAGGAGGAGCAGTTGCTCCGAGCTCTTTGGTTTACATCATTCATGGGAGCACAACTGTGCCACTGAAGCTGTGCCCCTTGTTGGGTAGTAGGGCAGTAATTTAGAATTTGGCCAGGGTACCAGCAATAACTCGCCTACTCTTTATAGAAGGATCTTTAACGTCCACCAACTAATGCCAGCAAACGGGTCCCCAGGTAAACATACATCCAAGGGACGGCACACTCAGGCCGAAAATGTAAGACACCCAGACTAGACAGCTCAAAGTTAAGTGTACGTTACTAACTATGCATTATCTTGTCGACTTTCCCATAATGTATAATTTTCATTGTCTTCATTACTGTGACTGTGTTTGTAAGTGTCGCATCTGTCTATTTAGCGGAGACAAGGAGGCCATTCGCCGGGTTGCCTACGAGTTGGTGCAGGACAAGGCGCGCGAAGGTGTTGTATACCTAGAAGTGCGCTATTCCCCGCATCTTCTTGCCACTGCCGATGTGGAACCCAAATCCTGGGGCCTGCCCAGGTCTGCAGTTCATTGTGCATCTACCACCACTACTGCTGCTCTTGCTGTTGTTATCACTTCTGCTGGTACTGGTAATTCCTATTTAGGATGAGCAGCTACTTATTGCTGTATCTCAGAATATCAAAGTGTTACATCATCGTGTTTGGGTTCCTCCTCATAGAGCACCAGCCTTCCAGTTCCACCCAATATTGTAAGTATTTTGTCACCACAATGGCATGTTGTAGTGCAGGTGAATAAAGTGAACAGGTAAGGAAATGGTTGCGTGCGAAGGATTGGGTACTCATCGAAGCAAAACACGGAGTCAAGAAAAGTACAAAACACCTGGAATCAAAGCATGCAAAAGATTTCAAAGAAATACCTTAGATTTAAGAAAAAGGTGCTCTCACCTTTGGGGGAACCACACCAAGGGAGGTATAGTAGTCCAGAAGAAAGAGAATGGGGTTATGCTGTGAAGTTGTGTCTGAGAGGAGATCGCAAGGTGGTTTTGAAGCAGTTGTTGATGTGAAAGAAAGAATGTAATCGCGAACCTCAGCACTAACTTAGCGATCTGCGTGGGCGGCAAAAGAAGTAAAAACAAATAGGAAGTAAAATACCTTAAATGGAGATTGATCTGCCGTGGAGAGAAGAGAAGCTGACGTTTCAGGACTTGTGCTTCGTCAGAGCAAAATAAGGCCTTCGTCGCCCCTCCTTTGCTCTGACGAAGGGTAAGGCCCGAAACGTCAGCCTCTCTTCTCTCCACGGCAGATCAATCTCCATTTTAAGGTATTTTATATCCTATTTGTTTTGAGTTGTTGAGGTGGTAGTTTTCGGGGCAAACAGCACTTAGCTCTTTAGTGTTGGTTTGATCGGCAATAAGGTCAAACCCAACTGAAAACAGCCAATCTGATTAATCGCCAGCAGATGCTCCATTTCTAAGATCATACAGTTCTTCAGAGGGAGTGCTGAAGCCAACTGGTCCTGTAAGCAATTAGCTTGTTGATGCTAAACACTCTGCAGCTTCCTTCAAAACACCTTGGGCATTAATTGCGTGCTGGCACCTGGGCCAAATTATGTGCTTGTTATTAGTTGTACGATTAATACGACTGGTTTGCGGAAACAGGAGTGCTGAGATGGTGATATGGCATAGATACCTGTGCCTAAGATCCCTTACATCTCATTCTTCAAAGAAGAAAGCAAAAGGAGGTTAAAAAGGAAGCGTACGTCTGATGAAACGTGGTCTTTTTCCAATCCGATATGGGTGCTTTATCAAGTGCTTGGGCTGGCAGGATGGCCTGGAGGTATATGCGCACTCACCTCTTAGCTGTCTATCCTGGGTTTGAATCCCGACCCAGCTTGAAACTGTCATTCCGGTGTTTCACAGGCAGAGTGATTCATCAATGTGTGTGCCGCCCCTCGGATGGACGCGAAATGGGAATCCCATCTGCCGGCATTAGTTGGTGGACGATAAAGGTCCCATGGTGTCTTTCCTTAACGAGTGCCACAAACACGGACAGACCTTGGCTTGAATCCCCCTCCACCGTGTGGGTTTATCTATTGGAAACAGAAAATAGACAGAATTGGGCAAAATTTGTACCTAACTGTGAAAGTTGTCCACCACCCTGCCTTTTACTAAATTACTACTGCCACTCTCCTTCTTTAACAGCCCCAATTGTTCCTACCTTTTTGTGGGGTCAGCCG
The DNA here is from genome assembly GCA_035128595.1 of Eptatretus atami. NCBI lineage: Eukaryota > Metazoa > Chordata > Myxini > Myxiniformes > Myxinidae > Eptatretus > Eptatretus atami. Next base: position 30,622,166 of record CM068968.1, read on the forward strand.
GTGGAAGTTTTTGGCGCAAATGTTTCACGAACTGCCTGGCTCGACTTGACGTTCGAATGAGGGCGATTTTGGCACAATCTTTTATGTGTTCAGTATGCCAGCGATAACTCGACTACTCTTCACAAATCTTTAAGGTCCACCAACCCATGTGAGCAGATGGAACACCCGGCTTAACGTCCACCCGAGGGACAGCACACTTTTTTGAAGCAATGCCCTGTCTCGGATGCACCAATCACAAAGTTTATAGTCAGGTCGGGAATCAAACCCAGAATAGACGTCTCAAAGGTACCTTACTGGTATCATTGTAATAGTTTTCTTTATGAATATAAATGTTTGCCACGGAAGCTTGCCAAAGTGTGCCCCTGATGTCAAGAGTTGGAATGATGTTGTTCATTTTTGTGCTTTCTCAAACCTTCTATTGACTGCACTCTTGCGGCTATGCGTAGGAAGTTCAGCTATCGAAGGTGAAATCGTTCAGCCCTTGAGAAGTAAAGCGGGCTAACCCACACAATACAACTTTTGGTAATGAAGGATCCAAAGTTTAGGGTCTCATTTAGAATCCCATTCAACAAACATCTGCATCAGCTTCAAACGTTTAGTGCTGAACTGCCATCAAGACCAAAGATGATGTCATTGAAAGATTACTTTCATGCTTTCAACTCAATTTGGTCCTGGATAAGGGTTTGCCTGGTTTGCTTCTCAGGGGCTCATTTATTGTCTTTGCCAGAAATTCTTTCGATTCTGAACTTAGCCTTGATTCTAAGGAACAGCTTTCACGGAGAGAAAAAATTAACAATAAAATGAGGAAGTGGGCATCTTTGTGCTAATTACAAGTTTGAGATGTGGTTAAAGCAAAGTTTTTGGCAACAAAGTAGGCCAGGCTGAGTATCCTCATTAGAGGGACACAAAAAGCAAATAAGGTCTAGCAAAATGAAAATTAATAGACCGGATCGTGATTCAAATGTTTCGCTTTATATACCTTGATGAGAAAAAAAACAACTTGGGTCACCTGATCAAGTTCAAATTGGATCTTATTCATCCATTGAAAGGAAGTACATAAGAGTGGATGTGCTTATCCCATGGTGTAGCAATGCTCCAACCTTATGAGTATTTTATAATAAACGAGCAGATAACCCGGTTCAACTGGGCTGTTGTGAGGGAAGTCGTTTCCAATGAACTGTGGAATATTTATGGAGTTTGCTGTGAGTGTCCATTGACAGCCAAATAGTCATTGACTGTTAAGACTGCTAAGGTTTCTCCGTGAAATAAATTGATGGAAAGGTAATGATACATTGGACAGAATTGACTAAAGAGTTTGTGGTTGTATTGTTTTTTTTAACTTCCTGTAGGTGTGCGAACCAGCAACTCTGAGTCTATACACCGCTCATGTGTGCAACCTAGCCACAAAAATGCACATAACTCGAAATTGCATGAATATCAATATTTGTAGACTTCTGCATGCAATGTCCAGACCAAAGAGCTCTGAAATGAGGTATCGCTCATTCAGAATTATGCGTGATGTGGTTACGACGTTTATCCCGTTCAGACACAACCGTGCAACTTGCATTTACATAGGTATATACATGAAGGGATATACTCAATCAATTTTTAATGTTCTTAAAATAAGAGATGTGACGTAATATTAATTATGTTATTAAAGCCTTCCATTGTGGAAAATTTAACCTAATTCTTGAGAAAAATTCCAGGGGCATAGAAAAGACCCCTTTATATGGTATGTGTCATGTGGCAAACTATAGAAAAGAAAGGACGTTGCATGGCTTGTGGAAAATGCCGGATGATAGAAAAGAAGGCACATTCAAAAATATCTCGTGTGCAAGCTGCACTACCCTTGTGTTCTTAGGAGGAACCAGGTAATGCTCTAGAAAAGTTCATATAAAGGGGAATTTTCTATGTCCCTGGCATTTTTTCTCAAAAATCCTCTTCAAATTTCAAGTCAATCGGAAGAAAATTGAGCATTTCGGAAATGTGGCCTTTGTTGACCTTTTGGCTTATGTTGACCTCAAAAATAATTGGTGGTTGATTTCAGTGAGCTCATGTGAAAATCTTGTTCAAATTTCATGTCAATCAAATGAAAATTAACAATTTTAGAAATTTTGGCCAATGTTGACCTTTTGGCCTATGTTGACCTTAAAAAATAGTTGGTTGAATTCATTGGCCTGATATTAAAATCCTGTTCAAATTTTTAATCAACTGGATGAAAATTGAGGATTTTAGAAAATTGGCTTCTGTCAACCTTTGGCCTATGTTGACCTCAAAAGAATGACCGCTATATCACATGGTCATGTAACATGTGGTAAAGTTTCAATTTCCTCCACTGAACGGTTTTCGATGTCAACAAAATGCAGACACATACGATGTACGACATACGTATGTATGCTACCGATCGCTTCACCTTGCTTTTCGCTTCGCGAGCACAGAGTAAGGAGTACGTACAATTGTAGACGACTTATTTGATGCACAAATAAATTGATCTACTAATGCATATCCATAAATGATGGATAGTGCTGCCCTCCCATGGAAACCAAGCACATTGGCGGTGAATGTTTCTGACTGGATGATGCGTGGAGAGTTGAATATGAGTAAAAAATAGCAAAAAATTAAAAACCATGGTACTTAGATGGAATTTGTTTTGAAATCCATTAATTAGACGTATTGCCCGATGTATATTCCAGTTTCAGCTCGTTTCAATGTATAGCCTTTGAGATATGAGTGCCAACACATTTTGGGCGGACGCCGAAACAAACGGACAGACTGACAGACACCAACGTGAATTTCGAGAGTTTTCATTAAAAACTCAAGAATGTGCAAATGGACGTTGCTGAAATTTTGAACATGTTACCTGGACGTACAAAGGATTTACATCTGAAATTCGCAGCAGATTTCGTCCAGTAGAAGCCGAGAAACGAATTTTCAGTCCCTATGTTGAAGTTGCTTACAGAGAAACTGTCCCATATAAAGGGAGGGGCTCTTTGCGCCTCCCTTCATTTCCATGGTTTCCTTGTCAAGACGGGGTTGGCATGAAACACCATGACACCAGCATGTGACACATTTGTGCTTTCATGAAGCACTTAAGACACCATATTTCTCCGATGAGGCACTTCGTAAGACACCATCGCCCTTGCATCAGACACCCGTGAGACTTTTCCTCCAAGTTGTTTCGTTAATCACACTCGGTGGCATAATGGTTAGAGTGTCCGCTGTGAGCCGTAGAGGTTGGTGGCTCAATTCCTGGCCACGTCAGACCAAAGACTTTAAAATAATTGGCCAAATGGCCTCATTTCTGTGCTGCTTCCATGCATGATGCTCAGCATTTAAAAAGGGCATTGCATGGACAAACAACCATAGGTTGGCAGCCATTGTGCAGAGTTGATGGGCTTAATGGCCTTCTGTGTTGAAGTTCCTTGTAAGGGAACTCTGAGTAAGGGTTTATTAAACAAGTTAAATTACTCTTCCATTGGACTTCATCTCTGCTGCAAACCTTCCCCTTAATTATTTACTACGATGATGATGTAATGCTTAAATATTCCTTCTTTAAATGTTTTCCTATCTTTGTATTGCTTTTGATTATTTTGCTGCTATTGCTGCTTTTGTGCATCCCATTGTTTTTGTGTTTACTTTCTCTTTCTGTGATTATTCTTCTCTAATATTTCACGATTAGTGGTATCACAGAATGGCTCTGAGGTATAGCTGTGAGCTATCTGATCAGGTTTTTCAGATTTCTGTTGGAACCGAAACGAACAATAGATTATTGGTCATTATGTGTCAGTATTCAGGCAAAATTCAGGTAACCTGGCTCTTGAAATTCCTGACCTACACTACACTGACCTTCACTACAATTCAGGCAAAATTCAGGTAACCTGGCTCTTGAAATTCATGACCTTCACTACAATTCCGGCAAATTCAGGTAACCTGGCTCTTGAAATTCCTGACTTACATGACAATTCAGGCAAATTCAGGTAACCTGACTCTTGAAATTCCTGACTCTCACTAAATTTTGGCAAAATTCAGGTAACCTGCTCTTGAAATTCCTGACTTACACTACACTGACCTACTCTACAATTCAGACAAAATTCAGGTAACCTGGCTCTTGAAATTCATGACCTTCACTACAATCAGGCAAAATTCAGGTAACCTGGCTCTTGAAATTCATGACTTACTACAATTCAGGCAAAATTCAGGTAACCTGGCTCTTTGAAATTCCTGACTTACATGACAATTCAGGCAAAATTCAGGTAACCTGACTCTTGAAATTCCTGACTTACATGACAATTCAGGCAAAATTCAGGTAACCTGACTCTTGAAATTCCTGACCTCCACTACAATTCAGGCAAAATTCAGGTAACCTGGCTCTTGAAATTCCTGACTCCACTACAATTTAGGCAAAATTCAGGTAACCTGGCTCTTGAAATTCCTGACTTACAATACAATTCAGGCAAAATTCAGGTAACCTGATCTTGAAATTCCTAGCTTACACAACACTGACCTACACTACAATTCAGACAAAATTCAGGTAACTGGCTCTTGAAATTCCTGACTTACAATACAATTCAGGCAAAATTCAGGTAACCTGGCTCTTGAAATTCCTGACTTACACTACACTGACCTTCACTACAATTCAGACAAAATTCAGGTAACCTGGCTCTTGAAATTCCTGACTTCCACTACAATTTAGGCAAAATTCAGGTAACCTGGCTCTTGAAATTCCTGACTTACAATACAATTCAGGCAAAATTCAGGTAACCTGACTCTTAAAATTCATGACCTTCACTACAATTCAGGCAAAATTCAGGTAACCTGGCTCTTGAAATTCCTGACTTACACGACAATTCAGGCAAAATTCAGGTAACCTGACTCTTGAAATTCCTGACCTCCACTACAATTTAGGCAAATTGCGGTAACCTGGCTCTTGAAATTCCTGACTTACAATACAATTCAGGCAAAATTCAGGTAACTGGCTCTTGAAATTCCTGACTTACACTACAATTCAGGCAAAATTCAAGTAACCTGACGCTTGAAATTCCTGACTTACACAACACTGACCTACACTACAATTCAGACAAAATTCAGGTAACCTGGCTCTTGAAATTCCTGACTTACAATACAATTCAGGCAAAATTCAGGTAACCTGGCTCTTGAAATTCCTGACTTACACTACACTGACCTACTCTACAATTCAGACACAATTCAGGTAACCTGGCTCTTGAAATTCCTGACTTACACTACACTGACCTTCACTACAATTCAGACAAAATTCAGGTAACTGGCTCTTGAAATTCCTGACTTACAATACAATTCAAGCAAAATTCAGGTAACCTGACTTAAAATTCATGACCTTCACTACAATTCAGGCAAAATTCAGGTAACCTGGCTCTTGAAATTCCTGACTTACACGACAATTCAGGCAAAATTCAGGTAACTGACTCTTGAAATTCCTGACCTTCACTACAATTCAGGCAAAATTCAGGTAACCTGGCTCTTGAAATTCCTGACTTACAATACAATTCAGGAAAATTCAGGTAACCTGGCTCTTGAAATTCCTGACTTACACAGACAATTCAGGCAAAATTCAGGTAACCTGACTCTTGAAATTCCTGACCTCCACTACAATTTAGGCAAAATTCAGGTAACTGGCTCTTGAAATTCCTGACTTAACATACAATTCAGGCAAAATTCAGGTAACCTGGCTCTTGAAATTCCTGACTTACACTACAATTCAGGCAAAATTCAAGTAACCTGACTCTTGAAATTCCTGACTTACACAACACTGACCTACACTACAATTCAGCCAAATTCAGGTACCTGGCTCTGAATTCCTGACTTACAATACAATTCAGGCAAAATTCAGGTAACCTGGCTCTTGAAATCCCTGACTTACACTACACTGACCTCAACTACAATTCAGACAAAATTCAGGTAACCTGGCTCTTGAAATTCCTGACTTACACTACACTGACCTTCACTACAATTCAGACAAAATTCAGGTAACCTGGCTCTTGAAATTCCTGACTTACAATACAATTCAGGCAAAATTCAAGTACTGACTCTTGAAATTCCTGACTTACACAACACTGACCTACACTACAATTCAGACAAAATTCAGGTAACCTGGCTCTTGAAATTCCTGACTTACAATACAATCAGGCAAAATTCAGGTAACCTGGCTCTTGAATTCCTGACTTACACTACACTGACCTACACTACAATTCAGACAAAATTCAGGTAACTGGCTCTTGAAATTCCTGACTTACAATACAATTCAGGCAAAATTCAGGTAACCTGACTTAAAATTCATGACCTTCACACATTCAGGCAAAATTCAGGTAACCTGGCTCTTGAAATTCCTGATTTACACGACAATTCAGGCAAAATTCAGGTAACCTGACTCTTGAAATTCCTGACCTCACTACAATTTAGGCAAAATTCAGGTAACCTGGCTCTTGAATTCCTGACTTCAATACAATTCAGGCAAATTCAGGAACTGGCTCTTGAAATTCCTGACTTACACTACAATTCAGGCAAAATTCAGGTAACCTGACTCTTGAAATTCCTGACTTACACTACACTGACCTACACTACAATTCAGACAAAATTCAGGTAACC
>CM068968.1:30628796-30643674 GCA_035128595.1 Eptatretus atami
GACTTACACTACACTGACCTTCACTACAATTCAGACAAAATTCAGGTAACCTGGCTCTTGAAATTTCTGACCTACACTACATTGCACCAACAGTTTAGCAAGAGCCCAATAATGAGGCAACCACCACCAAATTGGATGGATAGATAATAATCTGTTAGCTTTGTCGCTCAATAAATTTTCTTCTCTTGAGGATTTTTTCCTTCTTCCTTCATCCATCTTGCTAATTTCGTCACTGTTTTCTGCTTCCATTTCAACTGGGCCTGGCTGACTGTCCTTGTGGTCCCACAGAGGAGACCTTGATCCAAACGGAGTGGTGGAAGCCGTCTCGAAAGGCTTGTGTGAGGGAGCGAACGAGTTTGGTGTCATCACGCGCTCCATTCTCTGTTGCATGCGACATCAACCAGGTAACCAGGCTCTGGCACGCAATAGGAAGTCTGACAGGCTCGAGAGAAGGAGATATGAGTGATGCGTATAGGAACAGAATAATTAAAGCATCCGCATTGAGCTTAGAAGGTCAGTTGTGCGTCTGACCCTCGCTGAATCATACCAAAGACTTTAAAAATGGTACGTGCTGCTTCCTTGCTTGACACTCAGCATTTAAAAAGGATAAAGCACTGGTAAACAACCATAAGTTGGCAGCCATTATGCAGGGCTTGATAGGCTGAATGGTGTCCTCCTGCGTTGAAGTTCTTTTGAGGGAACTCGTGTTATGTAACAGACAGGATAGCTGTTATAACTCAACATTTTATTCTTCTTCTTTGTATGGACAAACTAGTTTGGAAGTTATCTGAGAAAGCACTTGCACCAGGGCCCAATATGCTTGAGATTCAGGAGAGATAACTCGCATGACATAATTTGACTCTTGCCTTCGACAATCTGCGTGATCTCTTCTTGCCACAGATTTGGTCTTGTGTTGCTCTGATTGAATACGAGAGGGGGTACCTGGCGCTGCTCGGTGGGGTGGGGAGGAGGGGTACCGAGCGCTGCCCCGCTTGTTGAGCTTTTATCTGGCGGGGGTTTCAGGACGTGTTGGCCATTGACAATCTATGGAGTTGTTGGCCTCACGGTGATTAGCATTTGCTTGCGGGCCAGTGGCAGCACTGCCTGACCCCACATCCCAATATATACTTTATGGCGGCCTTTGGTGGCCTCAAAACGTGGTGGCCAAGGTGGAATTCAAGGCCAAGTTGTGGTAGTTTAAGACCTTGCCCAGATTCTGAAGTACCGGCACCCAAAATGTCAGGCCTTTAGTTGCTACGGTTTGGCCATGAAAGAATAACAAACTAACGCACAAACAAACACACAAACACTTGTGAATATTTAGAAGATTTCAACGTTTTCAATGCACAACATTTGCCAGAAGCTCGATGTAGTTGTTTTTTTACCCCCGTGCAGCGCTGGGTATGAAGATCAAGTTATTTAGACTTCAGTAAACTAACGAAGTAGATTGATGTTTAAAGCTGCAGTAAAAAATTAACCCGAGAGTGCACCACAGCAATGATGGGCCAAATGGCCTCATTTCCTTGTTTCCTTGAAACATGACAGAGGTCAGTTTCTTGATTTTCAGACGTACAAACACACATACATACATAGACTTGCCTTGCTTGTGCCCACGACCTGACCATGTGTATCCCCAGCACATATACAAGATTTGATGTGGATTGGCCGAGCCATAATCTTAAGTGGGCTCACGGGGGTTGGGGCAGGAGGAGGGGGGGTGTGAGCAGGGGATATTTTTTGTGATGGGGATATTTTGACCTGACATTGGGTATCCCCAGCAAATTAGCGAAATTTGGTGGAGATTGGCCCAGCCGTTTTTTCAAAAAAAAAATTTCTTACTATGATTTTTAAACATGCACACACATACATACAGAGCATCTCCTTGCAGGGGGGCGGGCAGTTGAGAGGGGGTTGTGCCCATGACCTGACCCTGGGTACCCCAGCACGTTTCATTGGATCACGAGCCAAGAGTAAATCACAGGCGATCGCCGAGGGTGAGGTCGGGGGACGCTTACCCCTGGCGATCGCAGATATCGAGTTATAATTACTTTTACAAATATATGAAATATTTGGAGGAATTCTGCCTTTGATGATAAAAGCATGAAATTTGGCATACAGTTAGGACATGTCATAAGAAAGATTTTTGGCTATAGGGCCATCATAGATTTGTCCCTTGATAACTTACTATTTTACCTGTACTTGGTAGACAATGTGTAACATATGTGTTCTGTGTCAGGAAGACACATCAGAGGCTCTTTGTTGTCCAGCTAATTCAAGACGTGACAGGTTACAAGACAATTGCTGACAATCTTGTGGGTTTCAACCAGATTGGATGCTTGCCTAGAACAATAAACGTGTCACAAGTATATGTAGGTGAGGGCATTGATGCAACATTCTGGCATCGCAAAGCAAAATGGCATGACTCGTGTTGACTGAAGTTCAACAAAACAAAACTTCAGCGGGCAGAGAAGCACAAAGCACCCGTTGAAGACGATGCAAATTAAGAACTTCACATGTAAGAACATGCAACAGGCACCTTCTTCCATCGAAACATGTTTCCTCTGTGATAAACCTGAATCTGGAGAGCCCTTGAACGGGAGTCAACCTTTCAGCTCAATTTCCATGGCCGGCAGTGTGCCCTCAAATTACAAATTAAACCCCTGCTAGAGCCAAATTGAGTGCTGGAGACCTGATTGCACAAGAGGCTAAGTATCACATCCAGTGCCTGGTCTCTCTGTACAACAAAGCATGGGACATGGAAACATCTGAAGAATCCCATAAGGACGCTGTTAACTATGGCAATGCATTTGCTGAACTCATGTCTTATATTGAGGAAGCCCACATGGACAATCTTGTTGCACCAGTTTTCAAACTGAGAGACCTTTTAGATCTGTCAGCACCAGATTGGAACAACTTGGAACTGAAATGACAGGGTGTGTCCACTCTACCAAACTGAAGAATATAACACTGGCCTACTTTCCAGACATGGAAGCTCACAAGCAAGGTCGTAAAGTGGTCCTCGTTTGCAATGAAGATGTTGGATATGCCCGAAGAAAATGATGTTAGCATAATGCTGATAACGATGCCATTCATCTTGCCAAGGCAGCCACCATAGTTAGGAGAGACATATTCAAAATGAAAAAGGAATTCAATGGTTCATTTGATCCCAATGCCAGAAGTCATCTGTGCCACTTGTTTATATGGTGTTGTACGCCCCATACATCAAAGAACAGTCAAGCTCATCGTCAGTGCCTCAGCCACCTGTGCCAGTTGCAAGAAGGAGAAGGGTTGCAGAGGACAGTGCAAATGCTTGAATGCAGGTCTTCAGTGCACTACTCTTTGCAAGTGCTGTGGACTATATGCACGGACAACTAAAATACATCAAGACATGCAGCAATATTGAACGACTATAAACGACACAAAAAGTTTCGGTGAAGTCACCTGATGTCCATAATTTCAAAATAACGTTTAATCTGATTTTCTGAGCTGAAACCTTTTATGGTCAAAACCACAAATTGCTCTCACCCTCTTTGGCAAGTTAAAAACAGTGTAACATGGCCACATGCCACTGATAAATAAATGGACACATGATAGCTGTTTAGTCTTTCAAAACATTGAGTAGGTCTTTGTTGGAATGGTTGATCATATCCTACGACTGCTTTTCAAAGCTCCGACTTGTCCCAAGTTGAGCATATTATGGTTGGTGTGTCACCAAACCATGGAATGTAAAAGTGTCAGAATCAGATAATTGTCCATTGCTTCATCGAGGGTTGCTTTTGAACTTGTGGTCAGTTACTTCATCGCATTTTTAGCTCACCTGGACTTTAGTCCAATGAGCTTATGCGATCGAGCAATGTCCGTAGGTGAGTGAATGAGTCAGTCAGTCAATCAGTAAACACTTCAGTCATTATCGCTTGAACCAAACACATGATTTTGATGAAACTTGCCCACAAGCTTCATATCCGATGCCTAATGAAGGTGTATGGACCACATCAAAATCTGTGCTCATTAAGGTGGTCTACAGGGGGGGGAGGAGTTTGACCTCCCCAAAATAGGTATTTGCTCTTCTTGAAACTACACACACAATTTGAATGAAACTTGACCATAACCTTTATCTCCCAAATGCACCAAAGGGTATCGACCGCATCAAAATCTACGTTCATTAAAGTGGACGAAAAATATATTATTGTTGCTTTGTAACAATGACTGCAGGAAGGGGGGGGGGGGATTTGACACCCCCCCCCCAAAAAAAATTGGTATTTGCTCTCTTCTCCAAAACTACACACACAATTTCAATGAAACTTGACCACAACCTTCATCAGCCATGATGTACAAAGTTTGTTCATGGCATTTAGAAAAATCAGGGTCGAGGGAAGTCTACGGGGGATTTGAGTTCCCCAAAATCGGGATTTGCCTCTCTTCCGAAACTACACACACAATTTCAATGAAACTTGACCACAACCTTCATCAGCCATGATGTACCAAAGTTTGTTCATGGCATTTAGAAAAATCAGGGTCGAGGGAAGTCTACGGGGGGTTTGAGTTCCCAAAATCGGGATTTGCTCTCTTCTCCGAAACTACACACACATTTCAATGAATACTGACACAAACCGTCATCACCTGTCATGGACCAAAGTTTGTTCACGGCATTAAAAAATCAGGGTGTATGGGGGTCTACGGGGGTTTGAGTGACTGTTGCTCTTGATCCAGGTGAGCTTCAAGACGTGCGGTCCAATTTTTTTATATACTGCCATTGGAGAACCCGATGAAGTTTTATTTAAAGAAATCAGAAATCAGAGTATAAAAATATATTATTGTTGCTTTGTAACAAAAGAATCGGTGTTGCTAGCTAGCTTCAGTGACCATTTGCTGGCAATCTACATACCTTAATAATTCAAGTGAATGAGGGTTTTGCTGAATTTAATCCTCAAGATTATATGTGAAATTGGTCCTCTCTATTGTTGTCAGGCCCTATAGGACATTCCCTGACTGTTTGCCACATTTCATGCTTTTATCATCAAAGGCACAATTCATGTATGTACATATCTGATGAACTAAATAAAGTGAATGTTCACCCAACCTTACTGCAGACTGGTCTCCAGAGGTGCTACGACTTTGTGAGCGGCATGGCGTATCGGATATTGAAACCGAAAATGTGCCGAGAAATGAACCCAGCAGTTTAGATCAAGCCACGGTGGTTGGGATGGATCTAGCTGGTGATGAGTCCCTTGTAACAGAAGCTGGATCTGGACACGTTCGTGCCTTTCAGGTATGTGCCCCTGCCTGCATAATCATCCGTCAATAGGTGCACCTCTAACTATTTTCAATTTGTATCTGAACATCTGACAAACATCTACATTTGCAAAAACAGTTAAGTAAGCAAACAGATTATCTCTTATCGAGGTTCAGTAACTGCGATGGTAGTTCAAATTCATCTGGACATTCGTTTAAAGCGAAGCTTGCACATAACCTTGACAGGCAATCATCTCCACACTGTGTAAGTTGATCTTTTTGGAAATTTCAACACCTTGGATATTTTATTGATCAGAAATGTCAAAACTGTTTTGCTGTTGCACTCTTTCTTTTTCTTCCAATCTCACTTAATTTAAGTGCATGCAATGAAGTGGGAAACAGGATTATGGGTATTGGTTCTCAACACCATCTCTATAACAACGCGCTCATCTCTCTGTCATTCTTTCTCTCTGTCACCTATTGTGAGATTCCATAATCTCGTGAGATTGTGAATTAAACATTGTTTAAGAGAGAGATCATCGTTTCTCTAGCAGCCATCTTGGAGGCTTCTACAGAACCCATCTTGGAGGACCTTCTCAAGCAGACGCACTTGGAAGGAACTCTACACGGACGCATCTTGGGGGATTTTTCTCACATAGGGCTATCTTTGTGTTTCCGTCAGTCATCGGCAACAATAAAAAACAGTGAGTTTTTTGTACGTTGCATTTTCTCATTGGCAATTTGATTGTCGGTGGTGAATATTGGGTATTTCGTGTCGTATTTTCCAACAGAGCGTGTGGTGTGGAGATTACGTGTATACCCATATTGTTAGCCTTCCTGTGTGAATTGTCCCAGTCCATGTGGTGAAGATATTGTGAATATTATCGACCCAGCTTTTTAGACTTAGTGTTTTTGTGCCTTGTCGTATGAAATCGTAGTGCCAAACCATGTCGGCTGGAGAAGTGAGAGATAACCTGATCATGTTGACAGTCACTGTGGGTGTCTGATAGTGAGCGCGCAATAGCTTGACCCGGTCACTGACCGATATGTTAGGAGGATCCATATGATAAATGCATGCGTTTGAACCTTCTGGTGGGTGACCCGGTTAACATTCGACCTGTTAAAGGAGAGTGACAGGGCAGAGGCTGAGCGCTCAGGGCAGAGTGGCCGACTCAGGGGCTGAGCAGAGATAGCTGAAAAAGGCGGAGAGGCTGAGTGACTCAGGGCAGAGGCTGAGCGCGTCTGAGAGCATGACGCGGCAGAGGCTGAACAGTCAGAGAGCATGAGTGGCGAATGTTGACTGAATGAAGCGGGCAGATGTGTCTGCTGCACCAGTCCGGAAATTGTAGTTCGTTTGTCCAGACTGGACGGGACCACTAGGCCAGAAACGTATTGGAGATGGTGGAGAAGTTGTTGACTTCTGGTGGTATTGAATGAGAGCTTGTGGTCGCATCTTGTTAGCCATTATTGAAAAGGCGAGGGAGGTATATGCGAGGATGGCAACCGAGGACGTAAACGAATCGGAAGTTGAAGCGAGATTTTGAACGCTATGCGGTGTCCCCGTGTATTTATAGCGTATTTTTCAGTTGGACTCGTCAGTCCAGTAAACTCGATGAGGAACTTCGCGGGTTTGTTGGAACAGCTGCAGAGATGGTTCGAGGGAGCAGCATTGAGTAACTCCAGGGTTGCGGACTCGTGCGTTACCGATCGATCAACAGCTTCGCCGGACTTAGTTTGTTTCTTGTCGATAAAGACACTGTTTCCATTGTCAAGATGCATCAAGCTTATTGATAAACATGTTGGCGTGCAAAAATGTTGCAAGCCACGCAGTCGCCTCGTAAGACGGAGGATTCTGTGGTCAAGACGCCCCCGTCTGCCCGGCGGCTGGATCGAGGGGAAGGTTCCCGATGCGCTTCCATGGTGGGGTCCGCGAGCTGCAGGCAGGCAACGGCCCTGATGCGAATTCTGCAAACGCGTGGGCAAGGTGGAGACCTGTGTTCTCTAACCCAGCTAGTCGGCCTATCGAGGCACACGGTTGTTAAATGGAGGAGATCAGTGGAGGTCATCAACTGGGCCCTCGTGCATGTCTGTGGCTCAGTGACAGAGTCATGCACGAGGCTAAGTCCATTCATCCTTGTATAGTTATTCGGGACAGCCTTAGTGGGTGCCTGATTCGGTGGTGAAGTTAAGGCCCAATACCTTCGGGATACTGGAGCGACACTGTGTGTTCTAGGCGGGGTAGTTCCGGCTCTCAGATGCATTACTCCCGGCGAGTAATCGATCCTTGGGGCATTAACAGGTTCTGGTGGTATCACCCTTGCTCTCATTGAGGTCCGGAGTGCATTTTACGGGTCTGATGACCTGTGGGTGGTACCCTACTACCGTACCAGGGGTGTCCTTGTGAATGGCAATGATGCAATGGCCAGGGAGGATTATTGACTCTGACTGTGGGGTGGTCCTAGATCCCAGAGCAAACGAGCGGAGAGAGTGGCGGAGTCAGACATATCTTCACTCTGGCCAGAGGAGCCTCGCGCTCGACTCCAGCCTCCGACGGTGACGTTGTTTTGACTGAGTCCACCCGAGCCTCCAGTCAGCCACCTCAGGAGCCGGCTCCTCCAGGGACCCATTCCCGTCTGTGACACGGGGACCCAGCTATGGTCGCGAATCCGGTGAGGGGGTCAGTCTCCGAGCGGTTCGCAACCCAGTTCTATGCCTGAGTCACTCCCGCATTGTCTGCGGTAACCCGTCTAGTGGAGGATCAGTACTCCGATTCCACCCTTGCACCTCTGGAAGATGGGAGAGATCCGACCTGGACGACAGGCTACTATGTGAATGGTGCAGGTGTGTTGATGCATAAATATTCCACCAAGAAATGTCTCCACCAGTCGTGAGGTACGACACCGAGTTGTCGTACCGGGGAGGCATTCGCAGTCAGTCATCGCAATTGGCCTGACAATATTTCCTCGGTCATGTCGGAGCGGCAAGACCTTAGCCAAGGTTAAGGATCAGTTCATATGGCCCGCCATGTCACGAGACATCAAGCGTATTGCGCTAGCTGTCTATATATGGCCATGGCCCATCACCATCTACCGCGACCACCAACCCGCTCTGTTGTCAGCCCAAGCCAAAACCTCCAACCAGTTTGCGCTGGGCGCTTCTCGTTCCGAATACGACCACAGTCAAACACGTGAAAGGAGTGAGAACAGACTAGCTGACCTCCTTAGTACCATGTAGTAGACAAGGAGCACAAACTTAAGTTTAAGTTCCTTTGTGCTCCTCTATTGTGGTGCGGGCGTGGGTAAATATGGTGGGGTAGATATAATGTGGTGTAGTGTGTTAATATTGTGTTGGGGATGAACATTGTTATTGTACAATAATGTTACAATCACCGCCATCATATTGCCCTGTGATTGGGAACTGATATAATAACTGGTTCCAAAACGCCATCTATCCGCGCGGGTTTATTTTAGGTGGGGAGGACTGTGAGAACACCATGTTCTACCAATTTAGTGTCCGCCCACAACGTCACGTGACTTTTTCAGGCTCCCCGGGATTGGTTGGCTGGTCGGACTGGTGGACGGACCGCGTGAGAGCTGCGGGCGCCATTGTTAGGAGCAACGTGGCTCTAAGATCGCGATTGGAAATATATCGCGCTCCGAATCGCATGTCTGAATGCGATTTTCAAGTGGTTTTTAAAGATCTCGACAGCCCTAGTCGCTGATCGTTGATAGCTCTGACAAAGGATTGAGTAAATGGGACGAGTGTATATGTTATTCCCGGCTATCGTCGAGCGGAGCTGTGAGTTATCGATTTGTTTTTGGAACTTTATTGTTGCCAAGAGTTCTGGCAGATTGTGTGCTGTGTATCCATTCTGTTACCAGCCATTTTGGAGATCGAGCAATAAAATATCGTGCTACCCTAGAGGTCGATCTGAACACAGTGGAAAGTGTTGTGTTGTTCTCTTTGTCACACGTGGACTGCTTGAAGCTCGGACATTAACGTCAGTATCCGTGCTGGAAGATATAAAAGCGGGATCGCGACAATATATATATATATATATATATATATATATTATTATATTATATAAAAATATAGTTACGAATTTGGGAATTCGATTGACACAACATACAGGTTCTTTAGTCAGCTATGTCGATAAGTGCTTGTTCCTAGATAGCTCACTTCCATTGTTTAAAATGTTCAGAAATCGATTAGATGCGCTGCGGATCAATTTAATAGTTAAGGAACGAAACAATGGAGACGTCCTTCCCCTCTTCTGTGAAGAGGAAGAAGAACCTGCCGTCCGTGACTCATATGTCAACTCCTCCACCCGTGTCGAGCGGGGGATGGAGCACGAGGGCATGAGTCATGAGTCACGCCGGGAGCGGGAGAAGGGCGGGAGAAGGATAAGAGGAGATCTTGTTTTTGTTTGTGGGCAGAGTTGAGAAGGGAGTTGATGAGTAAGTTTTTGCTTCGCAGAGAGTTAGCCGTTCAGCAGACTTTGGGTCTGCTTGGCTTGGGTTAGGGTTGAGGCCTTCGGAAGCTTTTTGGAAGTTGCTTCGGAAGCTTCGGAGCTAACAAATCATCAAGATCGGAAAGAAAAATTGTTGACGGACGTAACGGACGGACGTACATTTGGTCCGGCTTATTAGGTCATCTCGGTAGAGATGACTAATAAAAGGAACAACAGAGACACGGAGGTAGAAACGGTAGAGGAGAGACTTACGATAAAACAAAAGTAAAGACGAGCACACACACATGGAGGTAGTGGGGACGATGAGTGGGGCTCGGGAATGTGTCATGACGGTGCAAGCAGCCGGATAGCCTCCTCCAGGAACAAGGGGAGACGCTATGCTCCTTGAAGCGGATCTCGACCAGTGGGTCGGTCGAGCTTTGCGAGGTAGAGGGGCGAGTGCTGTTTATGGGTGCACACGAAGCTGGGGGGTATGAAGCGCCCGGGAACCTTGTGGTGACGCAAATCCCAGCGTGGTCGCCCCAGTGTGTGTGTGTACGAGTGAGCCGAAATGCGCGCTGGAAAGCACGATAGTGTGAGTGTTATGGCGTGTGTAAGCGATTCCCCGTGTGTGAGGGAAACGGTGTGTGAGTGATATGGTGTGCCTGGTAGCGAGTGTGCCGAAATGAGTGCTTCCAGCACGCGTGTGTAAAGGAAGCACGAGTGTGGAAGGAACAGAGTGTGTGAGGGAAACAGCGTGTGTGGTTTTCGAAGTGTGTGAGAGAAACACTGAGGGCGGAAGGAACAGCGTGTGTGAGAGAGATCGCATGTGTGAGAGCGCTGTATGTGAGGGAGATGGCGTTGGCATGCGCGAACATGCAACCGCATGTGCTAGTGTAATGTGAGGTGTGTGAGCGTCGTGGCAACGCAGGAGTGTGCGCGTTGATGGCGACGACGACTGCGACAGATGAGGGACAAAAGCCGGGTAGCGGCGTAGCTGTTTTGAGGACCGTGCCGGGTTTGCACGCAGCGCGCGCGGGGTCCGTGGCTGTGCTCCGCGAGGAGCCACATGCGCGGCTACGCGAGTGAACCCGGTCCGGAAACGCACGCGGTGGATTAGCCGATCCCGCGACGGACAGAAGGTAGGCTGGATATGGATTTGGACCGGACGGGTTCTCCAGCTAGCGTGATTGTAAAGCTCCGACGAGCAGAGCACATGTGTTCGTGGGGAACCCCTCGAAACGTGAGGCTTGCTTTTAATGCGCAGGGTGACGTCGTGGCTGCATGGTTGGATCCCGGAAGGGAATCCCTGCCGATGGTACCATCCGATAAGGGACGAGGTGCGAGAAACGTGAACAGCTGCCATGAGTCACGGGAAAGAACGCAGGTTGCGAGTTGCCGGCTGGTGGGCGCATAGAAAAAAACAGAAAAAAGCAAGCCTCGCTTCGGGTGAACAGGATTCCCTGGGCAAGGGGTGGAAGACCCCCCTGTCAGGGGCACAGGAACTACTAGTTAGGGGGATGGGTTAGCGATAGACCGGCTTCATGGGGCAGGGACAAGGCTCATGGAGCCCGTGGAATGGATTCGTTAGAGGGATTTTAAGTTCAGATTTAGGAAATGGGAATTTTGGATTTTTGGAGACATGGACAAACATGGAAATGTGTAGAGGGGACGTAGCTTAGCTACGCAGAGTAAATGGAATGTGCATGAGAATAAGGGATGACTATTGACTAGGGAGCACGAGTTAGTTGGGGATTAATTAGGAAGGATGGCAGTATAGAGTGTTGGTGTGAGTTGTGAAATGGAAAGTGGCGTGAGGAATGAGTGTGGGACAGTGGGCCCAAGTGTGCGAGTGGAGCGAATGTGGTATGCATGGTGCGATGACTGATTGGGGGAGGAGTGATCACCCAGTGCCCGGGGTCAGTTTAATGTTAGCTAGTGGGTATTTAAATTACTAACAGGAGGTCGTTTTGTTGTTGGTGTCGAGAGAAGGCACGAAACCCATTTGGAGGGGTGCAGGAGTTCATGGACGGATGGGAGCGTGGCTGTGGAAAGTTGAGTATTTGTTTAGTGGCACCCGGGCACGGACTAGTCGGCCAGAGTAGGCCAAGGGCAAAGAGGGCCAGGATAGTGTAGTGGGCACGGGTGACCCGTCGGAACGGGACCCGTAGCGCAGAATGCCACGGGGGCAGTGTAGTGGGCACGGGCGACCTCGAAAGGGACCCAGGGCATCAACACGCCACGTGTGCATCGGAGGGGGCAATGCCAGAGGGGAACCCCCGCATTTTATAAGGAGTTGCTAGGCTTGGAGGCAGCCTGCGGGCCTGGGGGTGCCATGGTTAGAGTTCGGCAGAGGGGGAGTTCCTGCAGTTGAGCCACGCTGCCCAGCCAGGAATTGGGCGAGGCACGAATGAAAATTTGAGGGCAAGGCCCAAATTTATAATGGACCACACACAGGCGACGGGAATCCATGGTTTTTAGAACCGATAGTTTAAATTGTGAGGCGTTTTGAAAGCCCGGGGTAGTTTCAGGTTAATAATGTTAGCGTAGTTAGGAGATGTACCCCTTCGCACCAATCCATTCCTTCGCTCATTGTAGGCCGCTGGACCACCTGGTAGACTCGTGAACTCTGAGGAGGCCATTCTGAGGCTTTGTTGGGCCTCAAGACAGGAGCTAGTCTCTCCCTATTCCCTCAGAGAGGGAACGTAGGGGTTGGAGTAGGCTAGGTTGACAGGATAGGTTAGCCGGACAATGACGATAAAGGGGGTAAGGGAGACAATTATAAAAGGGAAATAAAATAATAAAAATAAAGAGGGGGATTTTGTTGTGTTGTGTGGAAAATTAAGGGAGTGGGTATGGACAGAGACAGGCAAAGGCGATAGAGTGGGGGAGACAGTAGGCTAGGTCCGAGCTCCTTCAGAGCGGCGGCACGCCGCACTCCTCCAGACCTGATTGAACACACCAGAGGCCGGCCAGCTTCATTGCGGCCTGTTGTGCTGGCCGCCTGTTCTGCATGGACTTGCTTGCCATGCCTCGTTTGCCTGCCTCTGCCATGACCCCATGCTTCTAGCCCTTGTTTGCGTTTGCCCGTGTCCATCCATCACCATGTGCGCCAGGACATCCAGTTTTGCAAGGACTGCCCTGCAGGCAGCCCGTGCATCCATCATGCTATTTGTGTTTTGCGACCATCTCCATCCATTCCCCTGCATCAATTAACTTTGAAATGACTTTTAACTCTCCCTTTCACAGATCACAAGTCCTGGGCCATGGTTAAGTAATGGATAAGTTGAGTAAAAATTGTAAATACGTGGAACCTCACCTCATATTTGTTTTAGCGCCGGCAATTTTAGTTAAGTTGTCGAATGAGTCTGAGAGTTTGTTTAGTTAGTTACGCAGCGCATTAGTTATTTTTTTTGGGACACGTATAAAGAAATGTCGCACTCAGGGATCCGAAGGTAGAACGTACTAGGGAAAACTTACACATGCTGGTCACACGAAAAATTTGACAATTCGGGACGAGTCTGTAAAAAGGGGAGGGGGTAGTGTTATGAATTTGGGAATTTGATTGCACACAACATACAGGTTCTTTAGTCAGCTATGTCGATAGTGCTTGTTCCCTAGATAGCTCACCTTCCATTGTTTAAATGTTCAGAAATCGATTAGATGCGCTGCGGATCAATTTAATAGTTAAGGACCGAAACAATGGAGACGTCCTTCCCCCTCTTCTTCGAAGAGGAAGAAGAACCCTGCCGGCCGTGACTCATGATGTCAACAACTCTCTCCCACCCGTGCTGAGCGGGGAGGAGCAAGGCATGAGTCATGAGTCACGCGGGAGCGGGGGAAGGGCGGAGAAGGATAAGGGGAGATCTTTTCTTTTGTTCGTGGGCAGAGTTGGAGAAGGGAGTTGATGAGTAAGCTTTTTGCTTCGAGAGAGAGTAGCCGTTCAAGCAGACCTTCGGGTCCTGTTTGGCTTGGGTTAACGTTGAGCGCTTGGAAGCTTTTTGCTTCGGCTGGCTCAGTGAGCTTCGGCTGAGGCCTGGCTCAGGAGGAGGCTTTTTGCTTTGGTGGTTCAGTGAGCTTCGGCTTCTGCTTGGCTCAGGAGAGCTTTGTGCTTCAAGCTGCCTGTTTGGAAGAAAGTTAAGCCGGTTGCTCGGCTCGAGCTGCGAGTGGTGCTTCTTCTTCTTGGTTCGTGGGGCTTTGTTTCTCATTTTGGTTTCCGGCTTGGTGCGCTCATACGTATCTTCTTCGTGGAGGTGGATCCTCGGGGAAGCGACGCATCGACGGGAGGATCGGCGCCTCGTCTCACCAGCACGTGTTGAGAAGCAACGGAGGATTCGCGGGAGACGTCTGGGAAGGATCGCGGCTCACGGCGATTAGATCAGCTTCGCGCGCTGGACGGGTCGCGAACAACCTGAAGACCACAGGTGGAGAGGTTCGACATAGGTTTGGTTCAGCTACACCTGTCCTTGAGCTGGAGCTCGTTATTAAAGCCTCTGCCCACGATTCTTGGTGTGTGTGTGGTGCGTACGTGTGTCCGTGGTCTGATAGTAGGATAGTAAAGTGCTTTGCGCTGCTGTAAATTTGTGCGTTGACTTTGTCGCTAGGCGTTGTCGGTAGTATAGTTTGATTCGCTGTTATGTCTGTGTATCGTATACTGCTTTGCTTGTAATGCTACGTGCTTTTATAATAAATGTCCTTGTGTGAATGTAAACTTGTTCGTTGCGTCCTCTCTTAATTGAGGCGCATCTTGCACTCGGATATAAGTTGGTTTTAAATAGCCGGTAAAGTGATCGGGCCAACAGGACTGCGCGATAATACCCGCTCAGTTATCCCAAAAGGAAGCGAGCTGCTTAAGCGGCTCGTTTCCAAGCGGTCCCGTTAGCGTATCACTATCTCTCTGGTACCTACCGCGCGATAATTAGGTAAATCGAAGATTTGGCGATCGGACCCTGCAGCGTGCGGGTAGAGTGCGGACAAGGTTGTGGTGTGCTTAAAAACACACCCGTGGCTGGTTTCGGCGTTGATCCGGAAAGCCGCGACTGGATTGTCCGTTCGGTGGCGAAGCGACCGCTATTGGTTAGACGCGTCGTTCGCACGCCGACGGCGGGAAATCCACAACAATATATATATGATGTGCAACACACACACACACACACATAACACACAACGATTATATTAAATAACGACAAAAAATGT
>CM068968.1:30643699-30671823 GCA_035128595.1 Eptatretus atami
TTCATTTATTTATTTATTTTATTTGCATTTTCATTAATGAATTTATTGACGGTTCTGTGATTTTTTTCCTGGTGTACCGGCTTCGATGTCCATCGGCACGAAAAATTCACTTTCTATGTCACCGGGAAGGTCCCGATCTTCAATATCAGTCAGTCAGTCAGTCAATTGGTGGTTAAAATATATATATATATATATATATATATATATAATATATATATATATATATATATTATATATAGTGAGAAAACCATGTTCTCACCAAATTTAGTGTCCCGCCCACAACGTCCAGTGACCTTTTTCAGGCTCCCGGGGATTGTTGGCTGTCGGACTTGGTGACGGACCGCGTGAGAGCTGGGGCGCCATTGTTAGGAGCACACGTGGCTCTAAGATCGCGAGTGGAAAATATATCGCGCTCCGAATCGCCTGTTGAATGCGATTTTCAAGTGGTTTTTAAAAGCTCTCGACAGCCCAGTCGCGCTGATCTTGATAGCTCTGACTAAAGGATTGAGTAAAATCGGGACGAGTGTTATCGTTATTCCCGGCTATCGTCGAGCGGAGCTGTGAGTTATCGATTTGTTTTTGGAACTTTATTGTTGCCAAGAGTTCTGGCAGATTGTGTGCTGTGTAATCCATTCTGTTACCAGCCATTTTGGAGATCGAGCCAATAAAATATCGTGCCTACCCCTAGAGGTCGATCTGAAACACAGTGGAAAGTGTTGTTGTTCTCTTTGCACAACGTGGACTGCTTGAAGCTCGACATTAGTCAGTATCCCGTGCTGGAAGATATAAAACAGGCGGGATCGCGAACAAAATGGGGGCTCATCCGGGATCCATTCAAGTAAGAGACAATTACGACATGAGACAGAAATTTCCACAGTGGGTCGCTATCTTCCTTCATCTGATCATCGTTCCCTCATCAGGCAAACGCCATCTTGGAGGAACCTTTCATCATCGCAGACGCATCTTGGAGGAACCTTCACCAGCAGACGCATACTTGGAAAGGAAACCTTCTCACCAAGCGGACGCCATCTTGGAGGGATTTTTTCTCACCATAGGAACGTAGCTCCTTGTGTTTTACGTCAGTCATCGGCCAACAATAAAAAAAACGTGAGTTATTTGTACGTTGCATTTCTCATTGGCAATTTGATTGTGCGGTGGTGAATATTGGGTATTTCGTGTCGTATTTTCCCAACAGAAGCGTTGTGCGTGCGGAATTACGTGTATCACCCAATATTGTTTGCCTTCCCTGTGTGAATTGTCCCAGTCCATGTGGTGAAGATATTGCGTGAAATATTTCGACCCAGCTCCTTTTAGACTTAGTGTTTTGTGCCCTTGTCGACAGTATCAGTATTCCTTACGTAGCCTAACCGGCATGCCTGGACGACTGGAGAATGAGAGATCAACCCCTGATCATGTGAGTCATACAAACGATTAATATCTCGTGTGGTGAGTTGATGTGGGATGAAAAACGCAGGTGAGCAACCCGAGACAATGGGGAAGCATGGTAATTTTGTGTGCCAATGGACATCAAAGCCGATACACTGGGAAAAATCACAGAACTGTCAGAAAACATCCGTAAATGAAAATAAGTAAATGGAAAATCAAATGCAGGTGAGCGACCAGAGACTGGCGAAGCACAGTTTGTATGCTTACAATGTGTAAGCATACCTCGGTAGTATATATATATATATATATATATATATATATATATATATATATATATATATATATATATATATATATATATATATATATATATATATATATATATATACAGTATATACACATCCATCCATTGGGACCATACTCTGTGCAGAGCGTTGATGCTGCCTAAGCAGTCTCCTCGGCTATTGGGCACAATCGTGAACGGGTCACCACTCCAACACAGGATACCAGCATGCTGACATTCATTTTGCCGACCTCGGAAGGATGACAGGCTGAGTTAACCCCATCTGCTATTAATTCAACAGCCGAATGGGATTTTAACTCAGAACCCTAGGATCCCAAGCCCACCACCCTAACCATTAAGCCAACACCAGGCATTATATATATGGATATATTGTTGTGGGCCGGGGTTCGGTGGCGATGAATGACCACTAGGTGGAGCAGTGGAGTCGTCTCCCACCGAACACCCGGAATTTAGGTCGTGACTTCTCGACAACTCGAAAGTTCACGGGTCACTTAGTCTTAGAGGAACCGTGGTCGCCAATATTTTGACGGCGTGAGGTGGTCTACTTGTCTAATCCAATTTACCTAAGTACTCACGCCGTCCAACTACCGAGGAAACCATACCCTCGGCCGACTTGTCCAAATCGAGTCGCTATCACCGACTCGGATCCGGCGTAACTGAGTGGAAGTTACCAAAGCCACGCCGGACCAAATGAACAATTTACGGCACAAACGGCTTTACTATTTCTCATACGCACCTTGCTAGGGCAATGAGAGAAAGCACAGAAAACGAGCTGGTACATTTAACAGGGGTTTATTTATAACAATAATCGGGGAGGGGGAGCACAAAAAGAGCAGAGTTATCCGAATAAGAAATTAATTTACAAGGAAAGGAAAACACTTATACAATTCTACTTACAGACGGGGCCCACGGACACACACACACACACACACACACACACACCACAAAAGAAACTGGACCCCTGGGTCTATGCGGTAGAGCCGGGCAGGGTACCTGTCCCCCCCATGCGGTCACACACAGACCCGAACCACCATGGTGGACTCGAACCCACGACCTTGCGTGTCAGCACCAAGACTGCAGACCGCTCAACAATAACCACAGACCGCACCGCAATCGCCACCAGGACTGCAGACCGCCTAACAAACGACCACAGACCGTCCCGCAATCGCCACAACACACTGTCTGCCGTCCTCTCGCCTCTTTTTCTCTCTTCAGGTGGGAGTGGTTTTTTTCTCGCACTCGCCCTCCTGATTGGACGAGGGGTTGTCGACGACTCGTGGTCAGCCTCCCGATTGGCTGGGCACGCTTGTGGTGCTCGCCCTTCACTCATTGGCTGGAGGAAACGGTCCATGCCCTTCCTTGGAGCGGAGCCTCGATCCGAAGCGACGGAGGCTCTGCCACGCCTCAGCCAAAAACACGTGGGCAATGGCAACTGGGTCGAGTGAGGGACGGTGGCGTTGTTGTTGTTGTTGTTGTTGTAGTTGTTGTTGTAAAACCTAACTAAAAATAACTCGTAGCGCACACACACGAAATTCCCATTACACAGAAGGAGGGATTCTAACCATAAACACATACTTATCAAAATAACTAAGCTCCGGGACTCTGGCTGTTTGTGTGCACAAGGTTCTAAATCCATAACAATATATGGATGTATATGGATGTATATGGATGTATATATATGGATATATATATAATATGTATAATATATTATTGTTGTAGGTGTGTCTATTGTGTAGATTTTGTTTAGTGTTGTGTCGGTGTGTCTATGTGTAGATTTTGTTTATTGTGTGTGTAGGTGGTCTATTGGTGATTGTATTTATTGTGTCAATTTGTTGATTGTGTTGTGTAGGTGTGTCTATTGTGTAGATAGTTATTGCCTCGTATGGTCTATTGTGTATATTTGTTTATTGTGTAGTGTGGTGTGGTCTATTGTGTAGATTTTGTTTATTGTGTAGTGTAGGTGTGTCTATTGTGTAGATATTGTTTTTTTGTGTTGTGTTGGTGTAGTCTATTGGGTAGATTTGTCTATTGTGTATATTTTGTTTTATTGCATTGTCAGGTGTGGTCTATTGTGTATATTTTGTTTATTGCATTGTCTAGGTGTGTCTATTGCATTGTTCTAGGTGTGGTCTATTGTGTGGATATTGTTTTTGTGTAGATTTTATATTGTGTTGTGTTGGTGTGGTCTATTGTGTGATTATTGTTTTTTTGTGTGTATAGGTGTGGTCTATTGTGTAGATTTTGTTTATTGTGTTTGTGTAGGTGTGGTCTATTGTGTAGATTTTGTTTATTGTGTTGTGGCAGTGTGGTCTATTGTGTAGTATTGTTTTTTGTGTAGTGTAGGTGTGGTCTATTGTGTAGATTTTGTTTATTGTGTTGTGTAGTGTGGTCTATTGTGTAGATTTTGTTTTTGTGTAGTGTAGGTGTGGTCTATTGCGTAGAAATTGTTTTTTGTATAGTGTAGGTGTGGTCTATTGTGTAGATTTTGTTTTTGTGTTGCGTTGGGTGTAGTCTATTGTGTAGATATTGTTTATTGTGTTGTGGCAGTGTGGTCTATTGTGTAGATATTGTTTTTGTGTAGTGTAGGTGTGGCTATTGTGTAGATTTTGTTTATTGTGTTGTGTCGGTGTGGTCTATTGTGTAGATATTGTTTTTGTGTAGTGTGGGGTGGTCTTTGTGAGATTTTGTTTTTTGTGTAGTGTAGGTGTGGTCTATTGTGTAGATTTGTTTATTGTGTTGTGCAGTGTGGTCTATTGTGTAGATATTGTTTTTTGTGTAGTGTAGGTGTGGTCTATTGTGTAGATTTTTTATGTGTAGTGTAGGTGTGGTCTATTGTGTAGATATTGTTTTTTGTGTATGTAGGTGTGGTCTATTGTGTAGATTTTGTTATTGTGTTGTGTAGGTGTGGTCTATTGTGTAGATATTGTTTTTGTGTTGTGTCGGTGTGGTCTATTGTGTAGATATTGTTTTTTGTGTGTAGTGTGGTGTGGTCTATTGTGTAGATTTGTTTTTTGTGTAGTGTAGGTGTGGTCGATTGTGTAGATATTGTTTTTTGTGTAGTGTGGGTGTGGTCTATGTGTAGATTTTGTTTTTGTGTAGTGTAGGTGTGGTCTATTGTGTAGATATTGTTTTTGTGTAGGTAGGTGTGGTCTATTGTGTAGATTTTGTTTATTGTGTTGTGTCGGTGTAGTCTATTGTGTAGATATTGTTTATTGTGTGTGGCAGTGTGGTCTATTGTGTAGATATTGTTTTTTGTGTAGTGTAGGTGTGGTCTATTGTGTAGATATTGTTTTTTGTGTAGTGTGGTGTGGTCTATTGTGTAGATTTTGTTTTTTGTGTAGTGTAGTGTGGTCTATTGTGTAGTTGTTTTTTGTGTAGTGTAGGTGTGGTCTATGTGTAGATTTTGTTTTTTGTGTGTGTAGGTGTGGTCTATTGTGTAGATATTGTTTTTTGTGTAGTGTAGGTGTGGTCTATTGTGTAGATTTTGTTTTTGTGTTTGTGTTGGTGTAGTCTATTGTGTAGATATTGTTTTTATGTAGTGTAGGTGTGGTCTATTGTGTAGATATTGTTTTTTGTGTAGTGTAGGTGTGGTCTATTGTGTAGATATTTTTTTTGTGTAGTGTAGGTGTGGTCTATTGTGTAGATATTGTCTATTGTGTATATTTTGTTTATTGCATTGTTCTAGGTGTGGTCTATTGTGTATATTTTGTTTATTGCATGTCTAGTGTGGTCTATTGCATTGTCTAAGGTGTGGTCTATTGTGTGGATATTGTTTTTTGTGTAGATTTTGTTTATTGTGTTGTGTTGGTGTGGTCTTTGTGTAGATTGTTTTTTGTGTTGTGTAGTGTGGTCTATTGTGTAGATTTTTTATTGTGTTGTGTAGGTGTGGTCTATTGTGTAGATTTGTTTATTGTGTTGTGTCGGTGTGTATATGTGAGATATTGTTTTTTGTGTTTGTAGGTGTCGTCTATTGTGTAGATATTGTTTTTTGTGGAGTGTACGTGTGGTCTATTGTGTAGATTTTGTTTATTGTGTTGTGGCAGTGTGGTCTATTGTGTAGATATTGTTTTTTGTGTCGTGTAGGTGTGGTCTATTGTGTAGATTTTGTTTATTGTGTTGTGGCAGTGTGGTCTATTGTGTAGATATTGTTTTTTGTGTCGTGTAGGTGTGGTCTATTGTGTAGATTTTGTTTATTGTGTTGTGTAGGTGTCGTCTATTGTGTATATATTGTTTTTTTGTGTAGTGTAGGTGTGGTCTATTGTGTAGATTTTGTTTATTGTGTTGTGTTCGGTGTGGTATATTGTGTAGATAATTGTTTTTGTGTTGTGTAGGTGTCGTCTATTGTGTAGATTTTTTTATTGTGTTGTGTCGGTGTGGTATATTGTGTAGATATTGTTTTTTGTGTAGTGTAGGTTGGTGTCTATTGTGTAGATTTTGTTTATTGTGTTGTGTAGGTGTCGTCTATTGTGTAGATATGTTTTTTGTGTAGTGTAGGTGTGGTATATTGTGTAGATTTTGTTTATTTGTGTTGTGTCGTGTTGGTCTATTGTGTAGATATTGTTTTTTGTGTAGTGTAGTGTGGTCTATTGTGTAGATTTTGTTTATTGTGTTGTGGCAGTGTGGTATATTGTTTTTGTGTTGTGTAGGTGTGGTCTATTGTGTAAGATTTTTTATTGTGTGTGTAGGTGTGGTCTATTGTGTAGATATTGTTTGTTGTGTAGATATTTTTATTGTGTTGTGTCGGTGTGGTATATTGTGTAGATATTGTTTTTTTTGTGTAGTGTAGGTGTGTCTATTGTGTAGATTTTGTTTATTGTGTTGTGTCGGTGTGGTCTATTGTGTAGATATTTGTTATTGTGTAGTGTAGGTGTGGTCTATTGTGAGATTTGTTTATTGTGTTGTCATTGTTTTTGTGTGGTTATTGTTTTTTGTGTTGTGTAGGTGTGGTCTATTGTGTAGATTTTGTTATTGGGTTGTGTAGGTGTCGTCTATTGTGTAGATATTGTTTTTTGTGTGTGTAGGTGTGGTCTATTGTGTAGATTTTGTTTATTGTGTTGTGTCGGTGTGGTCATTGTGTAGATATGTTTTTTTGTGTAGTGTAGGTGTGGTCTATTGTGTAGATTTTTTTATTGTGTGTGGCAGTGTGGTTATTGTTTTTTGTGTTGTGTAGGTGTGGTCTATTGTGTAGATTTGTTTATTGTGGTGTAGGTGTGGTCTATTGTGTAGAATTTGTTTGTTTGTGTAGATATTGTTTATTGTGTTGTGGTAGGTGGTCTATTGTGTAGATATTGTTTGTTGTGTAGATATTGTTATTGTGTTTGTGTAGGTGTGGTCTATTGTGTAGATATTGTTGTTGTGGTAGTATTGTTTATGTGTTGTGTAGGTGTGGTCATTGTGTAGATATTGTTTGTTGTGTAGATATTGTTTATTGTGTTGTGTAGGTGTGGTCTATTGTGTTAGATATTGTTTGTTGTGTAGTTTGTTTTTGTGTAGTGTAGGTGTGGTCTATTGTGTAGATTTTGTTTATTGTGTTGTGTCGGTGTGGTATATTGTGTAGATATTGTTTATTGTGTTGTGTAGGTGTCGTCTATTGTGTAGATATTGTTTTTTGTGTAGTGTAGGTGTGGTCTATTGTGTAGATTTTTGTTTATTGTGTTGTGTCGGTGTGGTCTATTGGTGATATTGTTTTTTGTTAGTGTAGTGTGATCTATCGTGTAGATTTTGTTTATTGGTGTTGTGGCAGTGTGGTATATTGTTTTTTGTGTTGTGTAGGTGTGGTCTATTGTGTAGCTTTTGTTTATTGTGTTGTGTAGGTGTGGCTATGTGTAGTATGTTTTGTTGTGTAGATATTGTTTATTGTGTTGTGTCGGTGTGGTCAATTGTGTAGATTTTGTCTATGTGTATATTTTGTTTATTGCATTGTCTAGTGTGGTCTATTGTGTAGATTTTGTCTATTGTGTATATTTTGTTTATTGCATTGTCTAGGTGTGGTCTATTGCATTGTCTCGTTGTGGTTATTGTGTAGATGTTATTTTTTGTGTAGATTTTGTTTATTGTGTGTGTCGGTGTGGTGCATTGTGTATATTGTTTTTTGTGTTGTATAGGTGTGGTCTATTGTGTAGATTTTGTTTATTGTGTTGTGTAGGTGTGGTCTATTGTGTGGATTTGGTCCAATGTGTAGGTGTGGTCTATGATGCAAGTGTGGTGACAGAACTTTTGGGATGATTCTTATACTTATCAACAATATTTTTCTCAAAATTTTTGTACAACTGAAATACTAGAAAGCCTCGTCTGTTATTGACTCTCACACTGTTTGGTCAAATCTGCTCAATCATTAACCTCCGATGAAAAACAAAGCTGAGGTAGTTCACTATACCTGGGAAACAATGAAACAGTTCATGAACGTGAAAAAGTGCTCAATGTTACCATTCTGCTTTTCGTTCGTTTATTTTTATTTATTTATTTTTCATGAGCAGGAGGCACGGCGCATGGGGATCCATCGAACGGTGCACGCTGGTGAGGTCGGACCTGCAAGCGTCGTACGTGAGGTACGTTCATCCAGATTGTAGAGCAATTCCAAATTTGTGCATGCACCATTTACAATGCTGTGTTTCTACATGCCAGTCCTGCAGAGATACTGTTCTTACCACAACATGAGTCCTCAAAGCGTCTACATATGTTTACGTCACTCCCATCATGTTACACTCATTAATGCAGTATTTCTGATGTGGTGTACTCCCATTGTGTCCCAATATCGACAGGCAGTGCAGAAGCTCAAGGCAGAGCGAATCGGTCATGGTTACCACCTGCTGGAGGATCCTGAACTATATAACTTGCTTTTACAACAGCAAATTCATTTTGAGGTGAGGAGTCAATCTCTGGGGTTCATGGCTCATAATTCACGAGGAGGTTAAAGGTCACTTGTAGGTAAATATGTCAATTGCATGGTCGTACTGTATTTTCATTTTATCAGAAACGTTTCTACTTTTCCTGAAGTTCGATCAGCAGTTATCAACTTAAGGCTTTCACAACATCTCTTGTCATTTTATTGTGGTATACATAAGGACAACAAGCACATAATCCATTTTTATGGTGCAGATGTGTCCATGGTCGAGTCACATTACTGGTGCCTACGTTGGAGATTTCAACAAGCATCCACTCATCAGGTAATCACAGGCATCTCTCAAAACCTTGGTGTTTATCTTGAGGAAGACACAGTAACCATATCCACAGAGATGTCAGCATTTGTCTGTACACACAAAAAAACAAAAAACTGTTGTCGCCACTGTTCGGCTTCTGTGCAGGTAAAGCTGTTGCTACTTCAGATAGCAATGTTTTTCAGGTTTGACGCCTGACATTAGTACATCCTGTCCCATTTGATGTGCACGCACTTGCTTCTTTACACACGTTTAACTCTCCTGGACACCTTGGAAAATAAAACACTGATCTGGCTAAGAGTTGCTGGACACATCAACTTAAGAACCTTGTCAAGAAATACGAGGATATCCACATTAATTACACAACCATAAATGATGCTCCAACTGAACCAACCATCCTCTACCTGAACCAACCATCCTCTACCTTAACCAACCATCCTCTACCTTAACCAACCATCTTAACCAACCATTCTCTATCTGAACCAACCATCCTTTACCTGAACCAACCATCCTCGATCTGAGCCAACCATCCTCGACCTGAACCAACCATCCTCTAGCTTAACCAGCCATCCTCTATCTTAACCAACCATCCTCTACCTTAACCAACCATCTTAGCCAACCATTCTCTATCTGAACCAACCATCCTTTACCTGAACCAACCATCCTCTACCTGAACCAACCATCCTCTACCTGAACCAACCATCCTCTACCGTAACCAACCATCCTTCTATCTTAACCAACCATCCTCTACCTTAACCAACCATCCTTAACCAACCATTCTCTATCTGAACCAACCATCCTTTACCTGAACCAAACCATCCTCGATCTGAACCAACCATCCTCTACCTTAAACAACCATATTAACCAACCATCCTCTATCTGAACCAACCATCCTCACCTGAACCAACCATCCTCTATCTGAACCAACCATCCTCGACCTGAACCAACCATTCTCTACTAACCAACCATCCTCTATCTTAACCAACCATCCTCTACCTTAACCAACCATCTTAACCAACCATTCTCTATCTGAACCAACCATCCTTTCCTGAACCAACCATCCTCGATCTGAACCAACCATCCTCCTACTCTGAACCAACCACCCTCTATCTGAACCAACCATCCTCGACCTGAACCAACCATCCTCTATCTGAACCAACCATCCTCTATCTGAACCAACCATCCTTACCTGAACCAACCATTCTCTTACCTTAGCCAACCATCCTCTCTACCTTAACCACACCATCATTAACACACCATCCTCGACCTTAACCAACCATCCTCACCTTAACCATCCTCTATCTTAACAACAATCCTCTACCTTAACCAACCATCTAACCAACCATCCTCTACCTTAACCAACCATCCTCTATCTGAACCAACTATCCTCTATCTGAACCAACCATCCTCGACCTGAACCAACCATTCTCGACCTGAACCAACCACCCTCTACCTTATCACAACCATCCTCTATCTGAACCAACCATCCTCGACCTGAATCCAACCATTCCTCTACCTTAACCAACCATGCTCTATCTTAACCAACCATCCTCTACCTTAACCAACC
This sequence comes from Eptatretus atami, assembly GCA_035128595.1. Lineage (NCBI taxonomy): Eukaryota > Metazoa > Chordata > Myxini > Myxiniformes > Myxinidae > Eptatretus > Eptatretus atami. The sequence continues at coordinate 30,654,114 of CM068968.1, forward strand.
ATTCTTAACCAACCATCCTCGACTGAACCAACATCCTCTACTTTAACCAACCATCCTCTATCTTAACCAACCATCCTCTACCTTAACCAACCATTTTAACCACCATTCCTCTACCTGAACCAACCATCTTAACCAACCATCCTCTACCTGAACCCACCATCCTTTACCTGAACCAACCATTCTTTACCTTCGCCAACCATCCTCCACTTTAACCAACCATCTTAACCAACCATCCTCTATCTTAACCAACCATCCTCTACCTTGACCAACCATTTTAACCAACCTTCCTTACCTTAACCAACCATCCTCTACCTTTACCAACCATCCTCGACTTCAACCAACCTCGGTTGTGTAATGGTTCGAAGGTCAGCTCTGATTATGGGAGGCCGATGGTTCTAACCATGGATGAGTCATACCAAAGCTGTTTACTTTCTTGATACTAGGCATTTAAAAAGGATAGAGCACGGACAAACAACCATAGGTTGGCAACCATAGCGCAAGCTTTGAACAAATTTGGGTTTGACTCGAGGTTTTTGCACTTGATTATAAAAAGCCAATTTGCTTACGGATTTCTATTAACGGGATCTTCTATTCTTTTTTTCATTCCAGTCTGAAACGTCTTCCAGAAAGTTCCGTAATATCAGTCACGTCTATACCTGCAAGATCAGATTGCTTCGACATATTAATTGTGTTGTTCGAACAATGAAAAACCTACAACGAAATTTGTTGCAATCATTTTTCATCACCGAGATGTACTAAGTTCAATCCTGAACAATGACATTATTATTATTATTATTATTATTATTTGCCATTCTTATTAAATTTAGCATTGTTGGTCATTTGCATGCCTGGTGTTGGCTTAATGGTTAGAGTGTTGGGCTTGGGATCCTTGGCTCCTGAGTTCAAATCCTGCTCAGCTGTTGAATTAATTCCAGGTGGGGTTAATTCGACCTGTCATCCATTAGAGGTCAGAAAAATGAGTGTTTCGGAGTGGCGACCCATCCAGGATTGTGCCCAATAGCCAAAGGGGACTGTTTAGGCAGCACCAACGCTCTGCACAGAGTATGGTCCCAATGTCCTCCTCCTTCATGATGTTTTGGCTTTCAGAGTTCCGGCTCCCCTAAACCTCCTTGTTTTGTTTTTGCTCACCGAGGAACAATCCACCGTAGTGGGGCAACTTAGCTAAATATAGCATAACAATTGTGCATTTTGTGAGGAAAGCACCAAATTTTGGCACCCTAGTAGCCTATCATATTATGAACAGATTTGGATATTGGGCCATCTCAAAATTTTTGATGGCAGTGGAAAATGGCTGCCACAGCCATCACGGCTGAATTTGAGATGGCCAATATCCAAATCTATTCATACTATTAGGCTACGGGATGTCAAATTTGGTGCTTTCCTCACAAAATGCACAATTGTTATGCTAAGTTGCCCCACTACCTTTGTTTGGATTATACCTGCGTAACTCATGGTTCTGGTTAACGAAACCTTGGCAGAGTCCAAGTTTTCCCGATTTTAAATTCATCAGAAAAAAAAACTGGATTATCCGATTGAATTTGTTTTGTTGTTGAATGAAGGAATTCTGACTCGATCTTTTTCCGTTATTTTCCATTTGATTGCATATCGACAGATTCCTGGCTGATGGAGCAAGCCTCTCTTTGAGCACAGATGACCCGCTCATCCTGGGATCAACTCTCGAAACGGATTACTGCTTAGCTCGTCGCCACATGTCTTGCACCGAAGAAAATTTCATTGCAATGGTCGGTGCTCTTTGGAACTTTTGTTGGATGGAGATGATGACCAATGTTAGAGGAGTGAATAGATGCTTGGAAGGACATTGCTTGGAACGAGTGCTTAGCTGTAGGTTTTTGTAGCAGAGTTTTGAAACCTACTTTCTGTGATTGTTAGGAGTAATCTGGTCCAAGGCAGATCTCTTCACACCATCCCTGCTCCCTCCACCCGAGCCCTATTTGTGATAACTTACAGATTGCCCTCTCCCAAGCGTATTCCTTCACAACCTCCTTTCCTTTTTCCTCCATCCTCCACACCCTCAATCACTCACTTTCCCTATTCTGCCCCGTTACTCCACTTCCTTTGAGACTTCATCTGTTGCTTTCGTTATCTTGTACGTATGTATTAACCTCCATCCTTACAATTACTTGAATATTACGGAACATCCACACACATTTAACAACTACAGACAGGGTACCACCAGTACACGATGACCCATTCTTTCCGAGAAATGTCATGTGACTATCTTTAACGTCCATACCATTTATGCACACCGGACCACCGATTCAAAGGATGGGATTGGACCAGGGGAGGGAGGGGGGGGGTTGGGAATGTGGGTGGAAGAGGATGTCTGAGATGCCCACCCCTTGCCACATTAGCTTTTGAGTTGTCTTGCCTGGGTTAAAATCCTGGGCCAGCCATAAACTGTCATTCCGGTGTCTCAAGGCAGGGTGAGGCATCAATACGTGCTGCCCCTCGGATGGACGTTAAAGCCTGGTGTTGGCTTAGTGGTTAAGGTGGCTGGCTTGGGATCCTAGAGTCCTGAGTTTTAGCCCCTGTTGTCTGCTGAATTAACACCAGCTGGGGTTGACTCAGCCTGTCATCTGAGTACCAGTGTACTGGTAATAGTGGAATTGCATCAGCGGCACAGCCGCGCCCTCAGCCAGCCAATGATGCTACCTGCAGCCTTGTGCTGCAGACAAATGAGGAGGAGGAGGAGGAGGATGCACTATTGCCGGCACCCTGAACGTATTACAAATTCCTGCTTAACCTACGGGGGGGGGGGGGGCACTGCATCAGTGGCAACGCTGCGTCCCAGCATTGATACACCAGCAGCAACAGGCTGCACACACACTGAATTAATTAATCAGCCCGTGCCAGCGATGCACCCAAAAAGTTTTAGTCAGATCTGGTATCAACATAATTGAAGGACTAACGTGGTATTCGAGCAGATGTTGATTCTCAGATTCCTGTACTCAGATTTATGACGTCAAGGAAGCAGCTACTCTTTCCAATGAACACTTCACACAATTCAACATTATGCAATTACTTGTATTCTAGAAAAGCCCAAGATGTCTGTGACCACTGCGTAATACTACAATGCAATGGTGATGCGTTTATCGATTGGGAATTGTAATTAAAGCCATGCACACCACATCTCTTTCCTTTCCACATACTTCCAGAACATGGCTGCTGCTTCTGCGTCCTTTCTACCACAAGCAGAAAAGGTTGCTCTGGTGGAATCCCTACGCAAGTCCTACGGCCTGACCTCAACCTGAATTGTGTGTCTTGTTAAATAAATCCGAATTCAAGAACTTACTGGCTGCCTGTTATCTTTGATATCACTTCACGTTGTTATATGAGATAGATGTCATCAGTCAGCTTTGACTACAACTTGCATTCGATCATCTTCACGATGTGAGCGAAATCCACAATGTGCTGCGCCATGTTTGAATGCCACTGAAATAGTGGAGAATCGCAGAGGTCACGTGATTAGTCTGGACTGCGATGTTGGGAAGCAAGGAAATGTGATCAGATGTTCACCAATAATTTTCGATTGATCGTTAAGTTTCTCTAAAACTGGGTTGATGGCAACGTGGCTTGCACTCATATTGGAAGTAAAGACTTAGAATTTGAATGCTTATTGCTGATGCTTGCCATTCCATGGAGTGAACTAAGGGGGGCATATATTTAATGAGGACATTTCACAGTGAAGAAGGAAAGTGGGTGCAGGCTCATAATACTGATAAAGCATTGGGGTGTGATGACAAGTTGTGAACGATTTTGTGGCAAAGAACCAATCCTGGACATGGAGAAAGTATGTTTCAGGTTGCTGAAATATTTGCTCTGAACAGCCATAGAAATCGAACCTACAACAATGAGGACAGTGCAGCAAGGGTTGAAACACAGCACCGCCAAGCCACTTGAGGTGGGGGTTAAGTTAAGAAAGGAACTGTATTATATACACTAGCAGGTTACCGTGGAACATCCACGCAATGTAAAATGTGACTTCAGTCCTCAATTCTCCCCTCCCCCCCTTCTCACAAGCCCCCAAGTCATCAACCCACCCTCACAACCCCAAGTCATCACCCCCCTTCCCAAACCTCAAGCCCAACCTCCACCGCCCAACCCCAAGTCCTCACCCTCCCCCTTCACCTCCCAACCTTAAGGCATCGATTCTCTTCCCCGATTCTCTTCCAAGCCTTCAAACCCCCTCCCTACCCATCAGGGTCACCTGTCCAACTCACAATCCCATGAGATATGCGGAAAATATATGTGACCAAGAGCATGTCATGGCCCATCACAGTTGCCTGTCCCAACTCACAATCCCATGAGATATGCGAAAAAGATATGTGACAATAAACGACCAGAAACCAATTATCTTCTTCCTGATGCATCTATACACACGTCATTAAAAGTAAATAATGACCTCAGACAAAGACCTTTTATAATGATATGAGGTCATTTTTATGCATAATCAAGGCTTGTGGGAGAGCTGTAACACGGAATAGATCAGGATGCAACATAATACAATCGCAAAAATATCCAATTTGATTAGAATGGGGTCACATTGTTATCATGGATACCGTTTTCTCTTTGCTACATGGGGCTTTTCCCTTTGCCATGTGGGGCTTTCCTCTTTGCAACTAACCAAGATGAGCATAACCTGAAAAAAAGAAAGAAAAAAATAATTAATTCTATTTTGCACCCTCTTAGCTTGGTATTGAGTGAGATGGTTTACGAATGGGGGGCCTTTTGATTATCACTGGTGACCCTCAAGTGTTATTGCAGAAGGTCCTCAGACAGAAGATCAAACGGGGTCTATAGGATCTTAGTGTACTAGATGGTCTTAGGGGTTTTAAGGGTCTAAAGAGTTGAAAGGGTGCAAATGTTTGAAGGGCATAAAGGGTATTAAAAGGTCCAAAGGGTATAAAAGATCTAAGGGCTCTTATCTTAAGGTGTACATGTTTAAAAGGTATGTTCCAATAGTCCGAAATTAAAAGACATAATTAACAGACGTAGTCAAAGTCCAATTATAAGTAATTAATAGACGGAGTCAAGGTCCAATATAATAAGTAATTAATCCACGTACTCACCGTCCAACTCACGTTCAAACAGTACGTAATTAATAGACATACCCACATGGGTCGACCAAGACTTCACCTTGACGAGGGTTCACCGTCCACCCATATTTTTCGGTTTTATATAATACAGGACATAGATATGATGTGAATCGGATGAAAATTGAGGAGTTATATGACCGTGACCTTTGACCATTCAAACTCAAAAACAATAGGCTTCCAACTTGTCACTACCTCGACCAGGTGGTAAAGTTTCGAGAAAATCTGAGTTTAAATGGGACATGTAGGGGATTCACATCCAAACAGGTCATCCAAGAGGACAGACAAGGAGCTACAAGCACGCAACCAGTGACTGGGAATGACCAACCAGCCGTGCCCTTCTCGGTCACTCAACCAGCTTCATCTGTGGTAGCCATTTTGATAAAGTTGCCACCATTCTGGCTTAATGACCCGCTGCTGTGGTTTACGCAAGTCAAAGCCCAATTCCCTCCCAGAACATCACTACCGAGTTGACGTGGTTCAAATACATTGTTGGCTCCTTGTCACCGGAGCATGCGATGGAGGTGAGAGATATTTCACAACAACCTCCAACGAGCAATCCGTACACAACTTCGAGGTCCGCACTCATGAAGTGCAAGACCCCCCTCTGAACACTGCTGCTTTCAACAACTTCTTACAACTGAGGTTTAGGAGGTCGAAGACCCACACAACCACTGCGTCATATGCAGCAGCTTCTTGGTGACCGCATTGACACTTTCCACTAGTTGCTCCTTCGTGAGTTGTCCTTGCAACGTTTACGACCACACGTCTGCATGATACTTTCAACGAACGCAGAGCTGGCACACGACCTGCCGCTGCGGATCTGGATGGTCATCTCATTGACACCGTTACACCAACCGTGGTTAATGTGACACCTCCACCCAAGCACGTTGCACAGATGCAATCTGAAATGGCGGACATTAATAAGCTCGTCCTGGAGCTCCATTTTGTGCAACGCCAGTCGTGCCCATCTTCGTGTAGCCTAGAGAGAGAGAGAGAGAGAGATATGCCATGCCTCAAGCTGCCATTCACCTTTACCTTCCCATGAACACTCCAGATTGGTGTTTGTACCACGTGACTTTCGGTGCTGATGCTCAATCTGTGTCCTGGCTGGAGGGAAATGACGAGGCCTACAACTAATGAGACCTTGTCCGATGCCACCAAACTTCGTGCGGCCATTCAGAGCGACAATGACACGTACACCTTTATCACTCTCGGTTTTTATTCCCCATTAATTCTCTACGTGCACCCGCATATTCGTACAGCATGACGCTGTCCGGAAACCCTTGCAACGCCATTATGATGGACCTCACCAAGTTCTACAACGCTCCGAGAAGACCTTCATCCTCAATATTAATGGTGGTCGTGAGACAGTCTCCATAGATCGCTTGAAACCAGCTTTTCTTGATGCAGCATCAGAGTCAATCCTCCCAATGACCAAACCGATGAGTAAATCCTCGACGGGTTGACATACAACACCGACTACAACAATACCATTACCATTGTATACAACTCGCTCTGTGCATCATGTACACTTCCCAGCATGATACTGATGAGTACAACTTGCTTGTTGACCATTTCTCTTTGCTGTGACATTTATTTTCACATGGACAGTCCACATCTCTTGTTCTCCAACTTTACGTATTTTGTTTGTACCTTCCGTTCGATTAACGCACGAGGAGGTGGAGTACTGTTGCAGAATCATTTTGCCTTGGATTTTACATGTAGATATGCTTGAGCTCTGGTTTATCGGGGGATTTCCAATACGGGGTATTCCTGGGAAAAGGACGAGTGAGTTGGACGGTGGCGACTTGAATAAAGAGAATTGACTCGGAATTCGAACGTCTCGGACGTCTTTTGTTCCACACTGTAATCTAAACAAATGCGAAGAAATATCTATCATTGCACTAAACAGTTTTTATTAACCCCTATAGATCATTCCCACAACAATATATAAAGCTCTTTCTAAACACTGACTCACTCGCTCACTGATATAAATGTTTAGTACCTTCCAGGTGCGTAGAAAGCTGAAAATTCACGTACTGATGCACGAAGCCAACATCCCTGGGGAGGGGGGGGGAGACCACAAAACCATTGTAAAATTTCCACGAACGAAAATATCCGTAAATAAAAGTCGGCCAGAGAAGCATCGGTCTATTCACTGCGAGGCATGTAACCCAAAACAATGGAGCTTGGACTCAAACTGGTTGCTAGGCAATGCCAGCTAACACATGCCTATTGTTTTATAACTTTTGCCGTATTTCTATTTTAAAAAGAACAAATACTTCAACTGTAAGCTTTGAATAAAGACCTCATTCTCATCACTAATCCTTGATTTACTTGAGTTATATAGCTGGTTTCAGAATGCAAGCACAATGTACTTCATCAAATATATAAAACTCTCTCTCTCTCTCTCTCTCTCTCTCTCTCTCTCTCTCTCTCTCTCTCTCTCTCTCTCTCTCTCTCCTCATCTCTCTCTTCTCTCTCTCTCTCTCTCTCTCTCTTCCTCTCTCACTCACAATCGACATCATCAAATATATAAAACTCTCTCTCTCTCTCTCACTCACAATCGACATCATCAAAATATAAAACTCTCTCTCTCTCACTTCACAATTCGACATCATCAAATATATAAAACTCTCTCTCTCTCTCTCACTCACAATCGACATCATCAAATATATAAAGCTTAAATTAATTACTTGCAAATACAATCCATCACTTCGCTGATGGGATTATTAAGGGTGGGAAGAGGGAGGGAAGAGAGAGAGAGGGGAGGGAAGGATAGAGGAGGGAGAGAGGAAGGAGAGAGGAGGGTGGGAGGAGGAATTGAAGGCAGGGAAGCGAGGGAGAGGGACAGAGGGGAGTGGAGGAGAGAGAGAGAGGAGAGAGAGAGAGAGAGAGAGAGGGAGAGAGAGAGATGAGAGAGAGAGAGAGGTGGAGAGAGTAGAGAGGTGGAGAGAGGGAGGGGAGAGAGAGTGAGAGGGGAGAGGAAGGAGGGAGAGGAAGGGGGGAGAGTGCAGAAGGGAGGAAGGGGAGAGGAAGGGGGATTCCAGCATATGTGATGCCCAGTTTAACATCCATTCAGAGACAGCACATGCATTGATGAATCACCTTGCTTGTGAAACACCAGGATGATAGCTTATAGCTGGGTCGGGATTCAAACCCAGGTGAGACAACTTAGAGCGAGCGTGTGTACCTCTCGGCTATCCTGCTGTGATCTGGCGATCCTTTGCTTTATAAAACTGAATTGATCCGAACAGCAGTTCCGACTGCTTAAAAGAAAAGAAGAAGCGTTCATTGTCAATTCACACATTCTTTGACAGCCCTTCCTAGGGGAGGGGGTGGGAAGGGAAAGGGAAGGAAGCATGAGGGGATGGGAGTGAAGGCAGCATGAGGGGAAATGGCAGTGCGAAGTGGGGAAGCAGCGTGAGGTGGGGGAGGGGGGAAGGAGGGAGGGGAAGGAAGCACGATGGGGGGAAGGCAGCATGAGGGGACAGGAGTGGAAGGGAATATGAGGGGATGGAGTGGAAGGCAGCATGAGGGGGAAATGCAGTGCAAAGGTGGGAAGCAGCGTGAGGTGGGGGGGGGCAGCACGACGGGAGGGAAGGAAGCACGATGGGGGAAGGCAGCGTGAGGAAGGAGGCAGAGCAATGGGTGGGAAGAGCGTGAGGGGTGGAGGCAGTGCAAGGGGAGGGGGGAGGACAGTGCGAGAAGTGTGAAAGCAGAGGAGGGGGTGGAGGCGTGCAACGGGGAGAGAGAAGCACGAGGGGTGGAAAAGGCAGCGCGAGGGGGGCAGGCAGCATGAGGGGGGCAGGCAGCACAATAGGGGGAAAGGCAGTGTGAGTGTGGGAAGGCAGAGTGAGGGGGGAGGCAGCACGAGGTGTGGGGGAGGCAGTGCAAGTGGAGGGGAAGCAGCACTTGGGGAGGGGAAAGCAGCGCAAGAGGGAGAGGAGGCAGCATGAGGGGAGCGGATCGGTGATAAAACGTGTCCAAACAGCAACATTTTATTTTTAACTACCGGGTTCTAGAAAAAAAAACTTGGCGGGAGCATTTGAAAACCCACGCTATCTACCTGGCAAATTCAAAACTAAACCATCAGTCCTTAACATATGGGAGGGGTGGAGGTGCAGGGGGGAGGTGGAGGGAGATGGATTGGGGTGAGAGAGAGAGGTAGAGGGTGAGAGAGACAGAGGGCGACAAGAGGAGAGAGAGAGAGAGAGAGAGAGAGAGAGAGAGAGAGAGAGAGAGAGAGAGATAGAAAGAGTGAGAAGGTGAGAGGGATAGGTGAAGGAGGAGAGGGGTGGAGAGAGAGACGGTGGGAGAGAGAGGAAAAAGGGTGGGAGGAGAGAGAGAGAGGAATGGAGAGAGAGTGAGGGGTTGAGGAGGGACAAACAGAGACAGAGAGGTGAGAGAGGAGAGGGGTGAGAGAGGGGAGAGGGTGAGAGAAGGAGAGGTGAGAGAAGGAGAGGTGGGAGGGAGGGAGAGGGGTTATAGTTTGGAGGAGGAGAGACATGGGAGGGGAGAGAGATGAGATGGGGCAGAGAGGGGAGGGGAGAGTGAGGAGGGGAGGAGAGGGAGGATTTCAGCAGATGTGATGTCCAATTTAACAGCACACACATTTTGAATCACCCTGCCTGTGAAACACCAGGATGACAGTTTATAGCTGGGTCGTGATTTAAACCCAGGTAGACAGCCTTAAAGCGAGCCTGAGTACCTCTCAGCTATCCTGCCATGATGTTCATGAAATATTTCATTTTTTTTATTTGGCTTTATGCAAAAGTGACAGGTCTTTTAATGAAAGAAGATCGTACGAAAACGGGAGACATGGTGTAACATAAAATTGCACATTTTCAGTGAGCCAGCAACCGCCTGATACACCGCAGAACAATGCGGGGCCAATGCAGTCGAGTGGCCCCTGAATATTGTTCAAGTCAATTGTTATACAGTAATCAGTGTTAGCGCGAATATTGTAGAGCACTTGCTAAGTGGCTTAAGCACTCCAACGAATTGGTGAATAAGGAACGGCTCACTTGGCAAGCGATTAGCAACCGCTGACCAGTCATATTAAACACACACCTCCTGGAAATGCCCGAAATATCAAACTCTGTCTGAATAATAAAAATTAACACATCTTTTTAGCAGTTGGAATTGCTGCTAAATTCTATTCTGGAGCTTAGATTTTGTAATTTGGCTTAGTTTAAGAGAATTTCTCGAGTTATGCATGTGCGGAAATGAAAATAAAGCCACAGACGCTGTTTAGGCCATCAGCCGTAAGCTGTATCGTGCATTTCGTTCCACTCATGGGGGGGGGGGGGGGTAGACAAAACCTTTTAATATGATAGTATAATCCAAATACATAAGTATCAAAAGTTCTCCACTCAAATAGCTGCAGTTATATTTGTATTTCATCTTGAAAATCGATGCATTCCCCGCGCTCTCTCATTTGAATTTTCTCCACTCGATCACGTGTGGGCCACGTGCGCCGCGAAGCCAATAGATCGGTGACATCGTATGCAAATTACATCAGACTGTCATGTGACCAGCTAAGTTGTCCAAGATGGCAGGCTTCCTGAGGGAGGAATCACGGCAGTCTGCATCGGCAATTTTTGATCAATATGGCAGTGAAGGACGCTCCCCGTGTATTTGTTCACCAGCAATGTAGCGAACGAAAGCAGAAGTCAAACGTTTATACGTCTGTTAAGATGGATACAATGGAGAGGAAAGTGTCAAACAAAATGGCTCTGTCTAGACAGTCACGAACGACGTTTAGCCGACAGTGCCGGTAAAGACTTCACTTACCCCGGGGAGCTTGAAATCGATTTCATCCTACCGACTACGATTTTACAGATTAACCCCCCTTAAAACATTTATATACAGTGGAGAACAAGTATTTGATACAACTGCACCATTTGCAGGTTTTCCACTTACAAGCACGTAGAGGTCTTTAAATTCTTTATCATCGGACACTTCAACTGTAAAGAACGGAATCTAAAACAAAAATCCTGAAATCACATATGTATGATTTAAAATAATTAAATTTGCATTTTTATTGCATCAAATAAGTATTTGTATCACCACCTACCAACCAGTAAGAATTCCGCTCTCACAGACCTGTTAGTTTTGTCTAAGAAGCCTCCCCATTTTCTCCATATCACTGCCTGTATTAACTTACTGTTTGAACTCGTTATTCTCAAAAAGACAGCTGTCCACACTCAATCAACTCAGACTCCAACCTCTCCACAATGGGCAATGACCCGGAGCTGTCTAAGGACATCAGGGACAAATTGTCTTAACTGCACAAGGCTCGGACTGGCTACAGACATAGCAAGCAAGCCTTGGTTGAGAGGCAACAACTGTATGACGCAATTATTAGAAAATGGAAGAAGTTCAAGGATAAACGTTCAATCTCCTCGGTCTGGGCTCATCCAAATCTCACCTCGTGGAGCCTCAATGATCATGAGAGAAAGGGAGGGATCAGCCCAGAACTACACGGTCAGGACCTGTCATGGACTTGAAAGAGTGGGACCACAGTATCAAGAAAACCATAAGTAACACAACTACGCCGTCCATGTATATTAAAATCCCTGCAGGCACGCCTAAGGTCCCCTCTGCTCAAGCCAGCGCATGTCCAGCCATCGAAGTTTGCCAATGACATCGCATGATCCAGGGAGAAGGGCAGAAGGTCATGGGTCTGTCATGGAGACCAAAAAATAGAGCTTTTTGTTAAAACTCCACTCGCCAGTGTTTGGAGGAAGAAAAGGCATGAGTACAACCCAAAGAACCACCAATCCCAACTGAAGCATGGACGGTGGAAACATCATACATTTGGGGATGCTGTTCTGCAAAGGGTACAGGACGACTGCACCTATTGAGGGAGGAGAATGGCCATGTATCGTGCAGATCTTGGCAACAACCTCCTTCCTCAAACCAAGAGAGCATTGACAGATGCGGGCGTGCTGGTCTTCCAAGCATACAACGACCCGAAACACACAGCCAGGCAATCGAGTGGCTCGTAAGAGCATCTCAAGTCCTGGAGTGGCCTAGCCAGTCATCCAGACCTAAAACCCAACTTAGAAAATCTTGAGGGAGGCTGAAAGTCTTGTTGCCCAGCCGAACAGCCCCGAAACCTGAAGGATTGGAAGATCCTGTATGGAGGAGTGGGCCAAAATCCCTGCTGCAGTCTGTGCAAACCTGGTTAAGAACTATAGGAAACTGTCTGATCTCTTTAATTGCAAACAATGTTTCTTACCAAATATTAAGTTCTGTTTTTCTATGATCAAATACTATCTCATGCAATAAAATGCAAATTAATATTTAAAAATCATTACAATGTATTTTCAGCGATTTTTGATTTAGATTCCGTCTTTCACAGTTGAAGTCTACCTTGATAAAAATTACAGACTCTACGTGCTTTGTTAAGTTTGGGAAACACCTGCAAAATCGGCAGGTATCAAATACTTTTCTCCACTGTATTTGTTTTATTTACAAAAAATAGTAATTTAATTGATATTGAAAACTAATTAGGAGAAAACCATTTGACCCACGTGACAGCCTTTTAAAGAGTTTGCAATGAATTTTTGATTATTATGAATATTTATTTTAATATTGTTATTAATTAAAATCAGTATTTCTCATTACAGTTATAGTTTTGCCACTTTTATGAAATCCTCTGTCATATTCGTTGATACAAATAGACATACTGGTATATCTTTTTAACCAACTCAGACTATATTACAATTATGGAAACAAGGCAATAAAATCAATGTATAAGAAAGGCAATGAAAAACAGCCTTTTTTTAATTCACAATTTCGTTAGTGGTGTTGGTCGTATGGCAGCTTTAGCTGCCGGTTAGCTATCATTTCTTGAAGCGCGACTGTGTCGCTGATGCAGTGCCCCTCTACCAGCACACACACTGAACTGTACTCATTTCGCCGACCTCGGAAGGAGACATGCTGATGCTAGCCTGTGTTGGCTCAGGGTTAGTGGTGGCTTGGATCTAGGTCCTGATAGTTGTTGGGAGTGGTGGCTTGTGGATCCTAAGTCCTGAGTTCAAGCCCATCGGCCGCCTGAATTAATGCACCGGGGGGTTGACTCAGCATGTCATCCTTCCGAGGTCGGCGAAATGAGTACCAGTTCCAGTGTGTGGACTGTATAAGGGCACTGCATCAGCGACAAGTCGCGCTTCAAGAAATGATAGCTACCCCGGGGGAACTTTAAATCGATTTCAGATTATCGGGAGGTAATTTGAAAGGGGGGGGGTAGCTTGAAATCTTTACACCGGACTCCGGTACAATGGCCCATGATCGAAGTTAGTCCTCCCGCCCGCACTCTCGGCTAAACGTCGTTCGTGACCTCTAAGCGAGCCATTTGTTGACACTTCTCTCCATTTATCCATCTTACAGGCGGTAAAACGTTTGACCTTCTTGTTTCGCTACATTGTTCCTGGTGAATAACACACTGGGGGAGCTCTCACTGTGCCATATTCATCAAAAATTGCCGATCAGCTGCTGGTGATCCTCCCTGCAGGAAGCTGCCATCTTGACAACTTAGCTGGTCACATGACAGTCTGAGTAATTTGCATACGATGTCAGCCGATCTATTGGCTGTCGAGGGCACGTGGCCCACACGTGATCCTCGTGTGAGAGAAATTCAAATGAGAAGCACGGCGAATGCATCGATTTCAAGATGAAATAAACAATAACTGCAGCTTATTTGAGTGGAGAACTTTTGGATAACTATGTATTGTGGATATATACTATCATATTATCAGGTTTTGTTACCCCCCCCCCCCCCCCCCCCCCCCCCACACGAGTGGAACGAACTTATTTATCAGGCACTTTCTGACCATGGCTGTATGCAGTTGTCTCAGGGTTTTATAAGCATTGAAAGTATCCACGATTTGTAGGTATGAATGAAAGACATTCGATACATTAGAGTGGGAAATGAAAAAACTTAAGGCATGGTTGAGCAAGCCAAAAAAGATGGCGAATTAAGTCCCCAGCAAGGCAACAATCCATGCGCCTCAAGGGAGAGCGAGGTGTTCGAGGATGCGCCTGATAAAGGAAATAATTGAATAAAGCCGTTAATTATCTTCAAAAGGGGTATTTTAATTAGCCCTAACACCCAATTTTCACTCATGCACTTCCTTAGAGTTCCTTTTGCATGATTTCATGGTTTTGGAGTTATGGAGGAGACACACACATGTCGTAACACAATTATAAATGAACAGGCAAACAGACAATATTTTTTGGACTAAAATTATATGCCCAGACCAGAAATTGAACCCAGGTCATCTGTATATGTCTCTATATGTGGAGAATTGTGTGCTTAGCCTGTGGGTTGCCCAGATAACTTAGATGACAGAGTACTGGTATGGTTCACCAGAAGACCTGGGTTTGATTCCAGGTCTGGGTGCCTAATTTTCCCACAAAGAATATTATGTCTGTTTGCCTGTTCATGTATAATTGTATTACTCTGTCACCCTGTGGTTAATAAGTGGTCATGGATTTGTTCCACCCCCTCTCCCCATGGGAGGAAGAACCTCTCGTGGACAGGCTGTCACTGCTTCTGTGGTTGTCAGTGAGTGTCCCAGAAGCAGTGGTGCAAAAAGAGTTGCATCTCTATATGTGGGAGAATTGTGTACTTAGCTGGTGGGTCGCCAGATAGCTGAGAGAGCAGAGCACTGGTACGGTTCACGAGACGACCTGGGTTTGATTCCTGGTCTGGGTGCATCTATCTATCTCTCTATATTAATAAAACTCTCATCTTGTATGTATGTATGTCTGTATGTTCCCGAAATACAGTCAAACGGAACACGATAGTGCAAAATTTCGGCCCACTTACTCCACCATTCTCCTGCGGTGTGCAGTATCAAGTTTCGTTTCAAATCGGGCAACAAAAAAAAAATTAAAAATCAATTCCGATTCAGTCAATACTCTTCGGGTGAATTGATCAATGCAAACAACCTCAGCGATAGTTCGCTGGAGATATCTTTTTTTTTTCGAAAATGATTTTTTTATATCAAACTGCTGTCACAAACAGGACCAATGGGTCAACAACGGTCCTCGTGTAAACCTTTATAATATGTAATATAGATATATATATATATATATATATATATATAATTATATATATATATATAATATATGAAAAAGAAAGATGCCTCACATCTCTCACCTGTGAATGGAGAGAATAAACCAATAGTCTCCTTATTCAATAAAACCCAATGGTTAGATTATATAATGATACGACGCCTCCCATTACTTCTTCGAGCTGAATAAAGCTACATAAAGCAATCACGAATGGCTACACAAGGTAAGCCCTTTGTGGTTTCAAACCCCTCCCAGAGTTCCTCCACAGCTGGAGAAACATACATAAATAGTTCACACATAAGAATCCCAATACTTCATCAGTGACACCACAGTCAGAAATATGCACCACTCAGGCTCCCATGTATGTACCATGTGTAAATGTCAAAAGCATTCAACATATCAATCAAATTTAAGTTTTTCATTTATATGTTGACTGCTTTTGACATTGACATGTGGTACATACTTGGGAGCCTCAGTGGTGCACATTTCTGTCTGTGCTGTCACTGATGATTCGCCACAAGCGATAATACTGCTCCGGCAACTGAGGGGTGTGTAACACTGGGATTCTCATGTGTGTACTATTTGAGAATGTTTTTATAGCTGCAGAGAAACTCTGGGTAGGGTTTGAAACAGCAAAGGGCTTACCTTGTGTAGCCTTTCATGATTGTTTTATGGAGTTTCTTCAGCTCGAAGAGAATGGGAGGTCAAAAAAAATATATATATATATGTATATGTACATACACACACACACACACACACACACACACAGAAACACACACAAACACAAACACACAAACACTAGAATCAGCTGTGTTAATGTGATAATGTATTTGTGAGGAAGTAACTGAGAGCATGACTAAAGCCCTAAACACACATCCATAAAGGCCTGTTGTTTGCATACTAAGTCAGATGAATGTTTTGATTGGCACGACAAACACGAAATGAGAAGTGTAGAGGCCATGAGGGGAAATGGTATATCTCAGAAGAGGGTTGAAGTGCAGAGATGGCTTCTTTCCCAGTGCCAACACTTTTGAGATCCCACATTCTTGTGCTGCCTCACATGTGATCTTGCCCTTTGTTCTAAGGCCTTCATCCTTCCCCCATCCCAGTCAGGTTGTATGCACCCATTCAGAAACCCATACCCTGTTACCCTTTCAAAATATAGATTCGCTGTTCATTTTCAGTCCTTGGTCCCCCTATTCTCTCATCTGTGGTGTCTCCTCTCTCAGTTCATACAATGTTACCCTTCTCTGCAGTTCTTTAAGGTGCACCAAAAGCCATCTTGTGTTGTAACCCATGTCAGCCGTCGAGCTTTTATATTCCCACCAAATTTCCCCTATGCTTGTCATCGTTCCCATACAGCACGTGGCTGCAGGTTAGCATCAGTCCTTGCAGGAGGTTCGGCGGTGCCGTTGATGCAGTGCCCCGTGGAGGTTAGAGCAGGAATTTGTAATTGGTTCAGGGTACCGTCGATAGCCTGCTTACTCTTCTCGAAGGACATCTTGGGATTTTTAACATCCATTAACTAATGCAGGCAAGCCTGGTGTTGGCTTAGTGGTTAGGGTGGGTGGCTTGGGTCCTGAGTTTGAGCCCCGTTGTCCGCTGAATTAACACCAGGTAGGGTTGACTCAGCCTTTCATCCTTTCGGGGTCGGCAAAATCAGTACCAGTGTTCTGGTATAGGGGCACAGCATCAGCGGCATAGTCACACCCCAACAAAATGATAGCTACCCGGCAGTCAGCTGCCATACGTGAGAAGAAGAAAAAGAAGAACTAATACAGGCAGATGGGATGCCCAGTGTCACGTCCATCCGAAGGACGGCACACACATTTATGCCTCGCGCTGCACGCGAAATACCATGATGACAGTTTACAGCTCGGTTGACATTCAAATCCAGGCTCAACAGCTCAGAGGTGAATGTGTGTACCTCTCGGCTATCCTCCCAGCTCTCCGCTCTGGTTAGCTGCCTACATTATGTTTGTTTGCATTCACCATTTTGTTTCCTGCCTAATCTGTTTGCATGCCCCTGATTTACTAACCTTTTCTGCATAAATTGTGCTGGGCTCTACATCTGTCTGTGCATCTTATTTTTCTCTACCCATCCGTCTGGACTCCTTGTTTGCCTGTTCCCCTCTACTCCATCGCCTGTGTATTTGCCTCTCAAACTCTGTTGTCTTGTTCTTCCATGAACCATTGTCTCATTGTACATATAAAAAAATAGCTTTCATTGTGTCCCGTAAAGTAAGATGGAATGCAGGAGTCCCAGGCTAAAAAGAAGGGAGATCCTGCGACCAGCGAAATGTGCACAAATGCTCTGAATGTTGTGATGAATAGCTTGGCATGACAGATTATGCTCAGGTTGTCTCTGGCTTTAGAGACCAGCATGGAGACCTTGTGTTAGGTCAGGCCAGATTAGATCTGTGACTTGCTACAGGTATCATGTAAACCTGTACTAACCTGTTCCAGGGTTGGGTTGTCGGTGA
>CM068968.1:30671848-30682133 GCA_035128595.1 Eptatretus atami
AAGAGAGAGATACCAAGAAAACGTGACTCGGTGATGGGAAATGCTATAGTTCAAAGGCAAATATTGGGTGTTAAAAAACAATAATATAAATAAAGAAGAATAAAGTCAAACGTGACGAGGTAACGAGTGCGCAGCTTCGAGTGCAACAATGTCTGAAGTCCACAATCGGAGATGCGAAGAGGAACCTCTTGCAAAGGAAACGTTTTTCATCCCAGGCCAAACGTGAATCGACCCAGGTCTTGCAAGTAAACACAAGAACAGCAACGTTAACCCATCATGATGAAAAGACCCATATCCACAAATGAAGGAAACTTCAGATGATCAGAACCTCAAATTGACAAAGGGAGTTAATTAAAACAATAAATCACCTGGTCACATCTATTTACTCACCTGGGTAAGTAAATACAAACTAAATTGTTGTTCCTTTATGTCCTGAAGGAAACAAGACAAGAGCATTACAAATGCAGAGCCTCACCGGGGTAATAAGACAGTAGATCTGGATAATGAACGATCTATATCAAAGTAGACCTGCGTGCGGACTCACACACTCACTGGCACACAGACCTGTTAAAGCACTCTCCCATCCCTTTGGGAATGGGTGATATACGAAAGATGGGTATAACATGGTTATTGGATCATTGTTAAATTTAACATAGTGTTAATAACCAATAACAGTAATCGAGTTTACATTTTTATATTTCAGGCAAATTTTTGGGTATAAATCTCACATTTGCAAAATATTTTGACAATGAGGTACAAGCAAGAAAATGTTTGAATTTAGTCATGAGTGGATGTAGGTCCAGGTTTTTTTTTTAAACTAAGGTGGCTCAAATCCAGCAATCGGTGTTGTGGTGTAAGTGGGTCAAATGTAGGTCACTGAGGTTTCTCTAGGGATCTTACCCCTCCTCTTCCCCTTCCCCAATTATTCCTATTATTGTTCTGCCTCTTGGATACCTTGTGCAAACCTACTCACATGTATTACACCTTGGGTTATACCATAAGAGGTGTCATGTAGGGGGGGGGGGATCATTTCTACCCCACAACTACCAACCATGTGATGGACGCCTCTCCCCAGCTGCAGCACAGTTCCAAAAATACCAACCATGACCATACCTGGCCTACAAGCCTGGAGCTTTGTCACCTAATCGAGAGCTGAGTAAAATGGAATACCACCCCCTGAACTGAACACACAACAACCTACCCTAAGTTACAACCAAATCAAAACAATATAAATCACACTAAATACGCAATTTGGTGTCTGTCCTGTCTGTCTGGTTTTTTTGCTGCAAATCGCATTCAGTCAATACTTATCCATCTCAACGCAAACTTGACAGGAGGATAAGGGTCACATGATGGAGGTTGTAAAGAACTTCATTTGCCCCCGCTTTCCCAAGGGGCTTTTCCACTTGGCGAAAAATCCGTGTTGAGTGTGTATATCCATGTTAGGAAAACGAAGGTGACATTTCGAAGGCCGCTTCTATCACCAAATAATAACAATACTAACTCGAAGGGCACTCGTAGAGTGTATTACATCCACCCCGCAATGCCTGATCCAGTGTAACATATAAGGCCCAATAACTTTTTGAGATATCGTGCTATAATTCGCTTTTGGCCCTGTCTCGCAATGGTAAATAATTATTTTTTTTAACTCTGGTCGTTGGATCCGGATCTGGATCTTCACCAAAATCTAATCAAGTTCGTCGTCATCACACACCAACCTGCCCACCAAATTTCATCAGAACCCATCCACAACTTTTTGAGATATCCTGCACACAAACAAACAAATAGACAGATCGGGGTGAAAACAAAACCTCCTTCACCTTCAGTGCCGGAGTGATGATAATAGCATAACATTAATGTTATACAAACAATATTAATCTCATATCCCCTCTCCCAAAGGGTTTTAACCTCCTTGGACAAATGCAATTTAACATGTATAAGTAGTTTATTGTGGAGCACCTCCACCGGAAGTAGAAAATATAAACCACAAAGAGTTTAATTACCAAACAGTCCCATGCTGTTTAATACTACACTTAAAGAAATTTGCAGGAATGCTGATATCCTTGAGGCATTCTATGCTTATCGTGTACTCACAGACGCACAGACCCGAGTCGAGATCTACTGGAATCTAGATACCCCAGAGAGGATATATAACCTGACCCTTCCGTTGTTCCTACAGGGAGTGGGTGTGCTATTTTTCCTAAAAGGGTCTAAAAGAGGGCAATATAAACTCCTTCAGGTTCTTTCCTTGGCTGATGGCCTATTTTTCATGTAATCTTTTATTGGCGTGGTCACTCATGACTCACTAGGCCCAAATGAAATGTCATGAAGATACTCAAGGTTATACTCTTGAGTTTTACTCAGATTGTTTTGCGAGACAGCTCTTTGTACGGGCCACACACACATTCCCTGGGGGCTCATGTTCCTAAAAAAAGATCCATAATACCTCATCCTTTCCTGTTTTTAGGTGGACTTGAGTCAAATGTGGGGCACGGAAGGGTTTCAGGATAAATTGTTCTCAGAATGCACTTCTTGTGAACTTACAGGAAGTCCAAATGACTCCCCTAAGAGAAATGTCATCATATGATCAAAACAAATATTCATGCAAGAAAACATGTACGAAAAATCCAATAGGCGTGCGAACCGCTGCTTGCTTTGCTGTCGTGGAATATCATAATCTCGCTCTTTTTACCGAATCTGGAGAAAATATATTCCTTCCTAAGTGCGTACACCTTTCTTTTGAGGCTGCGTTACGCTTTCACCTGCATGCCATAAAAAAAAAAGCATGATCTGAGCTACTTTGCATACTCACGACTTAACAACTCTTGCGACCTTGGATTGATCATCCACCGACCCCTACCAAATTTGTCGGCCATTCCCCCCCAATGGCCGCCCGGTGGGAATTGTCCCGAGGAATCGAATGTGGAAACTCATGGAACAACGTGTGCCAACGCAGACCCCGGCACCCTACTGTTGAAAAAGGGATATCAACCCAGCACAGAAAAGTCGCCCATGGAGGTGACTCCCATTCACCAGACTCGGTGGGATAGTGATTATAGTGCGTCACTCTGGTCTGAGAGGCTGGCGGTCCGATTCTGAGCCGAGCTGAGGCACATGCTGTTTTCTTGCTTGATGCTTAGCCAATTAAAAAAACAGGATGAGAACGGCCAAACAGCCACCATGCCAATCTGGTGGGTTTAATGGCTTCCTCCTGCATTCAAGTTCCTTGTAAGGGAACAAATTTATTTATTTGTATCTAAAGGTTTTTGCAACAATGTATCCTCACACTTCCAAGAACTGAGATCTTGCAGAAATATAAATACGAGTACCCAGTATTGATTATGGCAAACAGTCAGTCAGTCTGATTCAAATTCTAATCAAGAGGCTGCTGCTCGTGGTCACATTTACCAGTGTCACCTAGCAACCAGAGCAACATGAGACAAAAGTGAAAATATCAAGCATTTCCAGAGCATACATGACTTACTAATACTGGAGAGTAAATAGAAGAGGATACACGTTCAGTTATTTCAATTTTAAATAAAATAGTGATTTTGACGATCATTTAAAAAAAAAAAAAAAAAAATCTGAAAGTTTGGTGCTGTCGAAGTGGTTAGAAGTAGTCCGGACCGCGCCTCGTACCACCACCATTGAGCCTTCATTTAAATTGAAGTACTGCAAAACTGGAGGTTCTTGGAAGTATTTATGAAGGCGATTGTGTGTACTGCAGTCTTCAAGTGTATAACTAAATTTAAATAAACAAGTCTGAAGACGACGATGGTCACGACGGTATTTGACGATGTAATTGTTTCAGAGTCAAGGATTGAGACAATGTGATATGTTTGACCAAGTTATAAAAAATGATAATGAATGTGGTACGGTGACAGGTTATTAGCTGCAAAATGTCGAAAACCGGTTTTGTTCAACAACCTTCAAAATTTGACCTTTGCATAACTTTAAAGGCACAAAACAATGTTGTGGACATTAAAATAAGGAAACAGGATACGTGCTATAACTTTATTGGAGTTAGTTCGTCGAAGAAGATCGAAAACCCGATTCAATTCCCACAATTTGAAAATTTCACCTTTGGTGCCTTAAAGGTCAAAGGTCAAGGATTATGACTTTGGTTTAAACTTCCTCTGGAACATTCCAGGAACAATATACCGTCATATAGGCTATATGCATTTCGCATTCCTCGGATTATCCATATTTTGATGAAATCAGCGTAAAAAACAAACTTGAAGGGACGCCACAGGCAAACTGGCGGGAATCGGGAAAAACGTAAATGATAAAAGTTGTAGTACTCGAAGAGCACTACTTGCATACCAAGTTTCATTCGAACAGTTGAAAAACCCTAGGAGCTCGATGCCAAATTTTTGATTTTTTTGACATTTTCTAAGTTCGTGACCTTGTACTTGTGACCTTGACCTTGGACGAAAATGAAAAATAGAGCTCCTTGGGGCTATGCAGGTGCCATTGGGCTAACCAAATACCGAAATCCCTGCCAGATTCGACAAACCCCCTCGAGAAATGTAACTTGAAATCGGCTACCCCCTAAAAAACACGTTTTTTGGGCGTGGCTCCGCCCATCAATGGGCGCAGCACACCCTTTCTCAGGAAAACACAAATAGATCTGATATAAACCTCCCACCCAAATTTTTACAGGATCGGATCAAAACCCATGGAGCTATGCTCGGGACAGAACAAACAGACAGACATCACGATATAGTGGTCACTTATGACTCGTGAACAATAAAGATTGTAAAAATATATAAATAAATAAATTTACCGGCCGTTTACCCAGTATCGATTCACCTCCCGATCCACACATTCCATTAGTTATTCATCCTGTTGTTGGTGTCCTTTATGACATGCTTAAAAGCAGTAAGTTTCCTGTTTGGAATGATTTACATTTTCGTTCACTGCAGCACAGTCAGACGAGTATAAAAACCGCGCCGTGTCAGAAGGAACGTTGCAGTTTGGTTATCTTCTCCTGATGCGAGGCAGCTAGCATCCCCTTTGCGTCAATTCAGCATCTGCACCGCTTCAAATTTTTGTTTGACGGACGGAACCGGACATCCTAATATTGAAGCGCTTACACCGCTGAGAAATACTATCTCACTCTCTCTGTGCATGTGTGATCGGGCCGAATTCAGGAAAAGTACGTTAAACGAAAGACTCGTCTTCTGATTCATGTTCCGATTTGTGTTCAAAATAATAACATTCAATTTCACTAGCCGGTTCCTCCATCATAAGCTGATGATCATAAACTGATAAGACAGACAGACAAACGGACATGAACCAATAATTGCTTAACTCGCTTTTCGCTTCACGTGGCGCAGTAAACGTTGAAGGTTTAACATGAGAAAGGTTGGGTGAAGTCTTGTATACAAACAGTAGGACATTCAATAATTGAGATTAGAATGTACAAAAATCTAAATATGGCAGAAAAGGTAGACATGGATAGTATGCTATGTGGTGTAAAGGAGCCAAGAGGTCATTAGTACCCACTTTTGGGGTCAGCCAAAGTTTTATTTCATTATGACGAAAAATTTTCGTTGTTGAGAGCAGGTATATGCTGTTCTTGTAGTCTGCCATAGGAAACTGTGAGTTTTTCATTGATGGAGCCCAGCAAGGCAGCATCCAGGCAATGATGCACTGTGACATCACACAACATCGAGCTCGTGTCATGTTAAGGAGGGTATGGTGATGGGAGAAGAAGGGGACCAGAAGGGGGGGGGGGAAGTTTCAAGATAAACATCAAAAAGAGGTATCATTCAGGAATTAAATGCCAGGATCTCTTTGAGGGGGTCCTTCTTCGTATGCAATAATGGCTGTGGCTAGCATCATTTGCTTGGGACCTGGCTGTGCCAGTGATACAACATGGTTACGGCAGGAACTTGGAATTTGACCAGGTAACACATGTCAACAGAGAAATCATAATATTCATGAACGGGAAGATGGAAACAGAACCTGTGCTCCTCTACCGTTAAGTGTGCCTAAGCTGCTGAGCCAGTCTCTTGCCCATGATTATATATACAAGAATGGTTGCCATTACTTACCAAGGATTTTGTTGATTGCCTTATACAAGACAAGGTTGGAATTTGGTATTTTGTTCAGGGTGCCAGAACTCGCCTTCAATCGGTGAAGGACACCACGGAATGTTTAACGTCCACTGGCAAGCCTTTGCTGGCAGAAGGACCCCCGCTAAATGTCCCATCTGATGGGATGACACACTCATTAATACCAACTGTGCTGTGAAATACCAGGTGGCAGTTTTATTCATGGTGCAGAAGTGAGAACGCTATCCTGAATAATCCTGACAGTCCCCCAAGGCTGTTTTTTCAAAGAAATATTTGTTGATATTGCTTCAACAGAGTTTGTAATGTAGAGTTTTACTGTGTATTGTACTTGTATAAGGTTGAGAGTATTTGCACATGTTTTAGTGCCAAGGCATTGTTTAAAGTTATTGTTAGGCATGGAAGTTGCACAAGCAGAAAGAAAAGTGGACGCAAAATTGAATGTTGTCACTCTGTTCTCCAAATATACTGTACTTGAACATCTGTAACCATGAAGAAAGTTCTTACCTGTCATCAGCAAAAGAGCAGACATGCAGAAAGCTGATCTGCCGAGGCATTTTGGTGTTTTTGGAGAAACAACGACTCGCTTGGCAAAGGGATGCGAAACCCACGTTCACAGCTTGGGATCCTTTTTTATAGGCAATGTAAGGAAACAGTTACTAAACCAACACTCTCTCCAATATTGTGAGGGCTTAACGAGCGCTTTGTTAGTTTTCGCCGGTATCTTTGTGTAATCGCTTGTCCGGAGTGTGGATTACATATAATCTGTTACGGTTCTCGCCCCGGCGTGCGAGCGACCGCGTTTAGCCAATGGCGGCCGCCTCGCCCACCGAACGGACAATCCAGTCGCGGCTTTCCGGATCAACGCCAAAAACCAGCCACGGTGTGTTTTTTAACACACACACAACTTTGTCCGCACTCTACGCCGCGCTACAGGGTCTGATCGCCAAATCTTCGATTTACCTAATAATCGCGCGGGTAGATTACCGAGAGATTTGTACCTCAACGAGGCCCACTTGGAAACGAGCCGCTTAAGCAGCTCGCCCGTTTTGGGATAACCGAGCGGGTGTTATCGCGAGCCCCGTGGACCGATCACTTTATCGGCTATTAAAAACCAACTATAATTCCGAGTGCAATATGGCAGTTCAATTAGGGAAAGAGGACGCAACGAACGGAGTTAACATTTAAACAAGCACACGTAACAGTGAGCAGTCATGCAGGTATGCATTATGCAATGAATGGGGGGTAGGGACAAGACACGAGCAAGCCAATGAGCTACCACCGTCTATTTATTATGTACACACTTAACAGTTCTACTTGAAGACATGGGCCACAACGTTCATTCAAAAGCAAGGAAAAACCCCAGACAGACGAGGGGTAGACTGGACCCCCTTGGGGTCTTTATAAACAGGAGCGGGGCGTGGTAGACCGCAAAGGCTCCGAGAGACCGAGCTGGCTACCTCACCTCGACGTCCCGTCTCCAACGACCCATGGTACGGCACGGAACGGCAGGCCACGCGCCTTGGCTCCGCTGCGCTCCGCTCTCTCCAGGCCCCACCGTGGCTCCACTCACTGCCCACAATCCAACACGACACCTTTTCTCCTTTCCAACACACCTCCACAACCTCCAGCAGCCGACGACTCAGAGAGAGAGAGAGAGAGAGAGAGAGAGAGAGAGAGAGACCTTGCGTTCAGCGCGCCCTTTTATTTCCACGGCGCCTCACCCTCCCTTTCGCCCCCCCCCTCTCCAGCACGCGCGCGAAACTTCCAGAAGCAGGGCGTTTTCCTCACCGAATCGGGGTTTTTTCGTTTACCTTCTCCTTTTACCGATCGTTGCTTCCTTTTCCGCACGTGTTTTCGTTGGGGGGGGGGGGGGTGAGGCCATCGTCCGTTCTCCCCCGATGAATGCCAGGCTTCTCGACCCCGTGCTGAGGTGGCTAACGGGGTGGTGGTTACGGTGGTTGTTGTAATGGCGGCGTGGCTGGCGTTTTTTGGTGGTCGTGAGGGTGGTGTGGTGGACACTTGTGGTGAAGGTGGTGGTGGAGAGGTGTTGGTGGTGGCGTGGTTATTGTGAAGCGGTTGTGAGAGCGATGTTGGTGGTGGAGGTGGTTGTTGTGAACGGTTGATTACACGAGTTGATTACTAATTGCGTACACCGAGGGATGGGCTTGGATGAACGCATTGCGTAAATTCCCCTGAAAGCAGGACGAGAATCCTTGACCACAGGTGATGCTCTACGCCCCTCACAGATTCCCTCGCACATAGGCCTCCTTGTCCACCCTTAGCGCACGAATCGTTTTACGCCTCAGCTCCCTGAACAGCTCAGCTCTGCCATTCAGCTTGTGCCCGGCGACTCTGGTCAATGGTATCCAGTGTCCCTTGAGAGACAAAATTCTTCTTTGCCCTACGGTGAGTTCAAAACATCCACCGGCAACATCAAGGGCGGTGGTCTTGAAGGCATCTTCAACAACTCTTCAGGACTCCCAAAGCACCAGACCCCCAAATCTCCATCAGCTTGTTCCAAAACTCCTCAACATACCCTCTCATCCTTGAGCTTGCCACATCCAGCTAGGCTAGGATAGTACCATTCTCCCTGGATTTAAGCTGCACACTTCAGAGTTGCTACAGACAAACCGGTGGTCAGTATTGAGGAACTGAGCACTCAGGTAGACCCTGCAGTTCTAGATCATCCTCCAGCGACCATCAACGAGACATGTCAATCTCCTTTGCCAACCGCCAGCGTTGGAATACCAGTCCAGCGATGACCTTGTGGGCGCTGAAACCATGAACCAGCCACTTAAGTCCATGACTTCTTGCAAAGTTAAGGAACTTAGTGCTATTTCTGGTTCATAGTTCCTGACCATGGGACCAACACATGTCTCATAACCATCCCTATCAGTTCCAGTCGATGCGTTGAATCCCCAAGACTAGAAGTGTATTTGTCTGGGGCACTGATCAACCACAGACTCGAGCGTGGCGTAGAATGCATCTTCACGTGAGATCACTCGCCTCAGTCGGAGCATAAAAGAGACCAAGAAAATGACACCTAAGGAGTGATGAATCCTTAGTCTCATAATACGCTCGTTAACTGGTGTTACTTCAATTATATCATTGGAGTCAGCTTATTGGACACAGCTACAGCAACTTCCTTGGGCATGGTAACCATCAGAACGCAGACCAATAGTAGGTGTAACCACCCATCATGATCTCGCTGCAATCCGGTTCCGAACCTCAGAGAGTGCTGCAATACCGATGTCCAATGCTTGAGCTCAGATGATAACAGAGACAGTGATCATCCTCTTAGGGATAGGACATTCCAGGACCAGGCAAGGGACCGCCTTAGGTTAACCCAGGAGACCGCCGTCTGGTGGACGACACCTCAGCCACACCTGACACACTCTCCTGCAATCTACCTGGGAATGTTACCCCGTGGTTTCCCCCTCTCATCAAAAGATTGGGGTCCTAGGCTTTGCCCCAATCCGTCATCCCGGTGAGCTGCCTGCGAAGGGAAGCTGCACAGGAGGTACTCTCCACGGAGTGGGTTTTCAGATTTCTTTGAGTTTTTGGGTTTTGCGGAATGAAGGGTTTTACGGTGGCCAGCGTGCAAATTCTGTACACAACCCTAATAAGAAGTAACCAACTGCAGGAGGACGTCTGCAGACACAATTGGGCACTGATATGGATGGCCGTTGGCTCACAAGGACTCTCCGCCTTTTGACAGGTTTTGTTTTTAATCCTGCTGGTGTCCATATCCAAACACCCTCCTCACCAAAAAAAACCTGGTGGGGGAGACGGTTTGGACGTCCTCCTGCAGTTGGGTTACTTCTTATTAGGAGGTTGGTGACAGAATTTGCACGCTGGCCACCGTAAAACCCTTCATTCCGCAAAACCCAAAAACTCAAAGAAATCTGAAAACCCACTCCGTGGGAGTACCTCCTGTGCAGCTTCCCTTCGCAGGGCAGCTCACCGGATGACGGGATTGGGGCAAAGCCTTAGGGACCCCCAATCTTTGATGAGAGGGGGGAAACCACGGGGTAACATTCCCAGGTCAGATTGCAGGAGAGTGTGTCAGGGTGGTGCTGAGGTGTCGTCCACCAGACGGCGGTCTCCTTGGGTTAACCTAAGGCGGTCCCTTGCCTGGGTGCCTGGAATGTCCTATCCCTAAGAGGATGATCACCTGTCTCTGTTATCATCTGAGCTCAAGCATT
>CM068968.1:30706609-30719335 GCA_035128595.1 Eptatretus atami
GATGGTATCACCACATCTCACAACACTCTCAGTACTAGAGTGGAGTTCAGACATCAGATTGATCAATTTTGGTGACACCCCACGAAGACCAAGAATCCTCCAGAGGGCAGCCCGATTCATTGAATTTGAATCAAATGCTTCAAGAGATCAACACAAGGCTGCGAGGAGCCCCTGCCGAAACTCTCGCCTGCCGCTCGGGTGGGGCCCGAAGAGCAAGGATACGGTCAATCATGACCTCTTTGGTTGTAAAGCCTGACTGCTCTGGATGCTGGTGCCTCAAGCAGATGGTGGCAAACCGTCAAGAATTATCCGAGCAAAGGACCTTGCCCGGCACTGAGGAGCAGCGTTTCAACCCTCGGTAGTTGTGCAATCGTGGACGATCATGCTTCCCTTTTCCAGAAAGGGGACAACAAGGCCCCTCTTCAGCTGTTGGGATGATGCCTGTTTTCTAAGGTTAGAGCACAGAAACTGCAAGCAATGACATGAGTACAGCATTTCCACCAGCCTTGAGAAGTCAGCATTGGATGCCACAAATTCCAGGGCTTTTACCCCATTCAACCCGGTATCAGCCATAGTTATCTACAAACAAAGGGTGAGATCACAGTTGATTGGAGGGTCAGCAATAGGGATAGTAACACCTCTGACATCCAACTCAATAGGCTGTGTGGGATCAGCCTGTATAGCTGTTCAAAAATAACCCGGTCCAGCGGGCCTTCACTTCGAAACTCCACTGATCAGAGTACAATCATACGACCCTAACTGCAACACCAGTGCGGCTTGATGAACCGTAATGCGTGAATTCATCCTGCAAGCAGGATGAGAATCACTTGACCACAGGTTGATGCTCATACCCTCTCACAGATTCCTTGCACATAGGCCTCCTTGTCCACTCTTAGTGCACGTACAGTTTAACGCCTCAGCTCCGTAAACAGTCAGGCTCTGCCCATTCAAGCCTGGCTCTGCGACTCTGTCAATAGGTATCCAGTGTTCCCTGAGAGACAAAAAATTCTTCTTCGCCTCTGGTAGAGTTCCAAAACGTTCTGCCAAGCAAACATCAAGGCATGGTGGTCTTGAAGGCACTCCACAACTCTTCAAGATCCCCCCAAAGCACCCAGACCCCCAAATCCCCACTCAGCTGTTCACAAACTCCTCAGCGTACCTTCTCACCTTGAGACTTGCAACATCCAGCCTCGCTGGATGGTTTACCATCTCTGGATTTAAGCTGCCAACTTTAGAGGTTGCTTACAACAATCCTGGGTCAGATTGAGGAGCTGAGCATTATTATACATAACGCAAAACACAATCATTGAGACCAGTTCTGGTCATCCTCCAGTGCACATTCAAGGAGCACATGGACAATCTTCTTTGCCACACCGCAGGGTTGGAAGCCATGTCCAGCGATGAGCTTGTGGCGTGTGAAACCATTGAACAGCCACCATAAGTCCATGACTTCTTGCAAAGTCAAGGGAACTTAGTGCAATTCAGGTTCACAGTTCCGACCCATGGGGGATCAAACACATGTTCTAATAACCATCCCCTATCAGTTCCAGTCGATGCATTATAAATCCCCCAAAGACTAGAAGGAGTATCTCTCCGGGGCACTGATCAAACCAGCAGACTCGAGCATGGCATAGAATGTGTCCTTCACAGTGAGATCCACTCGCCTTCAGTCGGAGCATTAAAACAGAGGACCAGGGGAAATGCACCCAAAGGAGTGGACGAATCCTAGTTCACCATATGCTCAATTGCCGTGTTTTAAAAACCCCTCAAAATTATCATGGAGTCCAGCTGTATTGGATCAAACTACAGGCAACTCCTTTGGCATGCTAACCATAGAGCGACCAGACCAATAGTTAGGTGTAACCACCGTGATGGCTTCGTCGCAATCCCGTCTCCGAACCTCAGATGAATAACAGAGACAGTGATCATCCTCTCTTCGGGATAGGACATTCCAGGGCACCCACCCAAAGGGACCACCTCAGGCTAACCCAAGGAATACCGCGTTCTGGTGGAACGGAACCTCAGCACCATCCGACAACACTACCGCAATTCTGGCCCGGTAGGTGTACCCCGTGGTTTCCCTCCTTCATTCAAAGATTTGGAGTCCCGAGGCTTTACCCAATCCCATCATCGAGTGAGCTGCCCTGCGAAGCGGCAGGAGTGGGTTTTCTGAAACGGAAGGCCAGGCAGTGGGTCCTTGAAAACCCATGGAGTGGGTATTCAGATTTTTATGCTTTTAGAATGTTTTCCTAATGAAGGGTTTTACGGTGGCCGAGAGTGCAAATCCTGCACCAACCTCCTTTATAGAAATTAACCACGGCAGGAGGACGTCCACAGGACACAGTTGGCCACTAGCATATTGGATGGGCCGTTGGCTCACAAGGAGCTCCTCTCCGCCCTTTGACAGTTTTTTATTTTTCATTAGCTGCCGGTGTCATATCATACACCCTCCTCACCAAGAAAACTGGTTGGGGAGAAGGTTTAGTTCCAACAACCCGACCATGAACAGGTTAGTACAGGCTTACATGTACCGTAGCAAGTCACAGATCTTCATTCTGACCTAACCTGACCAAGTTTCACGAGTTGTTGATATAATGCATATATCTACAAAGAAAGAGCAATCAGAGATTGCCATGACCCTCTGCAGGACTTGTTTGGGTGGTGTGTTTGTTTTTTATTTTTTTGTTAGGCAAAATAATGGAAGGATGCACCAAATGAAAAGGTCTCGTTTGATTGTAAATGGAAGGTCGAAATGTCGAGTTTGTGAAGTGTAAACGAAAGGTTTGAAAGTTGTAAAGGTCAAATGTCTGAAAGCTAAAGGTGGAAAGGTGGAAAGGTCAAATGTCTGAAAAGTCTAAATGGTTCTAATTTGAAAGGCTTGAAATTGGTCGACAAAGTGTCGAAACGCCGTCTGAAAGGTCCAAAGGGCGTCTCAAGCGGTGAAATTTACGGTCTAAGGTTTTGAAAAAGTATGAGGAGTCAAAGCGATTCCTAAAATGGGTATAAAAATGGTCTCAAGGACAAAGATCCTTCAGGTATTAAAATCATCTGAAGTGTGAAAGAATCTAAAGTCTAAGGGTAGGAAAGATTTGAAGAGTTGTTTGGTTATAAAGGGTCTCGAGGTCTGAGGGGTCTAAAGGGTGTAATGGGTCGAAGGGGTTTGAAAACGGTTCCTTAGGGTTCTTGAGGGTTATTAAAAGCGTCTTTTGGGATCTTAACAGTTCTAAAGGATATTGGGGGTCTAGAGGATCTTAAGGGGCTGAGTGGTCAAAAGGGTCTTAAGGGTCGAAGGGTATTAGGGGTCAAAGGTTTCAGTGTCTATATAGCTTTAGTGGTCCCAAGGGTCTTAAACGTTTTAGGGTCTAAAGGGACTGAGGGTCTCGAGGGTCTTCATGGGTTCATGTTCTAAAGGGTTTTAAAGGGTGTTCGGGGTCTTAAGGGTTAATAGGGGATCCAAAAGTCTTTCGGGGTCTAAAGGGTCTTAAAGGGTGTTAAAGGGTGTGTTAGGGTCTTAATAGGCTATTGTGGGTGTATGGGCAGCGGAGCTGTGAGCGGGGCAAATGGTGGTATGGTCCACGTTGCGTCCGCGGGGATAAAGGTGGGCACGCCGCTTGAGGCATTGTAGCCGGCCCATGTAGCGCGCTTTCGGGATACGCAATAAAGAGTTACCGGCAACCCTCACGACTCTCGAAGTCTCACTGCTCTCCCGAGCCCAACCCGAGTACATAACAGTGGCCGACGATGATTGTTCGGGATCGACGGTGCCAGTGTTGGCAGCGTTGCAGGAGTGCCCGTTTCACGCGGGGCATTGACTTTAGTAGGTGTCGGAATCAACGCTGTACTTTTCGGTGGTGCGGTGTCGTTAACGGAGCAATTAGATTGCGCCGGGCACACGAACAGCCGGATATCTCACGTCGCTGCGAGTTCACGGAGGCGTGGGACGACGGGACGTTTGGAGGGATTTCACGCAGCTCGCGCGGACGAGTTCGACCACCTGGCGAGGAGCCAGGGGAGCGCATCGCGGCGTTTCGCGCCGCTGCCTGCACGCACAACCTGCACGTCCGCGTGCGTCAGCTCACGACGAGTGGATAACAGCACGGCTCGATGGATGGGTGGAAGTCGAGCACAGCGCACGGACGGGTGCCATCTTCGTCCGGAGACGACTTCGAATTTTCTCGGAGCAGTTGGGGTGCTATTTCCACCAGCGAACGATGTGGACGACGAAGAGCAAGCGCAAGTCGGATTTGTGCCTCGCTACTCGGCGGAGCATTATGTTTGCTGAGTGTTTAGTGGCGCAAGCAAGCCCAGTGACGACGAGCTGTCGTTTCGAGATGTGGTAGAAAAGAATGAAAGCCCACATTGCGCCGGAAAGTCAGTGCAGCTGGCCGTTTACCAGTTCGATCCACCTTCGCGAAAGGTGCGAAGAGCGCGTCGCGGATTTCGTGCCGAGTGAAAGCATTCAGCCGATAGCATGCAAGTTCCCGTACGAGGCCGGTCCCGCTCGCCTCCAGCAGGCTCGCTTCCTCTCTGGGCTGCCACGATGCCACCCCTGGTTGTCGGCGCTTCTGCGGGTTCCCGGCGTTGTCGCCGTCCCTTCCCTCGGGCGGTCGCGCCGCTTCGGTGTCGGCGCCCACTCTCGGGGCTTCCGCGCATTCGCCGGGTCCGGGCGTGGCGGGTGACCCTCCTGGGCCGTGTCGGGTGCTCCGGGTCCCCGCGGTGCCCCCGGCGCCCCGGGCACCGCGCACGCTTTCGGGCGCGCCCCGGCGCCGCCCGCCGCGCGCGGCCACGCCAAGCGGGCAGCGCGCTGCGCCCCCCAGGGTGCTGGGCTGTGGTGGCCCGCCACCTGCGGCAGCGTGTGCCCCGCTCACCCGCCCCTGTGTTGGCCTTGTCGCCCCCGATGGGCCCTTTTTGCCGCGCTGTTGTGTCGGCTGGCTGGGGCCGCTTTTCCCTTGGCCTGCTGCAGTGCGGGAACGCCCCCAGCGCCCTTGGCGTGCGGATCTCCCCTCTGGACCCATCGCGCTCCCGGCGGCCGCGGGAGCCCGGCGTGCAGTCCCTGTTCCCCCTGTTTTTCCGTTGCGTCCTCCGGTCCCGCCCCCTGGGCCGTGGCGGTGCGGTGCCCGGGCCCCGGTCGTGTTCCCCCTTGATTCCCGGGCCGCGCTGTCCTCCTGGCGCCGGCTGCTCTCGTGCCCTCCGTGGTCTTCCCCTGGTCGCGGCGCCCTCTCGCTGCTCCCTGTCCCCGGGCGCCGCGCTTGGCCCACTGCTTCCTTCACTCTCTGTTGTTACCATTGACAACCCCGAAGAGAAGCAGTCAAAATCAAACAAGGTTCGGTTTGTAATATAAACACGATTGTGTTATCTAATTTTGAATGAACGTTGTGCGTTGTTGAACACGATTGTGGTTTATTTATCTTGTGATGTTTAAATGGTGCGTGTTAATAGAATAGGCAAAGCCACAAGCGACATAATTTTCCATCGTTCTGACTTTACAAATTGTTCACAATGTACTAATTGCCACTACGTGTACATGTAACGCCGCACAGCTGTGTTTTGAGCAATTTCGGTTAACTTCGGCGGATTCGATCAGCGATAATAATGTAAATCAGATTAAAAATTTTTTTGATGATGAATTTCATTGAAATTAATTTGGAAATATTGTAAATAAACATCACTTGTCAAGAATAAAATAATTAAGTTCTGGAGAGTTTCAAAATCACTCCAGGGTATGTTTAATCAATAAACTGTCGTCATGAAAATCACTTTCGGAAAGTTAATTAACTTTGGGAAAAATAATTGATAATAAATAACACTTCCTCATGACTCCGGCATTCATTACCCTACAAACCGAAAAAAAAAAAAACCAGAAGCAAAAAAAAAAACGAAGCAAAAAAAAAAAGGGAAAGCATGTCATACCCGACACGGCACATTGCCATATTGTTGTTTTTGTTGTTCCTATTCTCTCATGTGCAGCAAGTTAAGTAATATTTCACAAATAGAATAAACCAATCGTTTAACGCACGCGTACAAAATGAAGGCAAAAATAGGCACAACGGTTCCAAGCCGGCTTTATGTTTTGTTTTGTGGTTGTTCCATTCTTACTGCCGCGTAAGTATTTAAGTCACCTCGTCGTAAATTTCATCATTTTATTCAGATTAACGTTTGAATCGTTTTTCTCTACCGATCATTATTAGTTCCTTCTTGTTTCAGTCACTACTTGGGGGAATCTGCCGCTGTGAGAAACGCGATTCGAACTCGTGATCATGGTTTATTTGCCGCGGAATATTTTCAGCCTTTCCAGTCACGCATGTCCTCGATAGACGTGGCCGATATCCGATCTCTGTGGAAATACAAAGGAGACACCGGACCCGACGGTCCATGGAGAAACACGCGATCCGAGAGTCCGTCTCACACACGGTCCATGTTCGTTCACCGAGCGAGGAGCCCGACCGGTAGGACGTTACTCCGGACACTTTCTTTTCTCCGGAAAGTCTTTTTTATTAACGGGATTGTTTGTGTTTCGATCGTGTTGAAATTGAGCAGTCCCAGTTTCTCGATACTCCTCCTCGATTTGAACACAAAATTCATCTCATTTACACAGTAGTTATTGTTATAATTATATATAATATACAGGAGGGTCTTGATCGCCAATGTTTAGACGCGTTCGACGACCATCAACATCAGGATAAAGTAATTTAATTATAGAGTTATACAAACACAAACAGAGAACGGACAGTTTGTAGAAGTTGTTTATAATGATTGTAAGGAACGTACACACAAGCGTTGTACGATTGTCGAAATCTATGTCACGATAAACCCGCCTTCGTCATCACTCAACAGTACGAACAGTTGTCAATCTTCTTGAAACAAAAAGAAAGCCGGCGGGTACATGGTCCATAAGTGATGTGCATGGAAAACTGTTTTGAGAGGCAAATGGAGATGTGTTTGTTAGATAATTGGGTGAGTAGGTGTGCAATCAGTGAGCCTGAAGCACGGTGTGCTTGTGTTGATTTCTCGTCCAGAGGGAATGATGGAACGGAATAGAAAATTTGTAACAGGTTTGACGACGGACCAAACTCTGCTAGATCTGTCCCCTGCTTGGTGTGATTCTCCTCACTTTCCTTGTTTCCAGACACCAGTCGTGTTGTCTTTCCATTCCAGTGTACTTTTTCCTGACTCTGTCACACTTTAGAGCCCCATTCTGCTCCCACCAGACGCACTCTCACCACTACACCCCTTTCCCTCCCTCTTTCCCCCCAAACGATGGTCACGCTGTCCGCGCCGCTCCATTATTGGAGTTGCAATCACCTCGAAGCTTTCTCTATTTTCTTGCTGTTCTAATTTCTCGGTGTGGTTGATGTCGCCTGTTTGTGTGGTAGGTAGAATGTTAATTACGTATCGGGTGAGCCCACACTTTCCTCTGTAAATACATGCATTTATTTTGCCTCACCCATGATCATGCTGTAGAAATGTTTGCATAACCTTATTATGCCAACCTTTCTGCCATAGTTATTATTAAACCTGTTTTTTGATAAATACCCAGCTCTCTGTCTTTTCGAATCAGGGCCAACACACGTTTCCTGAGTTCTTTCCATAATTTCTTATTAGCGGAACCTTGGCAGCTCCATTGGTACCTGATACGGTATTCACCAACATATCGAGGGCACAATCGCTTGGTCGTAATCACCGGAAACCGAACATGTAAGATGACCTTATCCTCAGATGGTGTACCAATCAGGTTCTGGTTGCTAGCCTGTCGCACGTGTGAGTATCTGTGCCCGCGGGCATCAAGAACAGCATCGGACCCTAGGGCTTCCCCTCTCGCGAGCCTCGAAACTCCGGTCCGCAATTATTATTGTGGCGGGTCAGTGGCAGACACTAGTGGGGAAGCTTGCGTGTCTCCCAACCAACTCCCGGTAGTGGCGTTTGCTCGGATAATCCGCGAGCGGTGGGTCGTTTAACGACGTGTGCATATCTCAACTCGCCAGAGGGTCCATTTGTCTAATAACCAATTACCGAATTAACGACCATTTCGACTACCGGAAACCCGCCCTCGAGTCTGCCTCGAACCGTCACCGACCGACTGCGGAGGTTCCAACTACCGTACAACTCGGTTCGGTGTGCAGCCGAGCGGAATCTCAAGCCGTTGCCGTGAATGAACGATATCGCGGATAAAACCCGCCTTGAATCAGAGAGATCCGACTTGCTACCATCGAAGGACAGAAACGACTGGAATATTTTACAAATGTTTATGTACAAATAAGAACAAAGCAAGACTTAACCAATATGAAGAAAAATTACAATGAGCAAAACATTATTCAGAGCACTACAAGACGGGCCCCGCAGACACACAACACCAAATGACAAGAACCAGAGTTCTTGATTGACCCTTGCAGCGTGTGAGAGAACAAACGGGTCAGATTCGATGGCACCTGACCTCGAGAGGGCGTGCCGCGAGAACGGGCCTGACAAGTCGTTGTCGGGCCCCAGTCGCACTAGGACTCGTGGTTATGGCGGCTCGGGTGGGTGAACAATCGGGTCCACGGAGTGGCGTCAGGGTCTCTGTCTCCTTAGAGCCTCGTAGCAGCCTCCGTGAAAACTCCTAAACCCGTACAGCCACCATGAATACAAAATTACTGCTTTACAGCCACCGTGAAGCAAACTCGACCCGTTACGCCACCATGAAAGCAAACCTCGACCGGACCCTTTTACAGAAGTCTCGGATTTATTGCCCTCTCTCCAGGAGGGGCCCTTGCGAAAACCGCCACCTCGCTGTCGCCCTGAATGACAGGTCTCCGGCCTACCTTCGGGGCGGCCTCGGCCCCTTGCCAGGAGACCCATTACTCTCCACGTGGCTTCCTCTCGACGAGTAACAGTTCGCGCCGCGAAGGTCATCGACAAGATTACAACGTTCTGGGAGCCGAGACTGGAACCGCGAGGACCCCCCCCCCCCCCTCTCGGCAAATAAGTACAGGCAGCCCAGCGTGGTGATGGGCGAAGGGTCGTGCAGATGGATTATTAATAATAACCAAACTAAAAGAAATCACAACGCCGCTGATTCCCATCTAGACAAAGGAAGGGATCTGACTACACACTGACTTAAGACATAAACGGGCGACATTGGTGTTGTTGAAGGCCAAATGTTTCCGATCCATATAAATGAACACCAAGTTGTCTTTTAACACCTGTAGCATCTTCACCATCTATCCGTTTTGAGCCTTATTCTTGTCTGGTAAGGAACTTTAAGTTAACCTGGTAATTTGCGGAAAGTTATCTGATTGAATGGTTTGGACGTGGGTGATTGTGACAATATCTTGATCATATGTTGAAGTTTATTTATTTCATTTGATGTTTTTTGCAGGATCATTGGAAAGGAAGATCAAGTCTTGAGACGTGATGAATCGTCCTTTCAAGACAAAGTATCAGGTTTGATTTTCCATCCTGCGCTCATCGCTTCTCAACCTCCATTAAACTGCTGCGCTTGTCACTTTCCTGCCGCGCCGACTGGACAGTTAGGGGTTGGTTAAATTAATAACAAAACGAGAACCGTCTTGCCGCATTTCCAACTGGGGTAAGGTGTCTCTCCTACCATGTGCCTCTGGATATTCAGAATCACCTGTACCCAGGTTCGTCTTGGCCGCATTTACGAGAATTCGACTAAATTGGACTCGCTCCGGATAATTCCGTTGACGCAGCGGGTCGTTAGCCGACCGTGGACCCACCTCCACCGCGTCGCTAGGGTCTTTTTGTCCAAACAAAATTTACCTAAATAACCACGCATGTCGTCTACCGGGAACCACCCCCTCGCGCCTTCCCGAACCGTCACTTACCAATCGGTAGAGTCCAACTCAACTCAACTCCGACGATGCAGCGACGAACTACAGACGTTACCGGTCGAATGAACAGATATCGGGATAAGACCGGCCTAACTTAGTCCACTATGGACAATGAAGAAAGACGAAAACGAACTGGGAACATTCACCAATATTATTGACAAAAAGCGAGGAAGTTATTTGGTACAGTAACAAGTTATTGGTGCAATCAGGGAAGAGAGAGAGATTAGTGCCCGGACATTTTACAGCACTAAAAAAGTAGAACAGAGCAGACTTGTCGCAAGAATAACCAGGCAAGATTTTACAAGGTCGAATAACATACAGTTCTACTTAAGATGACAACACACCAAACACACGACAAATAAACCCAGGTGAAATGGCAAAGATTTTGCAGCCAGGAGGAGGGAGTTGAGTTCGCAGTTCTCGAACTGGTTCGGGGAAAGGAATGCTCCGATGTGCGCACCTGTCAATGTTGGGCTCGGCCCGCGCCGTGGAGACCGTGTCGCGAAACCGGGCGAGAGAGCGTGTCCGAGGCGGGATGGTTCCAGCCCATCAAGACGACTCACTCAGTCACGCTCACCCTTCACACTCAACGTGTGACCACTCTGGCTTTTTCAACAAGATTTGGTATTTTACCTTGGCGGTCTTGGTTTTCTGAGTTTCTGTTAGTTTTCTATTGTATCGTTCCACTGTGTGATTCTTGGCTTTTCATTGGCTCCTTATTATGAAAATAGGAGTGGTCACACTCCACTCACAACGAAACATCCGACTCTCTCAGCCCCCCAACACTTCAACTGTCGTGCTCCAACCGACGAACTGTCTCAGCACAACTTCTAGTTAATATCACTCCAGCGGGGAGGCCTTGTGAGCCGATCACTGTTCGCCCTTTGTGGACGGGCTCCGGTCCGCCTTTCTGGGCGGGATCGCCATAGGAAGCCCGCCCATACACGTGCATCGACAAAGAATACTGCAAGAGGTTTTGCCCGGACAGCGATCGCGGTTTGGCGAGTAGGCGAACACTCGGTCTTGTTCAGCCATCGGGAGGAAGTTCTGTGTCATTTAAATGGAGGGATTAAAGATTTATAACCTAACTAAAAAAACATTCGCAAGCACCCCTTAATTTTCCCACCTAAACACAAGAGGGATCTGTCTACACATATACTTCACGGCCTAACAATTGCAAACTGTTATGTTGTATGATACGTTCGTTCGAACCGAACAATATCTTGATTCCAATCCATGTTGAAGTTTATTTATTTTTAATATGTTTTATTTCAGATCATGTTTATTGAAAGTGAGATCAGTCTGAGATCGTGGATGGAATCGTCCCTCCAGACAAAGTTGACCTGATTTTATTCATTTAAACTAGCGTGACCGGCTCGCACCCGCTCAACCCTCGCACACGTCGTTGCAGAGACTGACGTCACAGAATTACTGTGTTGTCATGATTTCCACAGTCATCTCAAACATTATTTCACAAAATTTATTGTAATATTGTGATATTATTATATTTACTTGGAAATTTCATTTGTGATGTAAGACGTCTAGTGTCAAGTGGTCAAGGATCCTCAGCTGTCTATCGTTGTAAGGGGTAGGGGGTCTAAATGTGTGTTAAGTTGGAGTTCTTTTGGGTCTTCACCTCGTTTATGAGCGTCTTTGGAGTCAGGGTTTTTTGTCATTATGGTCTTCGGGGTCTTCGGTCCATGTTTGAATAAGATGACCATGCACGTGTGCACAGTTCTTTATAAATCCCAGAATCTGTGTTTGGGCTTTTGTTTGAACTTGTGCTAATGGACTTAATAAAGTTTTTAAATTTTTAGATTATTCTCACTCGGAGTTCAACTCATCGTATCTTCAGCAACAAATATTTCTTAACCCTCGCCGAGGAGATGTAGGGGTCTAAATGTTTTCACGTCTGTTTGGCCGTTTGTTCGTCTGTCTCTCTGTCTGTCTTTTGTCTTTGTCCGCATGGAACTGTTCGTTCGTCTTTCTCTGCCAACGTTGTGGATTGAGGACGAAATTTTCACCTTCGGTGCACTACTCACTAAGAATGTTTTAATCATAATTATGACGTCATAGGTCACGTGGTGCTTTGATTTACCCAAGAGCCTTCAAAATCTTCTCACAGAAAACCAGCGGACAAATCCAGAGTGAAATTCACACAAATTTCCCAATTCAGGGTTACAAGTTTTGTTAAGGATATGATCTCGTCACATGGGTTTATAACCAATTGGATGAAGAGATAATATATATTTTCCCTGAACCCTTTATTCATTATATTGCGTTTCTGGTACGTGTGTGGTGCTGTGGCGTTGCGCCTGTATCCGGCACTCGAGGCTTGGTTGAGGGATCGCTTGAGACGGGAGCTCTGCTCCTGTGCTGGCTAGAGAGGTGTAGGGCAGCAGGAATCATGGCCGTAAACCATCTTCTTCCTGTGTCGTAAGAGGCGCCATGGTTGCGTCAGGTAGGCATCGGCGTAAAACCTGTTGCCAAAGCAGTATGCGATCATACGGATTTTGATCCGCAGTGGCGAACCCTAACGGGGGAGCAGCCGAAGAAGGGGGGGAAGAAGAGTTTTCCCTTAATCCGCTTTATCAACTAACGTCCCAACATTGAATTAACCGGATACTGTTTATCTGCGGGAGAAGCCGAACTTCAATTTAGATCAGTCGTAATGGAAGTATTTTTAAATTTCAATGAGCGGAGCATGCGCTCTTGGCGATACCAACTTTTTATTTTCCAAGCGGGGTGGGGGGTGGGTTGTTGGTTTTTAAAAAATGTACCTGTTTGAGCTTCCATTTGATTGAATCTTATTTAAATCCCATTCTAATTCAAATAATAATGAATAATAATGGAAATAATTGTCATTCAGGTCGATGGTCACTGTCTGATCGAAGGC
>CM068968.1:30720493-30750926 GCA_035128595.1 Eptatretus atami
CAGAGACCAGGGAAATGACACCCAAGGAGTGACGAATCCTTAGTTTCACCATATGCTCATTGACCGGTGTTACCTCAATTATCATTGGAGTCAGCTTATTGGACAAACTACAGCAACTCCTTTGGCATGCTAACCATCAGAGCGACCAGACCAATAGTAGGTGTAACCACCCGTGATGGTTTCGTCGCAATCCGGTCTCCGAACCTCAGATGATAACAGAGACAGGTGATCATCCTCTCTTCGGGATAGGACATTCCAGGCACCCACCCAAAGGGACCACCTCAGGCTAACCCAAGGATACCGCCGTCTGGTGGACGACACCTCAGCACCATCCCGACACACACTACCGCAATCTGGCCCGGGAAGGTTACCCCGTGGTTTCCCTCCTGTCATCAAAGATTGGAGGTCCCGAAGGCTTTACCCCAATCCCATCATCCGGTGAGCTGCCCTGCGAAGGGCAGGAGTGGGTTTTCTGAAACGAAGGGCAGGAGTGGGTCTGAAAACCCATGGAGTGGGTATTCAGATATTTTTATGCTTTTAGAATGTTTTCCGTAATGAAGGGTTTTACGGTGGCCAGAGTGCAAATCCTGCCACCAACCTCCTTATAGAAATTAACCCAACTGCAGGAGGACGTCCACAGACACAGTTGGCCACTAGATATGGATGGCCGTTGGCTCACAAGGAGCTCCTCCGCCCTTTGACAGTTTTTATTTTTCATACTGCTGGGTGTCCATATCATACACCCTCCTCACCAAGAAACCTGGTGGGGGAGACGGTTTAGTTGCCAACAACCCGACCATGGAACAGGTTAGTACAGGCTTACATGGTACCTGTAGCAAGTCACAGATCTCATCTGACCTAACCTGACACAAGTTCACGAGTTGTTGATATAATGCAATATTCTAACAAGAAAGAGCAATCAGAGATTGCATTACCCTCTGCAGGACTTGTTTTGGGTGGTGTATTTTGTGTAGCAAATAATGGAAGGATGCACCAAATGAAAGGTCGTTGATTGTAAATGGAAGGTCGAAATGGTCGAGTTGTGAATGTGTAAACGTAAAGGTTTGAAAAGTTGTAAAGGTCAAATGGTCTGAAAGTCTAAAGGTTGAAAGGTGGAAAGGTCAAAATGTCTGAAAATGTCTAAATGGGTCTAATT
The DNA here is from genome assembly GCA_035128595.1 of Eptatretus atami. Lineage (NCBI taxonomy): Eukaryota > Metazoa > Chordata > Myxini > Myxiniformes > Myxinidae > Eptatretus > Eptatretus atami. The sequence goes on from CM068968.1 coordinate 30,721,650, forward strand.
TGAAAGGCTTGAAATGGTCGAAAGTGTCTAAACGGTCTTGAAAGGTCAAAGGGGTCTCAAGGGTGTAAGTTACGGTCTAAAGGTTTGAAATAGTATGAAGGAGTCTAAAGGATCCTAAAATGTATAAAAATGGTCTCAAGGACAAAGGAGTCTTCAGGGTATTAAAAGATCTGAAAGGTGTGAAGATCTAAAGGTCTAAAGGGTAGAAAGGAGTTGAAGAGTGTTTGGGGTTATAAAGGGTCTTCGAGGTCTGAGGGTTCTAAAGGGTGTAATGGGGTCGAAGGGGTTTGAAACGGTCTTAGGGTTCTTGAGGGTATTAAAGCGTCTTTGGGATCTTAACAGTCTAAAGGATATTGGGGGTCTAGAGGATCTTAAGGGTCTGAGTGGTCAAAGGGTCTAAGGGGTCGAAGGGTATTAGGGGTCAAAGGGTTTCAGTGGTCTATATTGTCTTTAGTGGTCCCAAGGGTCTTAAACGTTTTAGGGGTCTAAAGGGACTGAGGGGTCTTCAGGGTCTTCATGGGTGTTCATGTTCTAAAGGGTCTTAAAGGGTGTTCGGGGGTCTTAAGGGTTAATAGGGGTCCAAAAGGTCTTCGGGGTCTAAAGGGTCTTAAAGGGTGTTAAAGGGTGTTAGGGGTCTTAAAGGCTATTGTGGTGTATGGGCAGCGGAGCCTGGCGATAGCGGGCAAAGTGTGGTAGTGGTCACGTGGTCCGCGGGCATAAAGGTGGGCACGCCGCTTGAGGCATTGTAGTCCGCCATGGTAGCGCGCTTCGGGATACGCAATAAACAGAGTTACGGCAGCCTCACGACTCTGCGAGTCTCACTGCTCTCCCGAGCCAACCGAGTACATAACAGTTTGCGACGAGGTTGTTCGGATCGACGCGTGCAGTGTGCAGCGTGCAGGTGCCCGTTTCACGCGGCATTGACTTTGAGTGGTGTCGGATCAACGCGTACTTATTCGTGTGGTGCGGTGTCGTTAACGGAGCAATTAGATTGCGCGGCACACGAACAGCCGGATATCTCACCGTCGCTGCGAGTTCACGGAGGTGGACGACGGGACGGTTTGAGGGATTCACGCAGCTCGCGCGGGACGAGTTCGACCACCTGGCGAGGAGCCAGGGAGCGCATCGCGGGTTTCGCGCCGCTGCCTGCACGCACAACCTGCACGTCCGCGTGGTTCAAGCTCACGACGAGTGGATAACAGCACGGCTCGAGGATGGTGAAGGTCGAGGCACAGCGCACGGACGGTGCCAGTCTTCGTCGGAGACGACTTCGAATTGTTCTCGGAGCAGTTGGGGTGCTATTTCCACGCGAACGATGTGGCGACGAGAGCAAGCGCAAGTCGATCTTGCTCGCCTCGCTATCGCGGAGCATTATCGTTGCTGAGTGATTTAGTGGCGCCAGCAAGCCCAGTGACGACGAGCTGTCGTTTCGAGATGTGGTAGAAAAGATGAAACCCACATGGCGCCGGAGAAGTCAGTGCAGCTGGCTCGTTACCAGTTCGATCACCTCGCGAAAGGTGCGGAAGAGCGCGTCGCGGATTTCGTGGCGCGAGTGAAGCATTCAGCCGTAGCATGCAGTTCACGTTAGAGGAGCGTCCAGCTCGACTCAGAGATCGCTTCATCTCTGGGCTGCAAGATGCAAAAAGGTGTCGGCGATTCTGCGGTTACGGAGTGTCGACGTTACATTTCACTCGGCGGTCGAGACGGCTTCGGCTGTCGAGCAAACTCTCGGATGTCCGCGCCATCGCCGGGCAGGGCGTGGCGGGTGACCCTACTGGGACGTGTCGGGTGATACCGGGGTCCACGCGGTGACCCAGGCGCCCCGGCACGCGCACGCTTTTCGGTGCGAGCCGGAGCCGCACGCCGCAGCGCGGCGCGCGGGCAGCGAGATGAACACACAGGGGTGCTGGGGCTGTGGTGGACAGCACATGCGGCGAGTGTGCCCGTATAAAGCACCGTGTGTTTGCATTGTCGCAAAGTGGGACATTTGAAGCGTGTGTGTCGGATGGCTGGGGCCGCTGTTAAGGTCTTGGATGATGAAGTGCGGGACGACCCAGCGACCTGGAGTGCGGTCTACAATCTGGGCATAGCGATCCCGGCGGCCCGGAGCAAGGAGTGCAGTCAATGTTAACCCTGTTTTCAGTTGGTCTCAGGTGACGAGACCAATGGCAGTGGAGGTGGAGGTGAACGGGACACCGGTCGTGTTCCAAATTGATACCGGGGCCGCGTGTCAATCATGGGCGAACGGACGTCGTGACCTCCGTGGTCTTCACTGGTCGAGGCGACCTTTTCGCTGTACATGTACACGGGCGAAGCGATTGGACCACTTGCTGTGACGGACGTCTCGGTGGTTTACCAAGGTCAGAGCGCCCTGCTCTCGTTGTTTGTGGTGCGAGGGGAGGGGCCCGCCCTGTTGGCCGAGACTGGCTGGCTAGCCTCACGCTAGACTGGATGGCGTCAGCCAGTGGCCTTGAGCGTCTCGGGCCGGGCCAGCTCGTGCAACGGCTTGAGGAGGGGGTGCCCGTGTCAGAGTTGTACCTCCGGCTGCACCTTGTGCCTCCTTCGGGATCCATGCCTCCGTTTGGGCCCGGACCTCCCTCGAGATCCGAGGGTGGGTTCCTGCGGCAGGGGCCGCGACGGGTGCAACATGGGTTGCCATTCATGGCTTCCTGCATCTATGAGATGCCTTCGTCTGAGTCAACCAACCGGGTTGGTGTGTCGGCACTGGACCGGGTCCAGGATGGGCTGGTGGAGTCGGCTCATGAGGCGGGGACGCCCGTGTCGTTCACTCCACGGTTTCGGAGGGGAATTGGAGCACTCCGGTCGCGTTCAAGAAGTTCGGGGAGCGCGACCGTCGATGGTCTTCGTTTCGGCGCGGAGATGGCGGTCGGCCAGCGGTTCGTCTCGACGTCGTGACGGTCAAGAAGCTGGGACACTGCATGGTTCTAAATTGCTGGTTGTGATGTGTTTGCTTCTCGCAGCACGAGTAATTCAACTTGGTTTTGTTAAAGCAAATACGACGGGCCGCGTGGGTGCATAATGTGTTTGATTGGGATCAATCGGCATGATGATCAATATATTCGGTGTGATGGTCGGGATGATGATGATCGCGATGGTCGTTGATGTTAGGTACTCGTGGCATTCTGTGAAAATAAAGAGGTCTGTCAAACCTCCGGTGACTGGGGCAGCTCGCGGTTCGTGGGATGTTCATGTGTGGGGATTATGAATTGGAAACGCGCTGTACGTGGGTGCAGACGATGTTTCTGTTGCCTTATGATGTTTCGATGATGTTGACATGGGCGATGTCTCTGGGTCTGGTGCGCGGTCTTGGTGGCGAAGTGCCAGGGCTGGTTCGCTGTTCAGCGTCTGGCGCCGTGGGGCGCAACTCTCTCTTGCCAAGGTCAGCCACTCTGGCGCCTGGGGGCTTGCAGACTCAGGGTGTTTACCTGATTCGGTCCTGTCTGAGGGAGGTGTGCCAACTTGTCGACCAGGGGAGGTTCGTTTTGGGGTGTCACCTCGACCTCGCCGGATAGCGTTGAGCGTGAGCCGCCTGGGGCGCTTCTGCTGCGTAGTGATACTGTGCTTCCCAACTTGCTTCTTTTATCTTTAACACGGCCAGGGTTTTTTGTGGTCTGCGACCATCATTGGGTTCGTCGTGCAGCTCGGTACTCGAGCATCTGTCCACTGCATTTTGAAATTCAACTCGAACGGATGTATGATGTGCCAGGTTAAAACAACGGCCTTATTGTGACGTGTGTGCGGATGAAGCACGGGGTTTTTTTGTTTTTGGTATCGTAGTATGCTTGCTAATTGGACTTATCGTCATGCTTGATGCCATTTTGCTTTTCCTTCTTGGCGCGAATTGCTTTCTGTATAGTAATGCCAATGCTGTTGATTATTATCGTTTTATAATCATGTTTTTAGTGGGGAAGAGTGTGGTGTATGGGCAGCGGAGCCTGGCGAGCGGGGGCAAAGTGGTGGTAGTGGTCACGTGGTCCGCGGGGCATAAAGGTGGCACGCCGCTTGAGGCATTGTAGTCCGGCCATGGTAGCGCGCTTCGGGATACGCAATTAAACAGAGTTACGGCAGCCTCACGACTCTGCGAGTCTCACTGCTCTCCCGAGCCCAACCCGAGTACATAACAGCTATTAGGGGTCAAAAAGATCTTCAGGATTCAAAGGGTCTTAGGGGTCTAAATGGTGTTAGGGTTCGAAAGGGTGTTAAAGGGTGTTAGGGTTATGAAGGGTCTTAGAGTTATAAACGGTCTAAAGGACCTTCGGGGTCTCAAAGGGTCTTAGGGTTCTAAAGGCTCTCAAGAGTTTTCGGCCTCCTAAAGGGTCCTAACAGTTTTAGGGGTCTTAGGGTCTTAAGCTTTTCGTGGTCTTTAGAGTCTTAATGGTCTTTGGATTGTAAAGTGTCTCAAAGGTTTTAGGGATCTCAAGGGTCTAATGTAATTGATGCACATACTCACATTTTGTGTGGACAAACAGACAGAAAAACAGATATTTTGGGTGGACAAACAGAAAAACAGACATTTTGGGTGGACAAACAGAAAAACAGACATTTTGGGTGGACAAACAGAAAAACAGACAAGTAAACAGAACCAAATGCAATACCCTCTCCTCTGGCGAGGGTAACAAGAACGACACTCGGTGGAGCACATTCCTCCGCCAGGCTGAACAGTTTACGTTTCGTATCCCACTGATAGGTCAGATCTGGATCCGGACCTCAACCAAAGTCTCATCAGCTTATTATTTTCACCTACCCAACTCATCCAACCTAGTTTTGTCCGAAACCATCCACAGCTTTTTGAGATGCTACGGATCGTTTTTGGTCTCATCTCTCGATGGTGAAGAATCATTAAGAATTATTTTTTTTTAATTCTAGGATCTGGATCCGGATCTTCACCAAAATCTAATCAGTTCGTCCTTGTCACACACACCCAACCTGCCCACCAAGTTTCCCCTGAATCCGTCCACAACTTCTTGAGATATCCCGCACACAGACAGACAGAGAGGCAAACAAACAGACAGTCAAACAGAAAGGGGGTGAAAACATAACCTGCTAAACCTTCGGTGGCGGAGGTAAATATCGTGCTATATATCGTTTTTGGCCCTATCTCTCAATGCTGAAAAAAATCTCAAAAAAAATTATTGTATCCGGATCCAGATCTTTAACACAACTTTTTGAGATATCCTGCTCACAAACAAACAAACAAGCAGTCATAGACTGGTACTTACGAAATCGTCAACTTGACCTCTGACCTTGTCTAATAAAAGCTGTCTCTAGAGAAGGTAGCGACGCAAACCAGAAGTTTCTACGATGATTCTGTACCAAACCATGAAAAATCGAATGTTTTGGATGTTTGACCTCACTGTGACCTTGACCTTTGACCGATTTTGACCAAAATCTAATCAGCACTAGCCATCACCGTCCTGAATCACGTGGTGTAATTTGACATTGGTAGCTTCTTCCGTTCTCGAGTTATAACTTTTTTTTGGATGTTTGACCTCACTGTGACCTTGACCTTTGACCGATTTTGACCAAAATCTAATCAGCGCTAGCCATCACCCTCCTGAATCACGTGGTGTAATTTGACATTCGTAGCTTCTTCCGTTCTCGAGTTATCGTGCCTACAAACACACAAACAGAGTCCGGAAGTGATCAATATACTTATGAAATCTTTAGATTTCGTAAGTAACAAACAAACAAACAGACAGACAGACAGACAGGGGTGAAAATATAACCTCCACCTACCTTTGGTGGCAGAGGTACTGAACCAATCAATCAATTACTGTACGTATGGTTTTCTTGTATTTCTGATGATGTAAGAGTTCGTGGTATCTTGGTATAAAGTAAAAAAATAATTTTTGTTTTGCAGTGAAAGTCATGAGGTTTAAAACCAAGGAATTCAAACAAACCATTTCAAAAAGTCAATCTGATGAGTTGATTGTGAAATATATGACATGTAAAGAAGAAACAAGATTTGCGTTTGCAGCATTCTCATGCACCGTAAGTAAACCCTCCAGATGTGTTTACACGTAAGTTAAATGATGCAAATTGTGAAAATTGCTTTCGAGGACTTTTCACTACTGCACACACTACATGTTAAAAGGTCGTAAAGAAACACATTTACGTGTGAACTGTTTAGCCTGGGTTCGATTCCTGACCCGACTACAAACTGTGAGATTTGTTGCTTCGCAGGGAGGTCTTTGAAGCAATGATTCCACCATCCCTCGGAACGTCGTTACGATGGGTGTATTGTCTGCTGGTAGTAGTTGCTGGACGTTTAAGATCAAGTGGTCTGTTTGGCGAAGAGTAGGTGAGCTATCGCTGGCACCCTGAACAAATTACAAATTGCTCCTCCAATCAGCTCGAGTTGAACATCAGGCCTCATCAACCCATTTTTTTTTAATTTTTAAAATTAAATTTTTTAAATTAAATTAAAATTAAATTAAAAAATGTCACCGATCTACGTGAAATACCCCCATAATGACAAAGTGAAAACATGTTTTTAGAAATTTTTACAAATTTATTGAAAATTAAAGACAGAAATATCTAATTTACATAACTGTGGCGATGAGCTCCGGTGAGCCCTCGGCCTTTTTAACATCCATATGCGTTGATTGGCTCTCCAGAAAGATGCAACTGATTGGCTACCAGAGTTCACGTGTTTGAAAAATTAATTAATCACTGAAAAAAACTTTGTGAGTCACTACATAAGTATTGAACCCACTGAGTCAATACTTTGTTGAAGTGCCTTTGGCAGCGATTACAGCTTCAAGTGTTCTTGGGTATGTCTGTATCAGCTTTGCACATGTGGATTTGGGGATTTTCTCCCAATCTTCATTGCCAATTTGCTCAAGCTCTGTCAAGTTGGATGGGGAGCGTCGGTGAACAGCAATCTTCAGGGTTTTCCAGATTCTCAATGGGATTCAAGTCTGAGCTTTGGCCGGGCCACTCAAGGACTTTCACGTTCTTGTTCTGAAGCCATTCCAGTGTTGTTTTGACTGTATGCTTGGGGTCATTATCCTGTTGGAATGTAAATCTTCACCACAGTCTAAGGTCTTTTGCACTCTGAAGCAGGTTCTCCTCAAGGATTTGCTTGTATTTGGCTCCATTCATTGTTCTCTCTTTCCGAAGAAGTCTCGCAGTCCCTGCCGCTGAAAAGCATCGCCATAGCATGATGCTGCCACCACCATGCTTCACGGGAGGGATGGTGTTTAATAGGTGAAGAGCTGTGCTCGGTTTCCGCCAGACAAAGCACTTTGCATTCAGGCCAAAGAGTTCAATTTTCGTTTCATCAGACCACAGAAAATTTTGCCTCACGCTCTCAGTCTGTCTCATCCCTTTTTGCAAACTCCAGGCATGCTGTCATGTGCCTTTTTCTCAGGAGTGGCCTCCATCTGGCCACTCTCCCATAAAGCCGAGATTTGTGAAGTGCTGCGAAGACTGTTGTCCTTCTGGCAGGTTCTCCAATCTCAGCCAAGGAACTCGGTAGTTATGTCAGAGTGGTCATTGGGTTCTTGTTCACCTGACCAAGGTCCTTCTTGCCCGGTTGCTCAGTTTGGTCAGACGGCCAGCTCTATGAAGAGTCTGGGTAGTTCCATATTCTTTCCATTTCCTCATGATGGAGCTCACTGTGCTCTTGGGAACTTTCAACACTCCATAAATTGTTTTATACCCTTCCCCAGATCGATGCCTCCTCACAATTCTATCTCAGAGTTCTATGGAAAGTTCCTTGAACTTCATGGTCGAGTTTCTGCCCTGACGTGCACTGTCAACTGTGGGACCTCATATAGAAAGGTTTGTTTGTTTATAAATCATGTCCAATCAATTGAATTGGCCACATGTGGACCCCAATCAATCTGTGGAGACATCTCAAGGATGTCCACAGGAAATTGGATTCACCTGAGATCAATTTGGAGTGTCATAGCAAAAGGGTTGAGTACTTATTGACTCAAGACATTTCAGCTGTTCATTTTAATAGCATTTGTAAAAATTTCTGAAAACAAAATTCCACTTTGACATGATGGGGTATTATGTTTCAATCAGTGACAAAAAAATCTCAATTTAATGCATTTTAAAATCAGGCTAGAACACAACAAAATGTGAAAAGTCAAGGGGTGTGAATACTTTCTGAAGGCACTGTGAAGGATAGTGTCCAATAGCATGAAGCCATAGCAGGATAGGGTGTCCATAGCATCGAAAACCTTGATAAACTGGAGGAGAGAATAACCAACGTTCTCACCAACATTCCTAAAAATATGTTGCAATCAGCAGCAGCGAATGTGCCAGTCCAAATAAGGAGGGGAATTTTTGTTCTTTGTCTTGGGACCGTCCATTTGGCAGATGGAAGGGTGCTTCCTCTCACTGTCTCAGCCTTTCTCTGGGTTGTGTCCGGGGAATTTTTGGATGTTTGAGGGGTTCGCTTGGCGGCAGGGCTAGTTGACCCGTCGGCCAATCGGTTGGCAGTTGTCTCAGGTCTTGGACTACCTGAGCCCCAGGGGGGGGGGTGCTGCAGGAGGTGAATATCCTCCAAGGACACCCTCTCACAGAAAGTACCGCGAGAAATGTTTGGGAGAATGTTTCAGTCCCTGTCTCAACAATGACCAGAAGGACATCATGTGGCAGGCTGTCCACGAGTGTCTTCTGGTCTGGGTATTTCAGTTCCCGAAGAACATGAACGTGTCTGTCCAGTGGTCCGACCCCAATGCACAAGGGACAAAACTGTTAGTAATGTCCTGTGGGACTGCCCTATCACCGAGGGGGTCTGGTCGTTCAGGGCTGGCCTCCTTGAAAGCTATGTGCCCTGGCTGGTGATGAACAGACAGGACATCTTTGTGTTCATTGGGCTCCGTCCACATCCAGTGCCTTGCTGCAAATGGAAGCAGGCCTGTAGGATAGTAAAAACCATCAAGACTGTTCCATGGTGAGCAGGAGCCAGAGAATACTGTTCTGGGGAATGGACGGATCCTGAGCTGATATGGGGTATGGCCCTGTCCTGCCTCCAGAGGTACAGGCCTGGCGACAGCCTGCGATCGACAGGGCAGAGTGCTGGCCATAACGATGGGTCATGTGTATCATATAGCCTTCCCCAGAGCGGTGAAATCTGCCAGGCTTTACCATGGTGAAGAGGGGCAGGGGGTCCTGCTGTGGGGAGTCCCTTGCTAAGGTGCGGGCAGCCGTCACGTGCATCTGCAGTCCCCGACCGAGTTTGCCACCAGACTTGGAAAGGTTCAGGGGTGTTCTGGCAGGCAGCCTTGTGGGCCCAGTTTGGCCGTGATCCTCATTGGTGGGGAGATAGGGTCTTCCTTCTCCCCTCCCTTTGTTCAGTTAGAGTTCGGTGTCCTTTGTCTTGGGGTGGGGGAAAGGTTTTGGGTTATTATTTTTTTAATGGGTTTCTTGTCTTTGACCTGATTTGTGTTTGATTATTTGATTCTTATTATTTATTTATTTTATTTATTCATAAGCAGCCGATGGCTGCTTGGCTACATCACTTCCTGGGGAAGTGGCTGTGCCGCTGATGCAATGCCCTTGTTGCCAGTATGCTGGTACTCATTTTGCCAACCTCAAAAGGAGGACAGGCTGAGTCAACCCTACTTGGTGTTCATTCAATGGACAAACAAAGGCTTTAACTCAAGACCCAAGGATCTTAAACCAAGCACCTTAACCATTAAGCCAACACCAGGCCTATTCTTGTTATCGACAAAGTTTGATTACTTGTCCTGGATTTCCTGTTTTCTGATTATTGTCTTATGTTTCTTGTCTTTTGATTAGTTGTTTCTGGTTTTGTTAATTTTTGTTTGCAATGGTTTTTTTTTGTTTGTTTTTTTAACCTTTTTTGTAATAAAAATGTCACCGCAGTTAGGGTCACATTCCTCAAGGGAAGACCGTGTTATAATCTCTTTTTAAATGGTATGTGCTGTTTGAAAGTGATGAGTGATGTTGCTATCTTGCTTCAACGTGCTGTTTAACATACCCTATTTCATTCAATCCTGTACTAATGCTGGTAGATAGGACCATCCACCCACCCCTGCCTCCCCCAAATGTCCCTACCAAATGCAAATTGATCTCCCCTCCCACTTCCTTTCAAGGCCAACGACCAAATGCAAGTCGAGAACCCGCCCCGCCCCCCACTTCCCCTCCCCAAGTCCCTACCAAACGCAATTAAAGAACATCCCCTTCTCCCCCCACCCCCCCCCCTCCCAATCCTCCTCGCTCCAACAACCTCCTCACACTCCTACCTCCTCTCTATCCCTCCTCACTCTACCCTCCCCCTCCTTCCACTCCCTCCCCCTCCTCTCCCCCCCCCCCCCCCGCCCTTTCTCTCTTCCCCCTCTCTTAATATTTCCATTACCATAGAGATGGGTTGTATTTGCTCGTCTAATATATAAAGCCCTTTATAACCACTGAATGACTCACTGACTCACTGATATAAATGTTCAGTACCTTCTAGGTGGGAGAGAAAGCTGAAACTTTGCACAATGATGCAACTCAAAACCAATATCCCAGTGGAAATCACAAAACAGTCGGAAAAATTATATAAACATAAATATCGGCGAATAAAAGTCAGCCAGTGCAGACTCTGTCTGCTCACTGCCGGTCACGTCACCCTAGACAATGGAGCTTACACTGGAACTGGTTGCGAGACAACAGCAACAAGCACCTCTTCCACATCTTATTTTATAACTTGTGACGTATTTACATTAAAAACTGAAACGGCACTCGGTGGAGGGAGTACCGCCACCAGACTGAACAGTTAACGTTTTGTATCTCACCGATAGGCCGGATCTGCATCCAAACAGGAACCAAAATCGAATCACTTGTTATCGTCACCTAACCAACTCATCGACCTAGTTTTGTCATAACTCATCCAAAACTTTTTGAAATATCATGCTATACGTAACTTTTGGCCCAATCTCTCCAAAGGTGAAAAAGCACTTTAAAATAAAATTTATAAAACCTGTCGTATCCAGACCTTCACCAAATTCGAATCAATTCGTCGTGGTCACACATCCAACATGTCCACCAAGTTTCATCCGAATCTGTCCACAACGTTTTGAGATATCGTGCTGTACATCGGTTTAGACCTATCTCTCAATGGTGAAGAATCACTTTTTTAAAATTTCATATCCAGATCCGGATCTGGATCTTCACCAAAATCTCATCAGTTCGTCCTTGTCACACACCGAACCTGTCCACAAAATTTCATCCGAATCCGTCCACAACTTTTTGAGATATCCTGTACACACACAAACAAACAAATGAAAACGCTCGTTGAGCAAGGAATTTCCGGAATAACTTTGTCATATCTCCATGATCTCTGAAAAACAAAACCTGGAAATCAATTTGGTTCTTATAAGTCGATAGTGCTACTGTTTAATGAGTTATAGCACTTAGTTGGTCATGATCATAACTTGGAAGTCAATCGGACTTGAAATGGCGTTTTTATCGCAATTTGAAAGTTTTGACCCGACCCCCCTGACATTCGACCCCGACCGCTAAGAAGGTGTTGGTGTGACTCCCCAAGGAGACATATGGTTGGATGCAGTATTGGAAGATGCACATTTTGGATTTGGTTTGAAGTCGATACGACAATTTTAACGGACGTTATTGTGAAAATAAGAATTTCGGTTTTTCGGTGACCTTGACTTTGACCTTTGACCTACATTCACCAAAAACGACAAGTGTCTAAGTTGGACCATGGCCGACGTCGGTACCCAGTTTGGTCATGATCGCTGAAACGGTGTGGCTGCTACAGGGTAAACAAACACACAAACAAACAGACAGACAGACAAACAGACAGAAAGGGGCGAAAACATAACCTCCTTCCACCTTCGATGGCGGATGTAATTATATTGCATTTTAGGTCACATGACTTGCCATCTGTTTGGTCATTGTTTGATTAAGTTAATTATGAATGTACAACATTTTTAGTTTGTCTTTCGCCTTGAATATCATCATAACCTTGTGCTCTTGAATGTAAATGTGTTGATGCACCAGAGTAGTCACTTGCAGTGTGCAAGCATGCCCCACTGGTACATATAATATCATATACAATGGTTATATGGGCTGTAATAATATTATTTATTCATTACTGTCTTTCAGGTGACTTTTTTTCAAAGCTATATTATCACTGTCATGTCATTTTTGATTCCTTTTTACTTGATCATGACATTGGACATAGCCACTTGCTTTCTGCCACTATGGGGCGACGTAGTGGTAGACAGATTGTCAGCAAAACTTACATTGTTGCTCACATTTTCCTTCTGCCTGTACTCTTTGGGTGAAGTCATCCCTGGCAACATGAGTGGCTGTGCTCCCATTATTGGTAAGTCAGGGTTACGGCCCTTGCATGGTGAATACATTTTATAACTCAAAGTTTGGCAGTTGATTGTAAAAAGGTTTGTACTAACCCACGCCTAATATGAAACAGGGAGATGTTTTGTCTTCCTTTCGGTGTTACCGTCACCGTATTCAACTCTGATCAAGACCGGTTTTTCAGCTGAAAAATGGTCTCTAGGTTATGTTCGCTAAACCTTGTTGCCAGCATCTAAAATTTGAGGTTGCCAGCATCGAATACTATGCTGCACACATGCCTGTAATTTTTTTACAATCTTGTCTATCCTGCATATCTTTGCTTCTCTTGCGTGTCAGCTTCTTGCCTGTCTTTCGGGATCGAACCGCCGACCTCCCATGCGGACGCTGTAACCATGATGCCACCTTGTATGGTTGAATCCCCCTGTTGCTAGCTCTTCCATAGATCTTGATACCTGTTCACAACAAGTATATAACTAGAACGAGCAATCAAATATTGCATGCCCTCGCCTGGACTTGTTTAGTGTGATATTATCGTATGTATTTTATTCTAATTGTACTCGCATTCAAATTGTACCGTACACACTTTATAGACGAACTCACATTATAATTGTGCTGTCCAGACACATGACAGAAGTAAATAGACACCATGATTTTTAAAGAATTTATCTATTTAACATTTGAAGTACATTTGATCCATTTTAATACATACACTAGTATTTGGCAGACTTGCCATTTGCAGATTTCAATGCGTTTACTCTTTCAGGCAGAGAACTAACGAGTTCTGAAATTTTGTCCTTGTGGGATTTCTGTCCAGGCTTCACACAAACGGGTTCGCAATTCTGACCGTGATGTTGGTTTCCTGGAATTTTTCCACACAGCTCGATCCAATATGGCCCAGAGGTGTTCAATGGGATTCATGTCAGGAGACCGACTTGGCATGGAAGTCGCTTGATCACATTTCTGTCCTGCCATTCTTTGGTCGTTTTTGCAGTGTGGCATGGAGCTCCACCTTCCATGAACAGAGTGTTGTTTTTGACCATCTGACCAGTGGAGAAGATGGGAGAAGTCCATCCTCAAGGATAGAAATGTATATCGTAGGGTTGATGTTGCCAACACACTCCACAAGCTCTGACCGAACAGTGCTCCAGATTACTTCCCACACCATCACTGAAAAACCATCGTGTTTGACAGTTGGCTGCAATCGGTTCAAAGAAAACTCTTGATTGGGAAGTCTCCAGACCCATACGTGTCCACTGTCAGAAAATTGAGCAAATTGGGACTCATCTGAAAAAAATACAGTTTGCCAAAACTCCCAGGATCTGTTGGCCATCTCATCAGCCCACTTCTTTCTCCTTTGAATGTTGGCTGGTCCAAGAAGAGGTTTTCTCCGAGCTGCTCTCCCATCGTAGCCCAGTTGATGGAGGTACCGCACGGCAGTTCTTGAGCTAACTTGGACCTCCTCTGCAACATCTGCTGCCTTGCAACGGGGAGTTTTCTCAATGGACCGCTTGACAGCTCGAAGACATCTTTCTGAGGGCCCAGATCGACCAGAACAGGAAGCTGTGGATTCCTTTCCTTCGCTGGTGAATTGCACAATTACCCGATTGACTGTAGATATTGAAATGCCAAGGTTCTGAGATATCTGACGCTGGCTGACTCCACCTTCTGATTGGCCAACAATTCGTCCTCTTTGAAAATCGGAAAGTCTGTGTGTTCCCTGGGTTCGAGGCATCGTTAATTGTCACACAAGATCAAAAAACTCATTTCTGCAAATAAATGGTTGAATATTAGTACAAATCGCTGAGTAAAACTTGCTTTACACAGATGAAATGAATAAATTTAATGTGTCTATTTACTTCTGTCATGTCTCTGTACATACTTTATAGTTGTACTCACATACTAATTGTGCTGTACAGACTTCATAGACGAACTCACATTGTAATTGTACATCCTGTGAACTCCGAGATTCACAAATTCGACATTCGCGGACCCAGGTTATTCGCGGGTGTTTAATTATTTATATATATTTTTTTTACATTTCAGGACTGGTCTCCTCTATTCACCGCCACTGATATTTACTCAGCCTGGGAATTCTTCCACAGAAACCTGCTCTCTCTTATGCACAGATTCATCCCATCTCATCTTCAATGATCTTACCCATTCTCCTGCTCTTAGTACTCCGAATCCTGTGGTGAAGCTGTTGCTTTAAAACAACTTGCATTCTTCTCCTGGAAGGCAAATCTGACCGAATGCAACCTCAGATAATTTCACAAAGCCCACAACAAGTGTGTGTCCACTCTCAGGAGAGTCAGAAAACAACATCTGTCCAATCTCAAGAATGGGCTTTCAAACTTGTCTCCCTCCTCTAAAATGTGGTGGCACCTTGTCAAGTCTGTCTGTGGTATATGCTCCCCTTCCATCCCTTCCCTCACTTCAAATGTCACCGCAGCCGACTTCGCTCGTGAGAAGGTCAAATGCCTCAGTTTTGTTGTTTGCCTTTAAATCTTGTGTCTCATCCCCTCCATATGCCTGGTGTTGGCTTAATGGTTAGGGTGGTGGGCTTGGGATCCTGAGATCCTGAGTTCAAATCCCACTCGGCTGTTGAATTAATACCAGGTGGGGTTGACTCTGCCTGTCATCCTTCTGAGGTCGGCAAAATGAGTGCCAGCTTGCTGGTAGCCTGTGTCGGAGGGGCGACCCGTCCAGAATTATGTCCAATAGCCAAGGAGACTGCTTAGGCAGCACCAACGCTCTGCACAGAGTATGGTCCCAATGGATGGAAGGATGGATCCCCTCCATATCTGTACCCATCCTTCCCAATGGTACCCAACTGCTTCTGGATCCTGTATCCTTTGCACTTGAAAAGGTGGAAAAGTTTCTGGCAACCCTCAACTCTGATTTTGCAACTGGACTGGATGGCATCAGCTCATGGGTCCTAAAAACCTGCTCTGCTGCTGTTGCATTTCCTCTCTGCCCTTTTCACCCTGTCATTTACCATAGGTTATCTTCCATCTGCTTGGAAATGAGCCAACATCACAGCATTACAAAAAATGGTGTAAAAATGGATCCCCTCAACTATAGATCAATTACCTTACTTCCAATCATCAACAAGGTCACATAATCCATCATCACAGTTGGCATAAAATCATTCCTTTTCTCCAACAGCCTTATCTCAGATCACCAATTTGGATTCAGACCTGGTCACTCTACCTTGCCCTGGACATGCTGCTGCTACTCTCCCAACAATGATGGAGGCCCTCAATATCAGACATGGGAACAGGGCCACCTTTCTGGATATATCTCGAGCTTATCATCGTCTGACATCCTGCCTTGCTCTCCAAACTGTCTGCCTATGGAATCGAAGGCCAATTCCACTCTTGGATTACTGACTTCCTCCACCTCATAGACAATGTGTGGCTCTCAATGGAACCCTTTCATCTCCTCTCCCCATCAAGACTGGAGTACCCCAGGGCAGTGTTCTAGGCCCCATCTTATTAGTAATATTCATTAATGATCACTCTGAATCTCTGCAAAGTCCTTTTTATCTCTTTGCTGATGACTCCACTCTCTGCCGTGACATACGTATCTCATCCTTCTGACAGACAGGCAGCAACCTCTTTCTTACCTCAGACCAAAACAAACACTTTCAATGAATATGTCTTTCAATTCTAAGAAATCTATCTATATCTATATCTATATCTATATATCTCTCTCTCTCTCTCTCTCTCTCTCTGAAAGGACCATACCACAAGTCCGAGCATCTACTTTCTGAACATCCTAAAACTCTTGGGTCACACTCAAATCCTTGATCTCTCTTGGGCAAGCCACATTTCAAAATTGGCCTCCAAAGCCAGATACCGACGGGCATCCTCCATGTGGTGCCACTTGAAGTGAGGGAAGGTGAGCATACACCAGAGATGGACTTGACAAGGCACTACCAGGTTTTAGAGGAGGGAGACAAGTTTGAAAGCTCATTCTTGAGGATGGACAGATGTTATTTTCTGGCTCTCCAGAGAGTGGACACACACTTGTTGTGGGCTTTGTGGAATGATCTGAGATTGCATTTGGTCAGATTTGCCTTCCAGGAGGAAAATGCAAGTTGTGTTAAAGCAACTGATTCACCACAGGATTCAGTCCCAAGAGCAGGAGAATGGGTAAGATAATTATTGAAGATGAGATGGGATGAATCTGTGCATAAGAGAGAGCAGGTTTCTGTGGAAGAATTCCCAGGCTGAATTAATATCAGCGGCGGTGCATATAGGAGACCAGTCCTTAAGTGTTTGTTAAAAAATAAAAATAATAAACATATCCCCCTTTTCCCCATTCAAACAATACCCTAATATTTGTGGATTCGACATTCATGGCATTTTCCAGGAACGCATCTCCCACAAATGTCGGGTCTTGCAGTACTTTATAGACGTACCCACATTATAGTTGCACATACTTTGTAGATGAAGTCACATTCTAATTGTACATACTTTATGGATGTAATATCTCATCATATTATAAACCCACGTCATTGCCAAAGCTCTCAAGTATTATTTTATTCTTTCACTACACTCACAAAGATCTTTTTGAAAAGTGAGAGAGAGAAAAAGGACGTTTGATCGATCAGGGTCGGGAGTCACCCACAAGTCCTTAAAAAGCCGCATGCAGCGGAGCTGCAGGATGCCGACTCCAGCTCTCGGCCATCCTGTCAGGCAAACGTCATTGAGCAACCTCTAAATTGTTACAGTTCTGCAAACTGGTACTCCCCAATAATGGCAACCAACATGTAGCAGTTCCTGAGATAGTTATTTTGTTACTAGTTCTTCCAGATAGGGTCCTTCCATTGTGTCTAATAGGCTATGAAGGAACATGCGTTGTGTGGGATTAGTTAAGTTTTTCCCCACTTTTCTATTCTTTAATTCAACACCACATTCAAACCACATGCCACCGAGCATCTGCCACCAAAACCCCATTCAAATCACATGCCAGAACTCAACCACCATATACCACTTTCAACCACACCGCCACCATCACTTTCAACCATGCTTTCAACATCACTTTCTATCATGCCACCGCCACAAGACTACAATTACCTCCACACCACAAAACCAACAACCATCACCTCGCTTTGCTTGCACACCATCTACTTCAGCCTCAACCATCACGGGCCGTTCCAAAGACCGCTCCAACCACTCGCCTTTGATCGACGACAGCGACCTGCCCGAGGCGCCGTTTGGACCCCCGTTCGGAGCACCACGACCAACCAAGCTCGCTGCCATCTAGCGCAGGTTTGTGCTGGCATTTCTGTGGTTCATCCCTGTCGGCGGAAACCATCGTACTGCCAGGGAGCCATCCGCAACCCTCCAGGACGCTTGCGCTACCAGTGGGGAGCGATGCATGCTGCCCCCATGTTCGGTTTGAGAGATCGGCCCCATGGCTCGCCTCGAAGACTAATGGAGCCATTCCGACGGCTTCACGGAGCTGGTGATGTCAGGACGCAGGTGAAGTCTGAGCCAATGAACACGGCATGCTGGGAACACGAGGGGTAGACATTGGTTGCCCCGTGGCAGAGTTACGCTTGCCGGTGGTGCTGGGCTCCACCTCGCTCGCAGCATAAAAATAGTATTCTAGGAGGTTTCAGAGAGTTCTTTAAGATATTTCAGAGATGGTTCTTTCAGAGGTTCTCAGCCCGCACTGGGTGAGCGCAGAGGTTGCCAATGCCTCAAACTTTCTCTTATCTTCTCTCTATATCTACCCTTCCGCAGAGTGATTCTGATGGCACCTGTTTTGTTCGCATAATTAAGATTGTTTGTAAGTTTGAGTATCAGGTTAGCTCTGCACCGTCTTCTTTTGCTTACTGTATTTTTTTGCCACACCTCACCCATCTTGCATGTCCCTGCTGTATGAATGCCTGTAAATAAACCCCTGTTTTAAATGTTACCACATGCTTTTCCTCATGCTTTATAAATAAACTCTACGTTAATTGAAATTAAATCTGTTCGTCAGATCTTTTCCTTCATTGGTCCAGCATAGTCTGCAGTTAGTGTTAGCCTGGGACATTCTACCCCACAAATTGACTCACGTGAATAGCCGGTGCTGCACCTATCTGTTCCGCTCGGCAGAAGATCACCAGGTGTGGCGCCGAGGGCGTGGCCTCTAGTTAGGTTGTCGTACCAATAAAAAGGTATCGTGGAAACCTAGAAGCACAACCCTGCTCGGCCGGTAATTTAAGATATTTCAAAAAAACGTTCAAGATTTAGGTTTCATATTACACCGATCTATTCCTCATACTACCCAAAAGGCAGGGGAGCTGGAGTATCAGCTCCATGTTAGTTTGTATAACTTTCCATACTCTACACATCCATTCTACGTTGATTACATACACATCTACTATCCTGCTGTCCCTTAAAAGTGATAAACTATTGATTGAATAAAGTCTTTCGGACGCATTCATGATTTGACAATAATACCGAGTAAGGATGACTGTAAAATAAACATCTATTCACATCAAATTCCATATGTATACATAGAACACTGGGTATCCTCCCCCACAACCCGAATTTTTTACACAAGTCTTCGACAAAAATGACCCAAGTTATGTCACGGTGGGTCAACATTAAATTTTGAACTGTTGTGCTCTATTACAAACATATTATTAGAAACTGTACATGAGAAACATTGGTGAACAACTCCAGAATTGTAATGATATGGCTCTCCCTGATGTTATAACGGAAACCCACAAGTTTGTACCGATATATGCACATTTCTGACGCATTCTACACGAACTTAAGATTAGTTTGACGCTCACTCATTGCCTGCTCATAGGGATCATGATGAAACCCACGACAAACTACCAATAGATGTTTTAATGTGCTGCTACATATTACCATTCTCAGAAGCGACGACCGAATGATTTTGACCGATGATGCAATTTTTACACTGACGGCTACACAGGACCCCAGACTTTGCAGGACAATACGTGGTAGCTGATCTTTCTTTGAATCATGAATTTTTTCCTTTACAGTGAAATGCAAATAACATTGCACCGAGTTCAAGAGTTGGCAGCACAACTGAAATAATGCTTCTGCTTTTTATTTGTTTTTGTTTGTTTTTTTAGTGCAAGTCTTTGTGGGCGCTTTGTTTTTCATCACAATCGACGTTATGGAAACGATCTTCATCGTTTATTGTTATTCCGGGAATCCATACCCTTGGATGTCATCCTGTTTGTTGAAGTGTCGAAAAACCTCAGGTAATGAGCACTCTCAATTTCTCCTTTTGTAAACAGAGGAGGTCTGTCGAGGTAAAAATAGTAAGGTTTCACTAGCTTGGGACTCAACAATATCTAGATATTTGACATTAGTATAAGAAATGGACACTCAAACACGTTATGTCAAAAAAAGGAAAGTTGCTGAACTCACCTTCTCTCCACTAAAATACTTTGACAAAGCGTGGACCTACTCCATCCCACATTCTTTCCCATGGATGCCAATTGAGACTTGCATGATGACCTCAAGTAACCTGTTCCTTTCCCTCCACCAATTCCAATGATAGAATAGGAGGTCCATGGGACACTGAAATCCTTGACTGGATGTGCAGAACTCTTCTTCTTGCACATGGCAGCTTGGCTGCTACGTAGCTATCATTTTGTTGGGGCGCAACTATGCTGCTGATGCTGTACTCCTTACACTGGTACTCATTTTGCCGATCTCAGAAGGATGATTGGCTGAGTCGACCCCACCTGGTGTTGATTCAGTGGTCAACAGGGCTCAAACTAAGGATCCTAAGATCCCAAGCCAGCCACCCTAACTACTAAACCAACACCAGGCTTCAATGCAGAACTTTCTATGATGTCTCTCGTCGAGATCGTAGAAGCAGCATGTCCAGGGTGGGGATGACCTGGGCAGAAACCAAACTGATGGTCAGAGAGTTAGTGAAGAGATGAGTGTTGAAGTCTGCTGAAATGATCAATTCCATTACCTTATCCTGGAGAGAAAAGTAAGCAGTCTGTAAATGAGGCGGTCAGTTTTGGCACCATTCATACGATTTGGGGGAAAAGTTGTTGCAGGCAGGTGGGCCTTCCAGAAAGACCTGGAAAATAGCCAAGAAGGAGTAGTGCGTATATAGAGCAGATGAACACGTCTTGAAGATGACAGTGCTGATGCCATCGGTTCCAGTAGTCGCAGCGAAGTCAAGGTTGGCTTGGAATGTCTTCCTCGAAAGACAGAGCAAAAGCACTCAGCCTTAGCAAGACGAAAGTGACGAAACAAGCAAATGGGATTTTCTGTATTGTGGGAGAAGGAATATGGTGGATGGAGCACTTCCGGTGGCTTCCGGACCGTCCGACCAATTAACGTTAGGTACCCTATCCAGTTCGTATAGAGATCAGTGGTACTCACCCATGGAATGTTACAATTACGAGAGTAGGGCTTTCGAGAATAATTTAATAAACATACATGATTGTGATACGTACGGATGTTACAATAACCTGCCCCCCCCCTATTTTGCATGTCGTATTTCGAGCACCCCCATCACTTATAAAGCAAACAAAGGTGTTTTAAGTTTCCTTTCTTTTTCCTGCCAGGAAAGTCTGGGTTGAAATCCAACCTTGTGGAAGACAGTAATAAAGGCGAATCGGTGAATGATGAGGACATGGAAGCAAGGAGAATGAAGTCCTGCAAAGCCAGGGCTGAAACTGCAGATAAAATTTTCTTTGGGATTTATCTAACGTCATTGTTTGGATTTATTACTTATACAATGTATCTATGGTTGCAGGGTCATTGTTCAGCCCATCCTCCTCAACATGTAATCCCACTCCAGTCATATTAGCCAAAGTCGTGAATGTCTCACCATCAACTTGATGAAAACATTTTCTCCAGCCTTTCTTGTCTTTTCTTAAACTCCAAAAATAATCTTTTTCTCATTGGAAATCTCATCTCTTCCCGTCGTGTGCATGCGTTTTCTGCAAGTCCGATCAGCGATGTGGCAATCCGGTTTTCCTTGATTTTTTTGGGAAGTTGGAGTTAATCAACAGTGACGTTTTGCTGCATCCCATTAATATGCATGTTCGTTTATGTCTTATAACCATAAATAATGCTCAAAACAATGTCATCTTTTCGTGACGTCACTTATTTCGTTTTTCGATTCATTTGAGGTGGTCTTTCTGTTGATTCCCAATCATGTGACTGAATCATGTGTGTGATGGCGGTTTGGAGAGTCTGTGAACCGTTTTCATCGAGTCTTCATCAACGCCATTGTAATGTTTCACCGGCTTTTGGCCAATTGTCACCATAGCACATTTGAGGCCTACCTCAAGCATAAAGCAGCAGCTGCGTTTAGTTTTACAACTTGAGCATGAACCAGCTTGAGGAAACGCAGTGAGGAGGTTTCCACACTGAAGGTCACTCGGAATGAAGATTCCCTGCATGAAAGTGTTGGTGTGCTACCTGTGGTGTTTTTCCAGCAAACCACCTGGGGGATGACACATTGTAAGTGAGTTAATTGCACCGAAAACCAGAATTTTTTCAGGCAGGCTCTCAAGAACTCACTCCTCTCATTTAACCCTCGCCCTTTTCCATCTCTCCCTTTACACATTGCCTCTAATCCTTTCTTCCTTCGATTGAACATTATTTTGACCTGGAGTGCCAACAATGGCCACTCTGCATTCCAAGGCTGGTGTCCGTTTCAACATATGTCATCACTCTCAGATTCATTCTGTTCTTTAAATCACTGTTTCTGTCGTACCTTCTGATTTCTATCCTGCCAAAATAACTAAAAAACAGAATTTGATGTGAATGCATCAATGGATATGCCTCTGCCAAAGGTCACATGACTTTTGATCTTTGACCCCAAAATCCAATCAGTTCATCATTGCATCATCGTACATACTTGTACCAAGTTTGATCAAAATCCCTTCCAGTAGTTCATGGTATCGCGATAACGAAAATCTGCTGTGCACGCACGGATGCACACAATGATGGACAACCCGAAAACATAATCCCATGACACCTTCGGCTGGAAGGCATTAAAAAAAAAGCCTCTGAAAGAATTAAGAAATAAAAAATAAAAGAGAAGCAAAATAACAAAACCAATTGTAACAGTAGTTAATTGGAATTCATAACAAGGTTTTTGGAAACTACGGCTCACACCGTGAGAACCAGAATCAGAATCAAAATGTTACAAAACACAAGAAAGTAAAAGCTAAGCACATAATCCGGTGAGCAGAAGACGCGAGATGGAAGAAAAGAGGAAGAGAAAACAAGATTTACGTTTAACTCTGTGTGGTACAAGTCAGGCTGTGAGACGAGAGAATTTGTCGAAGATTGTGAAAGATGATGGAAGTCACAGCTCTGCCTTGTCTTGTCCACAGCTCTGTCTTGTCTTGACCACAGCTCCGTCTGATGCTTGGAGGGACATGATGAAGTAAAGATGGAGAGTGAGAGGCACGGAGATAACTAACCACAAGTCACTCAACAACCAAAAACAATCACAAGTCATTCATTAAGTAATAATGACCACAAGTCACTCAGTGAGTAGTTATAACTACAAATTACTCAAAAACCAGAAACCACAAGCAATCACAAATAATTAATTATCAATGAACATCAAGACATTTATGTTTGACAACAACACGATTTTCAACACTCTGTTTTCCAAGCACTTGTAAATGGAAAATGAACGTGTTCACAACGCGCATCTTGGTTGGTTTGTGTTCGACGATGAATATTAAACTTCCTCAAAGAAAATATTGCACTTTTAGTTCTGAAAGAAAAGTAATCTGCCAAATGTTTTCATCATCATCATCATCACCATCAATCGGATGTAGCACATGGCTGGGGGTTTGCATCATTGCTCGGAGCATAGCTGTGCCACGGATGCAGTGCTCTCTGTGGCTGCTTGGAGTAAGAATTTGGAACTTGTTCAGGGGACCAGCGATAACTTGCCGATCATGAAGGACATTTACATCTCCTAATGCCAGCAGGTGAGGCACCCACCTTACAGTCTTTGCTGATGGACAGCACTCACATTGATGCCTCGTCCTGCCTGCGAAACACAAGGATGACGACTTATAGCTGGGTCAAGATTCGAACCCAGACAACACAGTTCAGAGGCGAGTGCACAGACCTCTAGATTATCCTGCTGGTCATAATGTTTTATGAACTCAACAAAAGACCAAATTAATGTTCAGAAATCATAATCATTGGTTCCATATAGTTTCACTGTGAGATACCGTGGCATTTAAATTACAGGCCCAGCAACAACTTGATCGGGCTGGGGAATGAAAATGGTCCGGCCTGTCATAATTAGAATGCAGAGAGGCCCCGACAAGTTCGCACACAAAGGATTGTTGATGCAGTGCCGGTAAAATTGTCTTTTGTGGCCCGTAACTTTTGGTAGAAAAGACTGGGTGCTCATCGTTTATTTCTTGCATTAATTTAATGAATTAGTAAACTGGAAATGTTGAATGATGACAACGAAGGGAAACATAATCCTGGTATTTTGGATGATCCCACCAACTTATTCAAAGAACGACGCACGGGGAACGTGAGACAGGTATCGATGAAATCGTGATTCCAAACAGAGCTGATTGTATTAAGGGAACTTGGTGGAGGATGATCACATATACTTGGGAAGAGAGGAAGGGTGCTACATATATACTGTAGTTGAAACTCTCCTGGAGCGTGCGTATCCGGTATCCTGCTGCTATAAATTGCGAAAAACAGAACAAATGTATAAAGAAGTACCATATTGCATTCGCAGCAGTTGAGTACAGTTAGTGAGTGTGGAGCTGACTAATGAAACACCTGTACGTGTGTTACTGCATTATTCGAGTAATACAAAAACACACAAGTCGGAGTTCCACTGGAGATGAACGGTGCATGCGGGATTCAGCCCAATAGCTCATGTTTGTTGGATTTCAACCTGCCTTATAAACCGTCTCCCTGGTGCTCTGCAAGTGGACGATTACACAAATAAGTACGCCACCCCACGCAGAGGGCATTAAGCCGGCTGTCCCATCTGCCAGCATGAGCCGGCAGATATTACAATGTCCCACGGTATCTTTATTTTGTATACATCGTCGAGGCTTGGAGAAGAGCTACAACTAGTACAGTGAATGGATCAGGACACAACAGGCCAAAAAAGAATGTGAGAGAGAGAGAGGGGGGGAGGGTAAACACCAACAGCAGAAGAGAAGACCAAGATAGAGGGAGGCGGACAAACAATGGGGGTGGGGAGAAATGGGGGACAGGAGAGGATATATGGGGTCGACAAGATGGATCCAAAAGGAAACTCTGAGGAGGGAAAACTGGAAATTTGGAATGAGGAAGAATTGGGGTGGGGTTAACAAGGGGAGACACGATCATGGTTTCGGACGAGGATGATCTGAGATGGTGGTGAACAGCTGTGTTGAAGACATAGACGGAAGAATGAGATTGAAGAGGATGTGGAAGTTGGTTCCATAGGCAGGATAAAAGAGGAACAAATGAGTGGAGGTGAGCAGTGATCCTGGATTTAGGTAGTTCACCAGAAAGTGGTTGTGGTAGACTGTGTATACCCTGCAGAAACCTGGGGGGACAAAGCATGGAAATAGCAGAGGGTGCAAGATCAGAAAAGTGGCGGTGAAAGACAGAGAGGCCACTGACCTGTCTGCGATGGTGAAGTGATAGGACCATCGAATCAGCTTCAGCACGAGAGATTGCAATAATATTGAAGGCCTTGGTTTCCACGGTGTCACGCTGAGCACGATGTGAAGCAGGAGAGCCAGCCAATGGGGAGAGCAGTACTCCATTAAACTGTGAGTGAAAGCCCTATAGTGGATAGGGGGTTTAGGTGTGCCAAAGAAGGATTGTCTACGACGGAGGATGCCCAGCCAGCAGCTGGCTTTGGAGGCCAACTTTGAAATATGGTTTTCCCAAGAAAGATCATGGCTGATGGTGAGACCCAGGAGTTTGAATGACTGAACTTCCTCAAGAACATTGTTCATAAAGTCGATGGGAGGGTTTGCCAGACGGACCTTTTGGAGAGAGATAGTGAGAGTGCGATTTGTCAAGATTGAAAGACATATTCCAAGTGTTTGACCAACTTGTCTTTTTTTTTTGAGAAGCTAGTGATTGACCAGCTTAGGTCCAGTGAGACGGCCCTGATCTCATGTCTGATATTGAGGGTCTCCATCCATTGTTGGGTGAGTAGGAGCAGCATGTTCAAGGTAGAGTGACTGAAAGCAAATTGGTGATCTGAGATGTGGTTGTTGGAGAAAAAGAAGGATTTTATGTCAACTGCGATGATGGATTCCCTGACCCTGTTGATGATTGGAAGTAAGCTGATAGTTATGTAATTTAGAGGATCAGTTTTTGCACCTTTTTTTATGTCATGCAGTGATGTCGGCAGATTTCCAAACAAATGGAAGATGACCGAGTGAAAATGACAGGGTCAAAAGGGCAGAGAGAATATGTGTAAGAGCAGCAGAGCAGGTTTTTAGGACACGTGAGCTGATGCCATCCGGCAGAGTCGTTTTTGAGGGTACCACCTCTTTCAGATGAAGAGTATGTATAATTTCCCCCTGGCCAAGGGTCGAAATGGTGAGGAGGCTGTATGACCACACTCTTACAACCACTGGCATGTTTCGTATTCACTAATTTGTTTCCTTTATTCACATTGCAAGCTTCAACACAATGACCTCTCAAATAACAGCTTGCATGTACCCTTTGTCCAATTTCCATTCATGAAATGTGGTGAGTAGAGATTATTTTTCTTCACAAAGAAAAAAGATCTTCCTTTGGCAAATGAGAACTTTATCCACAGCTTGATGGATTACTGCTCTCCCCTTTGGGCTGGTGTCCCTACCTCATACCTTTCCCTTCTTGTGCCGTGGAAAGCAAGGCCCTCAAAATCATTGGGATCTCCCACAACTGTCCAGATCGTGTCGAAGCCTGAGAGTTTCACATCATAGACATGTTGGTGGCCTCTTTGTATTGTACCTCCTCCTTTTTGGTCTTGCACCCTCTGTCCTCTCTTGGCTCTGTCCCTCCTCAGTTTCTGTATGGTGCACATGGTCTGCCAGTAACCCTCTTCTTGTTAAACTCCCAAAATCCAGGCTCACTTTTCACTTCCGTTCATCCAAGTGGAACCAACTTGCCCAATCTGTTCAGTCCCATCCTTCCATCCGGGGCGTTAAGACTACTGTTCACCAACGTCTCAGGTCATCCCCAATCCATACTCATGATTTCACTTCCCCCAAGTTACCCCATCCCCAAGCACACCTTTGTTCCAGGTTATTATGATTTCCCCCCCCCCCTCCCTCACACATTTTTGTCGGTTGGTTTGTTCATTTTCCGTTTCATCCTCGCTTTCCCCTTCCTCATCATGCTGTGCTTCATTCAGCTTGTGTGCAGCTTGTTCATCCCCTTCCTTTGATCTCATTCTAACTTCGCCTCTGCTATTGGTATTTCCCCCTTTCCATTTTGTTCCCGCCGTGGAAAGTTGTGCAAACCAAGGCTTTTAGGATCATTGATATCTCCCGTGATGAAGCCGAGTCTTTGGGTCTTTTAATCTCTCAGCACAAGCAGGTCGGTGGTCTTTCTGTCTTCTATGGCCTCCTCTCTGGCCTTGCACCCCCTGCTCTGTACCCCTAATATTTCCGCAGGGCACTCAAAGTCCCCCAGTAACCCCCATCTGGTGAAACTGCCAAGGTCAAAAATCACTGCTCACCTTCACTCTTTAATTCCTCTTTTCTTCCACCTCTGGAACAAACTCCTGCACTCTCAATCCCACTCTTCCCTCCAAGTCTTCAAAACAGCCGTTCCCCACCATCTCATATCTTCCTCCATCTAAAACCATGATCTTTTCTACCCCCGTTAATCCACCCCAAACCCACCTCCTTCAAATTCCCTGTAAGTCCCTGTTGTGTCATCTTGCTTACCCCATCTACCCCACCCCATCCCTCTCTCTTCCACAGATCTCCTGATGTCCATGTTCCCTACTGTTGTGCTTCCCTCTCATGCCCCCTCGTCTCCTGCTCCCTTCACTATATGTTCTGCATATTAGCTTTTATACGAGCTTCGGCAAAGTTAAAAAATAATTTAGAAAAAAGCTCTTCCAGGAGCCTCTATCATGTACACATAAAAGGGACTGGGATTACATGGAGAGTACCACTCCAACATTATCGATCATCAACAATCTTAGAAGGGACCGCCCAATGGACCATGGATATCCTGACAACACCGAAACAAATGAATGTTTCTTTGAATGATTACATGACAAAGCCATTGTTTCAGGACATATCAACGGATTCATGTGGACTCACCAAGTCACAATTCATGAGCGATACATGCACTTCACACGTCAGGCTTTCACGGGTTGGAATTGGTTTTAATGCATATCTAACAAAGTGTTTATCCACATTCTGACTGATCTCTATTTTTCTTGTAGATACATGATTTTGTTTGCTATCGAACATTAGTACGGTGTCCAAAATGCAAGCGATTACAATGTCTTCCCCAACCTTCATTCATTTCCCTCCCAACTCCCTCAATCTTTCCTATCATCACAGCTTCTCTTCATTGGTGAAATTGAAATTTCTGAATCTAACACATTCACTCTACTACCTAAGTGCATACATACTAAATGGATGGTTTATTTCAGGATACAAAGGTTCATGGTGTAGTTCACCATTTTTTGCAACTTCATGCGTGGACCTACCGGTGAAATATGCCAACAGTGTCCAAGGCTAACTCCACACATGGCTGACTTCCACGACTCTCGTAGCGAACATGCAGCACTCAACAGAATACTTTCACCTCCTCCATCCCTGTCAAGGCTGGAGTACCCCAAAGCAGTGTTCTGCAATCAGTCAAATTGCTGATCTTCCTCAATAATCTCTCTGGATAATCCCCTTTATGTACTGTATTTTCTGATGATTCTACTCTTTGCCATGACATCCCTCATCCTTCAGGTCAGGTCAGGTATGGGAGCATGCACCGGAGCAGACAGATGCTCAAGCAGATTGTGGCAAACCCTATCCAGAATTATCCGAGCAAAGACATTGTCCAACACTGAGAGCAGCGTCACCCCTCGGTCGTTGTTGCGTCACCCTGGCGATCACCCTTCCCTTTCCAGAGAGGGACAACAAGGCCCCTCTTCCAGTCAGTTGGGATGATGCCTGTGTTCCAGGCAGAGCACAGAACTGCATGCAATGACATGAGTACAGCATTTCCACCAGCCTTGAGAAGTTCAGCATGGATGCCACAAATCCTCGGAGCTTAACCCCATTTCAACTGGTTCACCAAAGTCTATGTTTCCACAAACGAAGGTGGATCACAGTTGATTGGAGGGTCAGCAATAGGCACAGTAACACCCCTGACGTCCAACTCAACGGCTGGTGAGTCAGCCTGGTACAGCCGCTGAAAGCAACCGGGCCAGCGGCCCTTCACTTCGAACTCCTCTGTCAAGAACCCAGCACTCTCCGCTCCAACTGAAGTACACCGAAGGATGGGCTTGGAGGAACATAATGCACAAATTCCCCTGGAAGCAGGACGAGAACCACTTGACCACAGGTGATGCTCTACCCCCTCACAGATTACTCACATATAGGCCTCCTTGTCCACCCTCAGCGGACGTTAAATTTTATGCCTCAAATTTCCTGAACAGCTCCGCTCTGCCATCAAGCCTGGCCCTGCGACTCTGGTCAATGGAATCCAGTATCCATTCAGACACAAAATTCTCCTTCGCCCTGCGGTGAGCTCCAAGACATCCACTGACATCAAGGATGGTAGCCTTGAAGGCACTCCACAACTCTTCAGAATTCCCCAAAGCACCCCACCCCCCAAATCCCCACTCAGCTTGGTCGCAAACTCCTCAGCTACCCTCTCATCCTTGAGCTTGCCAACATCCAGCCTAGGCCGGGTTGGTACAATTTGCCTGGATTTAAGCTGCAACTTCAGAGTTGCTACAACAAGCCTGTGGTCGGTA
>CM068968.1:30750936-30770783 GCA_035128595.1 Eptatretus atami
GAGCACTCCAGTAGACCCTGCAGTTCTAGATCATCCTCCAGCGACCATCAACGAACACCTGGTTAATCTCCTTTGCCACACCACCAGCGTTGGAATACCAAGTTCAACTATGAGCCTGTGGGTGCTGAAACCATGAACGAGCCACCATAAGTCCACAACTTTCTGCAAAGTCAAGGAACTTAGTGCCATTCTGGTTCACAGTTCCAGACCCGTGGGGACCAACACGTCTCATAACCATCTCCATCAGTGCCAGTCGATGCATTGAAATTCCCAAAGATGAGAAATGTATCTCGCCTGGGGCACTGATCAAGCAGACTACAGCACGGCATAGAATGCATCCTTCATGGTGAGATCACTCACCTCAGACGAAGCAGAGACAGAAGCTAGGGAAATGACACCTAAGGAATGATGAATCCTGGCTCATAATATGCTCGTTAACTGGAGTTTCCTCAATTATCATTGGAGTCAGCTTATTGGACGTGGCTACAGCAACTCCTTGGGCATGGTAACAATCAAAACGACCAGACCAATAGTAGTTTTAACTACTCATCATGATCTCGCCACTATCTGGTCTTCGAACCACAGAGAGTGCTGCAATACCGATATTCAAATGCTGAAGTTCAGATAACAGAGACAGGTGATCATCCTGTCTTAGGGATAGGACATTCCAGGCAACCACCTGAAGGGACCACCTCAGCTTAACCCAAGGAGACGCCGTCTGGTGGACGACACCTCAACACCACTCCGCCACACACCACCGCAATCTGACCCAAGGAGTTTACCCTGTGCTTTTCCTCCTATCAAAGAGTGGGGGTCACGAAGGCTTTGCCCCAATCCTGCCATCCGGTGAGCTGCTCTGCGAAGGGCAGCAACACAGGACGTACTCCCACGGAGTGGGTTTTCAGTTTTCTTTGCATTTGTGGGTTTTACGGAATGGCCTTTGGCTCACAAGGAGCTCCTCCACCCTTTGATCCTTCAGAGAGGCAAGATTCAGCCACATTTACCTCTCTTCAGACCTTGAAAGATTTTTTTTTACCACAAGCTGGTTAAACACAAAAAAAATCACAAGTTGATAAAACACTAAAAGACATAATAAACCCGTATCTTGCCAAAAGGTAAAGTCTTCTTTAAAGACTTCTTTATCTTGACTTCTTTAAAGTCACACTGAGGTGAACAGAGCTGCTATCCACCAGGAGCGACTCCTTGAGGAATCTGCCTACGAGAGATTCCGATGAGAATCGTTCTACAAGAGTAACCATGAAAAATATGCGTTTGCCTCATAACGTCACACAATGACGTCATAATGTCTCAAGCTTGACATATCTAGAAAGCACTCATCAAGGGTTTTCATATGAGGTATTACACGATATGGTACCTAAGATTTCAAAATTTGACCTTGGGTCAAAATATTTTCGACCTTAGGCGCTAACCATGAAGGTCAAGGCCAATCGCCACAAAAAACTAATCAGCTGAGCGCCACACCATATACTACTTCCATAAAGTTTGGAGATGATTCGATTAAAATTACTCAAAAAATAAGGGTTTCGGCGACCTCCATGATTTACCCAAAGTGACCTTGACCTTATGTGTGCTGAAGGGTATTGTAATAATACTACGATATGTGTACCCACAAGAGTTTCCTGAGAATTGTGCTCTACAGAGTGATATAAAGGTGAAAAATCCAATGATTACAGACAAACAAACAAAAAAAAAATAAACTTACAAGTAACAGATTTGCAAAAACGAAGTTTTGGCAAGATAAAAACTTACCAAGTAACAGATCTTGCAAAAACGAAGTTTTTCAAATAATAATATGTCTTTCAAGCTTGACAAATCTCTTTTCCCCCCCCCCCCTCTCTGCTTATTAACAATCCTCTTGCATTTCAATCACTCACATTCCTTGATCTTACTATCTATCGGTCATGATCTTTCTTGGGCAAACCGCATTTCAAAGTTGGCCGCCAAAGCCCGTCATGGACTGGGTATCTTCCGTCGTACAAAGCCCTTCCTTGGCACAACTGAACCCCTATCCACCGACGAGGCCTTCATTCGCAGCTTGATGGAGTACTGTTCTTCCATCTGGCTGGCTTCCCTGCCTTCAACATTATTGGAATCTCATGTGATGAAGCTGAGTCTATGGACCCATCACTTCACCATCACAGACAGGTTGGTGGTTTCTCTGTCTTCTACCACCTCCTTTCTGGTCTTGCACCCACTCTTTCTGTGCCTTGCGCACCCCACCGCCCTCCCACCCCCGGTTTTTGCAGGGCGCACACAGTCCACTATAACCCCCTACTGGCGAAACTACCAAATCCAGGATTACTGCTCACTGATACTTTTTCGTACCTCTTTTTTTCCACTGTGGAAACTACTTCCACATTCTTTCAATCTCATTATTCCCCTCAAATCTTCAACACAACTGTTCACCACCATTTCAGATCGTCCCCGATCCAAAACGTTATTTTCTACTCCCGTTAACCCTCCACCCCCCCCCAACCCCACATCCCAATCCCTCCTTCCAAATTTCCAGTTTTCCCTTTCTGAGAGTTTCTTCTGTATTTTGTCCACCCCATGCACCTCCACACCAATTGTTTGTCTGTCTCCCTCTGTCTTGGCCTTCAATTCTGCTGGTGTTTTTCCCCCTCTCTCTGCTATTCCTTTTGTTCTATTACGTCAGATCCATTCAGTGTACTCGTACTAGCTCTTCTCTGAGCCTAGACTATGTATACAAAAGAAAAAAGAAAAAAAATCCCGCCAACCAGCAACACCTATCGTATTTATTCAGGAGTCAAACGAAGTGCAGGGACAATACAAACTTAGTCTGTATGTACATTTTAAGCATCCCTTCTTGACAACACGCAATAACAACATGACAGAAGAGTAATCCAACATTTAGAAGAAACCACAAAGGCTGAAATCCAGCCAAACATGAATCAATGCAACTTCTGCAGCTAATGCGGTTTTGTCATTGAAAACACAACAATTAGAGTCCATCATATCAACTCACTTCAACCTGCAGAAATACAAACAAGGATGCGAATCATTAAAAAAAAAAAAGTGCTCAGCCTTTCAAAATGGAAACTATAGATTGATCACAACCACCGAATGGAGTGAATTGTAGAGACAAGTTCCTATTAATATTCCGAGGCTTCATAATCACTCTAAGGAGGCTCAGTGCAGCCAAGACCAGTCTGGAACATTCCTATTGCTGGTAAATTAACCTGCACAAG
This sequence comes from Eptatretus atami, assembly GCA_035128595.1. Classification (NCBI taxonomy): domain Eukaryota; kingdom Metazoa; phylum Chordata; class Myxini; order Myxiniformes; family Myxinidae; genus Eptatretus; species Eptatretus atami. The sequence continues at coordinate 30,754,167 of CM068968.1, forward strand.
TCGTCACTGGATTGCAGCACATAGTCGTCCACTAGAGCAGGAACCTGGAATTTAGTTAGGGTATCCAAGGATATGCAAATGAGACAGTGCAACGGCCTAGAAGTACAAGCACTCGACACTGAGCTCTCACCTGGGTTTGAATGTCGACCCAGCTAAAAGCTGTCATCCTGGTGTTCCGCAGGCAGGGCGAGGCATCAATGTCAATGTGCGTGCCATCCTTCAGGATGTTCAACTTTGTTTCCCGTCTGTTAGCATTAGTTGGTGTTAAAAGATGCCACAATGTGTTTCGCAAAGACGGGGTGAGTTTTCGACGGTATGCTGTCAAAATTCCAAAATTCCTGTCACCTTCAATGGAACGTCAGGCCTGGCCAACTGGTTCAAGAAAGACCTGAGCAAAATAAACGTCGTGCGGCCGATCCCACAAGGCCGGATTAATTGGGGCAATTAAAGAAGCAGTCGTCGTCACGGATGATTCAAAGAACTTTGAAACAGGAGGCATTTGTCCCATCATTATGTTTAGCTTCACTACATCATAATCAATGAGCAACATCTACACTCCCTATGTTAATAGGTTTTCAGGATTTCAAAAGTTAGAATGCATGGAATAATTTTTGGGGGGGATAAATGTTTTTGCTGATGTATCCTGCTATGGATATATCCACCTACTCAGGATACCTGCACACAATGGCTTAATATTGTCATCAACTATTGGGTGAGCCTGGTGTTGGCTCAGTGGTTAGGGTGGCGGCTTGGGATTCTAGGGTCCTGAGTTCAAGCCCCGTCGGCCGCTGAATTAATAAACCAGGGGGTTGACTCAGCCTGTCATCCTTCCGAGGTCGGCGAAATGAGTACCAGTTCCAGTGTGTGTACTGGTAGAGTGGCACTGCATCAGCGACACAGTCGCACTTCAAGAAATGATAGCTACCCCGGCAGCTAAGCTGCCATACGACCACAAACTATTGGGTAATCTTTTAACATCCACAAGAAAATTCCCTGCTTTCCTTCCTGAAAGTTGCTGTCGTGACCATATTGCTTACCCCGTGTACCCCGCCTCATCTCTGTTCTCGACTGTTTTGTGCTTCCCTCTCCCGTCCCTCTTGTCTCCTGCTCCCTTTGTTATATGGTCTGTGTTAGCTTTTATACGAGCCATGACAATGTTTTCAAAAAATAAAATGCTACAAAGAGGACAGCTAGTTTAACAAGGATGGCACACTCATCGATGCAAGTCCCTGGACTTAAAGTATGGGAAGTCAAACCCTGACTAGACAGCTCAAAAGGTGGGTACCCTATATCTCAGCAAACATACAATGGTCAACCCAGGGAGTCAGTGTTTCAGACATGACCATAAGTAAGTACAGAACCCCCACTACATATAAAGGTTAGAAGCATGATATTCTGATCAAAAGCACATAATTTAGGGAGGAATATGATTGTTCAAGCGAAGGGCAAGTACTGCATCCACACATAAAATGTGCATAGTCCTCCCATACACATGGCATTGCACCTTCCCAAAGATTCAAATAACATTACACGTTACAATGTACAACATAGTTAAAAGGACGACGAAAATGTACAACACGAGGAGATGATGAATAACCTGAGAAGCAACGTGGAGAGTTAGGCTGGAATGGAAAAAAAGAAAGAAATGGGTTTGGGATATAAATGCAAGATGGTTTGTGAGATTGAGGGTTTAAGACGGAGGTGCCGAAGTTGGAGGCCAGCATGGAGGTGCCGACGTCGGTGCAGACGCGAGTGGCCATTGGCCCAAGAAATTTGGGGAACTCTTGATTGGGCCGATGGATCCCTCAGGAGAGTTTTCGACTTCACCGTCTGAAAGGTGACAAACAAGTTCCAGGCTTATTAAAACTCTAACGTCCCCTTAAATCCCCCCTGCACCATCCACAGAATGTCCCATCTCTTACCTCCACTTACGAAAACTATTATTTATATATCACTCACACCATCAGAGGCACAGCCACACACTCAGCCAATGACGCTACCCTGCAGCCTTGTGGTGCATAAGAAGGAAGAAGAAGACCCTCAGATACACACTCCTACATGCATCCGATACAAGGTCTCTCTCATAGTTAAATGCACTCTATACAATGAATGTTCCATTCACCTCAATGAATATGTCAGCACCAAAGGATCATCATAATATGATTAATGAATATGTTATTAATCTCGCAGGCTCATCAAGGATATCTACACGTTACATGCTATGCAAGGACACATTCTCACCACACTGTGTATTTGTCGTGTTTGCTCCAAACACGCAATACTTCATAGCACCAGCTCTCGTTTGTGAAATTTTCACGTTGAGTTTTGTTAATGAGTTCAAGAGATAAGAACAAGTGTACTCCGATAAAGCTTGATTTGGCCCAATCTGCATGCTGGCTTTGGAGGCCAGCTTTGCTGTGTGGTAGGCCCAGCAAATGCCATGGCTAATGGCGAGTCCTAAATGGTGAAGAGACTGAACCTCTTCTAATGGATGACCAAGGAAACAGGTGGGTTCATTTTATGATCCTTCTGGGGTGGTAGGGTGAGACAGATTTTTATATGGATGGATGGAGGATTCTCCTCATGCCGACAGGGGCACAAGGCTACCACTGCAATTTCATTGGTAAGAGGTGCAACACTGGATGGGTTGCCACTCCAACACAGAATATCCAATTTGCTCACTCTCAGCAGGCTGGTACTCATTTTTGTCAATCTTGGAAGGATTACGGGCCAAGTCAACTCACCTGGTGTTATCTTGGCATGACTAGAGCTTGAACTCGGGAGCTTAATATCCAAAGCCAACCACCTTAACCGTTAACCCACCAAGCCTGACATTTAGGGTTAGTGAGACAATTAAGCTAAGAATACCTTGGGAAGAATTAGAGTTGATGAACAACACGAAATGTTGTAACATGGTCTCTGCAAATGAAACGTGAGCAGGTGGAAGAGGCTGAAACTACTTTAGTTCTGGAGGATGAGGAAAGAAAATATTCCTTTGTGCGATCTTGTGCTGCAAGTTATGAAAATACTACTTCAACAACTTCATTTTATGATCAGAAGCAATTTATTCTCTCTCTTTCTTTTCATTCCTGTTCGTTCATACCTTTTCTTCAGTCTGCCTGTAGCCCCATTGTCAATGCATTGCCTTTTTGCCCGAAAATCTCACTCTTCCATGAGCCTAGATTTTGTATAAAAATAAACGAACAAGTGAAACAAATACATGGTCGCATTGGGATGCACTCTGATTGGATAAGCTGGAAGTGCTATATTTAAAGGAAAGGTGAAGACACACAATATGGTCTAGTGGGGATACATTATAATTGGCTGAGAGGAAATGCTGTATCAAGCAGATTTCTTTTTCTCATTAACCTGACTGGATCTGTCTTAAAAATAGGACCAATGGACCTGTAGCTTATCTGGGCCCTGGCCTAATGCTGTAACCCAAATTTGGTAGAATTCTGACTGGTGGGCCTGGTGAGGAAGATTTTTGAAGGAATTTGTGATTTTCCAAAAATTACATCAAGTCCGCCATTTTGACACATTTCCGTTCATGTGATCGACATTACCTCCGCAGTTTAACATCACGACCCTGTCCTAATGTTGCAACCCAAATTTGGGAGCATTCTGACTGGTGGGTCTGGAGAAGAAGATTTTTTTAAAGGCATTAATGCGATTTCCCCAAAAGTTGGCCAAGTCAGCCATTTTGACACTTCTGGTCATGTAATCCACATGACTTCCACAATACAATTAACATCCCTACCCGACCATAATGTCGTAACCCAAATTTGTTCATATTGTGACAGGTGGGTCTAGAAAAGAAGATTTTGGAAGAAATTTGTGTGACCGCCACTTTGACACACTTCCGGTCACGTGATCAGCATGGCCTCCGCAAATTAACATCAGGACCCTATCCTAATGTTGGAACCCAAATTTTGTAGGATTCTGGCTGGTGGGTCTGGAGAAGAAGATTTTTGAAGGAATTTATGCGATTGTCCCCAAAATTGACGAAGTCGGCCATTTTGGCACACTTCCGGTCACGTGATCGGCATGACCTTCGCAATTTAACATCGCTGCCCTGGCCTAATGTTGTAACCTACATTACAACATTTTGATTGGTGGTTATGGAGAATAAGTTTGAAGAAATTTGCTAAGTCAGCCATTTTCACATACTTAACGTCACGTGACCAGAACGAGCTTTGCAATACCTGTTACCAGTCAGGAAAGGAATGTTGCTGCAAAATTTCATCTGGATCGGCCCAGCGGTTTCGCCAGAGAAGTCGAAAAAGGAAACAGACGGATGGACAGCGATGACAATACGTGATCTGGAATTTAAATTCCAGATAAGCTAATAATAATCTGCTATCCGTTGTGTTCTTCCTCTTAGAGGTTTCTATTAACTAGCAGAACACCCGCCCAATGGGAGATCTTGTTCCGAGCGTGAAACAAATTCTTTCTGGCACGTCCCTTTATTTGGGCAGTGTACAGTAAACCCTCAAATATCACGAGGGCTTGGTTCCTGGAAAATGACTCGATGGTTTCCACTGTTGCAGTTTGAACTAAGGGCCAATGGGAAAGCGGGTGTTCGGTTCCTGAGCTTTGAGGAAATATAGAGGAAGATCGACGGCAGCCAAAAATAAACATATCACACAAATGAAATTAAACACATAAAATTGTATAAAGCATGTTCAACAATGAAATAAATGTAAATAAAATAAAAAAGTATAAAATAAACAAAAACACAAGAGTTTTAGCTTTTAAATTTATTCCTCAACAGCAAGGTGGGTGAGGGTAAACATTTACGTCCTCGTTTGCACTGAACTCTGCTGTAAATTGAAAAACAAGACTTAGCTCGGTGATGATGACGCTGCTAGAGGAGGGGGGGGGGGGGAGAGAGTGAAGGTTATAAAGATGTGGATATACTTGCGCATGGCTGTTGGATCATCGGGAACATGACTGTCACCTGCTGCATTGCCACACGAAGAGGGTAAATCGATCCTTAGCCACCTTGATCCAAAGCAGACTTTCCCTGAACTTGAGCCTTGGTAAATCCACAAGGGTCTCCCATACACCGGTCCATTGAAAGGCATTTTTTTTCTGTTTGGCCCTCACAAATTAAGCACTTTTTCTCCTTTCATATGACGATCACGGGACTGGAATGAGCCGTTTGCGCTTTGCAGAGTGGGGCACTTGAACAGATATCTGACTTGTGTTTACACACAGTAGATTCATTGATTACATAATGGCGGCCGAAGATTCCACAATTTCACTTCTTGTCAACGTATCTAACAACTCTAATTTTTTTCAACAATGTCAGAACCTTTCTCTGCCTTTTTTCACAATTAATTTTGTCCATCGTTTTACGTTTGGGCATCATTATTAACTATTGTGTATCCACTAGTATATTAGATCTAGTATACAGAGATCTCCGTATGCCATTTTCTGTTTGATGACGATTCATTATTGAATTAGCTTTGTTGTGTATGCTAGTCCGATTATGACAATTAACGGTGCGTGAGAAATAAGAAAGGTATAATGGGAGGTGACCATACACACGGATGCAAACAATGACTCATCTCAGCTCAAAAACTGTGATTGGCCGAAATGAAATACCGCAAAAATGAAATCGGAACACAATAGGTTGCCGTGATTGGTAGAAACCACGATATTGAGGATTACTGAATAGAGAACAGACACCCGACAGGTGTTTGTTCCAAGCATGCAACATATTCTTCTGACACATTCCTTATTTGGGCAATGTAAAGGCAATAGACCGCTATCCCGAAAATAAAAAATAACTCTCGGTTTAACGAAACAAAAATACGTATTGCTTACGTGCACAATATATACATCATGGTTATATACCTTGGATATTCCAATTGCATCACTCACCTCCCCCAAAGGATGATAATTCCAAGATGGGTGAAAAAATATTTTTTTCAAACTTGAAATCAAACAAAACTTGCACAAGCACAACTTCAGGGTACCCTCATAATTTCTGAAAGTTTCAGCTTATAGATCAAACCTATCAGAGAAGTCGATACATTACCATGTATTTGTTTTCCACACAGAACAAGGGTAAAATGATCCTTCACCACCTTAATCCAGAGCAGAAACTTCCCTAAACTGGAGCTTGGTACATCATAATGTTTCTCCTGTACACCGGTCCAATCAAAGGATTTTGTTTGGTCCTCGATCCAGCATCAAGCTTTTTTCCAAGATACATTGTTGTGGGAATATCTTTAATTTGGGCTGCCCCGTGGGAGCTTTGTGAGCACGCACCTCATCATTTATTTGGCACCGTGCATGCTTGATCTTCCTCCCAGAAAATAGTTTAGCTTATGGATTGTGGGCCCCAGCAGGGATTAGATTTAGTTCAGGGGATTTGATGATGTACTAGTTCAGGGGTAAGAGCAGATGTCGAATAGAGGGATTAATGGGGCAGGTAGGGACAGGATAGGTTAGGGCTAAAGCCAGCCATCCTACCTGCTGCCACCACATGCTCCTGTCAGCATGTACCATCTGCAGCCACTCACCTGCACGGCCTTTGCCAATCAGCCTTGACACCTTGCCTGCCAGTCTTGCCATGCCAACTTCTGCGTTGCCATTTATTTTGTGGGACACACGAGCCAAAAGGACTTGTTTGTGGGTCATATGGTCCTTGAAGACATTTTGTGGGCTACGTGGGCAAAGAAGACATTTTGTGAGCCCTCCAGGCCAAAAAGACACTCAATTGTGCAATTTATTAGGCTCTCCAAGCCATTTCAAGTACTTTGTTCTGTTGAGGAAGGGGTCTTATAGTGGGTAGGAGGGACGAGAAACCTTATAAAGTTCAGATCCTTTCGAAGAAGCAGAAGAGGCCCTCCTGATGCATCCGCCCCTTTTTCCAACCACATGTTGATTAAATTACATCTGGATATAAAGGTACAAGTACTGTATGCACATAGCGGATGAATGAGTAGCCTTAGTGATGCAATGCAGTAGCATAAGAATGAACTGTTTTTGAAATCTTATGCATGAGGGTTAAGAAGAGGGTGGAAGGTTACACTGTATGGTCCGACCTCCATTGCAGCGCCCCCTTTTGAGTGCAGCCTCAGGAACATCTGAATAAAGAAGGTGGGGGCAGTGTTGTTCGAATGATATTTAAGGGTTAATAAAACTGTTTAGTCGAATGATCGTCATTTCTTAGGCATTTGTTTAGATAAGTGTGACACACTTTTTGTGCAATCGATATGCGCTGCGTTATGTACCGTGAGATGTTTGTTTTCACTACCCTACTGTTTTATCCTCCCCCATTCAAACCTCCAGCTGTATGTTTTTAAATGTTCTTAGCCTCTGTTTACATGTCTATACAAAGCATGCATGAGAGCTTTGCAGCTCAAGCCCTGAGAATGTGCAGGTGTGGCAAATCTGCATTGAAATAGCCAGCCATTAGCCTCACCACAGGGGTTCCATTAATGGTGAGAGAGAGAAACAGAAAAAGAGAAAAAGAGAGAAAGAGAGAGAGAGAGAGAAAGAGAAAAAGAAAGAAGAGAAGAAAAAGAGGAGAGAGAGACATTTGAAGAAATGTCAGGAGGAAGGAGAGCACCTACGTCTCTGGATGTGCAGAGCCGAGTACGGGAGCTGTGACCATTTAATCCCCAAAAGCAATGAGGGCTTTAAGAGCCACAATTACGGAGCTTTCAGAGGAGTTTTTACACCGGATTGTGCCCACATCGCTCCCGCGAACTCTGCTCCAGGACTATTGCACAGCTTGCCTCCATGGTTGAAAGCAACCTATCGGCATCATTGTTTGTAATGTATTCCCTGTACTGTGTTATTTGAGTGAGTGTAAGGGCCCCGAGGATAACAACTGATAAGAAATCTGTCACTTGATTGGAAAACTGCATTGGGGGTAATTTGGGGGAATGTTGCTTGTTGCTACCTCTGCCACCAAAGGTGGATGGAGGTTATGTTTTCACCCGTCTGTCTGTTTCTTTGTGAACAAAAATCTCAAAAAGTTGTGGATGGATTCAGACAAAATTTTGTGGAGAGCTTGGTTATGTGACACTGACAAAATAATTAGAATTTGGTGAAGATCCAGATCCGAATTTGGATCCGAGACTTTTTTTTATTTATATATTTTTTAAAGTGATTTTTCACCATTGAAAGATAGGGCCAAAAAGGACATGTAACAGGATATCTCAAAAAGTTATGGACGGATTCAGACGAAACTTGGACGAGTGGGTTAGGTGACAAGAACAAACCGATTAAATTTTAGTTCAGGTCCGAATCCAGATCCGGCATATCAGTGGGATACAAAATGTAAACTTATCAGCCTTGCGGAGGTATGCGCTCTCCCAATGGCCCTTCCAGTTTATTGTGTGTTGTTTATTGACAATTTGCTGTGGTTTTTATTTTAATAACAACTCATGAACTGTTTGTTATTCCTGCTTGGCTTCCATTCTTGCTGTACGAGTGGTTGAGTTTTCACGATCGGTGCCCTTAAGGTGCACAATTGGGTAAAAGTGATTAACGCTTAGTAAAAGTAATGTTGGGTGCATAATGACCAGCTGCTCGGTTATACATCTGACTGGTGCACCATGTGAGCACGTAACCCTCAGTTGGCTTTGTGTCATTTGACAAGGCATTGGAACTCAAGGCCTGTAATCCTGGTTTGGGGCGTCGAACCTGGCTGGCAGCTGTGGCCAGTTGACGGCCCATATGATTCTGTCATTCCTGGTTGATGGCCCTTCCAAGGTCAAACCCTCTCAGAGTACTACGTACGTACATACATACATACATACTTTTTCTCCATTATATATGTGGTTCTGGTGGACTAATACATTGTTCCACATAGCTTCGACCTCTCACAGGTTAAAATATGCCTCCATACCTGTGAGAGTGAGAACATTTGAGAGGATGCAAGTAAGAGCAGCCGTTCCTCCAGGTGCGGCACGAAAGTCAGGCAGGCCATTTCTACGGCCAGTCCGACCTGCTGCCACAAACGCAGCCAGACCTTGGCTTGAATCCCCCTCCGCCATATGGGTTTATCTATTGGAAACAGAACATAGACAGAATTAGGAAAACAAATTTCCGAACTGTGCAAGTTCTCCACCACTCTGCCCTTTGCTAGATTACTAATACTACTTTTTCTTCTTCTTTAATGGGCCCAATTACTCCCCCATTTTTGTGGGGTCAGCCGGTGAAAGTGTTTGGCGCAAGTCTTTCACAAACTGGATGGCTAAGCCTGCTGATCGACTGATGTTGATTGAGGCACAATCTTTTATGTGTTCAGTTTGCCGGCGATAACTCGCCGACTCTTCACGAAAAACACCGTGGGATCTTTAACGTCCACCAACTAATGCTTGCACATGGGACACCCAGCTTACCATCCATCTGAGAGACGGCGCACTTCCTGTGAAGTACCAACCCGCTAGTTTATATCGATTGGGTCTGGACTTGAACCCACACCAGACAACTCGAAGAACTGGAAAAGGTACAGAACTAATTCTGCTTTAGCCTTCTTTCAAAAGCATTAAAGACAATTCCTCCCATTTCCAATCATCCTGTTTTTAACTTCTAAACATCCTAAGCTTTTAACTTCCAGTTGCCCGAATTCTGTTGTGCAACTGGAAGTTGCTCAACAGAAATGTTGGGCAACTTCAATTTTCCAATGCTTCCTGAATTTACCGACTCGCTGAATGTCGGGATGCGAAGCATTGGTTATTTGTCCCTCGTTACTACACTGGAAGCTTGTCAGTAAGGACTGTATTTCGGTGGATTGTCAGCCTCATGTTTTTTTTCCAGTACAGACTTGAAATGGTTGATTGTCAAGTTGATAACGTATCTCGGTTGTGCAATGCCTTTGTTGACGCTTCTGAAAGAGAAAGGATTTTGTTTTAGTTGGGATCAGTGGTACTGTTTCCTTGTCTTCACGTCGTGGTCTCTGGTTCTCGAGCCCTCATCCACCAGAGAAATGTCTGGACATCATTTTGGTCGATTCCATTAACGATTTTGAATACATGAATGAGTTCAGTTCCTTGAGCCTGGTTTGGCGCAGTGTTAGGGCAGGCGCTTGGGATCCAAGAGTCCTGAGTTCAAGCCCCGTTCGGCCACTGAATTAATACACCAGGGGTTGACTCAGCCTGTCATCCTTCCGAGGTCGGCAAAATGAGTACCAGTATACTGGCCGGTGTATACCCGGTTGTACCGGTGTATCATATGTACATATATGGTAACACCTACAAATAGGTGTACCATCTCCCTGTGTCGTAAGAGGCGACCAGGGTTGCGTCAGGAAGGCATCCGGCGTAAAACATGTGCCAAATCACTATGCGGATCATACGGATGATCCGCTGTGGCGACCCCTAACGGGACAGCCGAAAGAAGAAGAAGAAGAACGAGTTCAGTCCTTGGTCTCAATATAGACTCATAATGTAAGCAACTTCAATGCCCTCAATCTTATTTTTTTTTTAGATTGAATTTTTTTATCTTGAACTCAATTTAGATTTTTAGAATATGTGAATATTTTCAGTGTCAAAGGTCAGGAAGCAGTATTGCTGCCCACTGTTGGAATCATTTCCTTTCTGTATGCAGTCAAGGCTCGTGAAGAGCTATAACACAGAACAGATCAGGATGCAACATAACAAAAGGAACAGCAGAAAGAAAAGGGGAAAAATGCAAAAAGCAGGGCTGATGGAAAATAGGCAAAGACGGATAAACAAGGATGTGTAGGGAAGGTTGTGAGGTAGAGGAGAATGCAGGGGTGGGTAAGATGGACAGAGAAACAAAAAAAATAGAGAAGCAGAAAAAAAAAATTTGGAGGGGGTGGGTTAACGGGTGTGGAAAAGATGATGGTTGCGGAAGGCGAATGATCTGAGATGATGAATAGTCATTAGGAGGGAAGAATGAGATTGTGAAGAGAGTGGAAGTAGGTTCCACAGGTGCAGTGGTTCTGGATTTTTTGAGTTTCACCAGGAGGGGGTTTATAGTTACTGCATCATGCAAATACCTGGGGAGGGTTGTAGAGTTAAAAACAATTTTTTTTTTTTTTTAAGGAGACAGAGAGTGCAAAACCAGAAAGGAGGCGGAAGAAGACAGAGACCACACCACCCGTCGGCAATGGCAAAGTGATAGGTACATGGCTTCAGTTTCAATGATCTTAAAGATCCTCATCATTCTTTTCCAAGTAGATACTCATCTTCTGATATATATATATATAATATATATATATATATATATATATATATATATATATATATATATATGACTTGTGGACCCTACCGGATCTTGTGGACTACCGGATTCTACCGGTAGTGGACCCTACCGAATCTTGTGACTATCTTGTACAGGACCCTACCGGGAAGACTTATAATATATATATAGTTGTGGAGGAGGCCGGGTTCAAATCCCACTCATGACGGCAGTTGTCACGGGGTGCTGGGATTCGAATAGAATCCCACTTCCTAAATTCGTGGTAGCCAGGCGGTTAACACCGACCAACCTCCTGGGACGGTCTAGCAGTCTTTATCCCGAGGAGGCGGACACGCTCATTGACATGGATTTCAGCACGTGCTCGAAGGATGTGGTGGATGGCAATGCTGCTGTATGGGGAAGACAGCAGAGCCCAGTGAGGGCAATAGCGGACGGAGAAAGGAGTACTCGGAATGGAATGGAATGGAAGGAGGATTACGGAGGATGGACAGCACGAGGGGGTTTGACCCATGAACCCCACTACAAATACATGAAATGCAGTTTCTTTAAAAGGGAATACATTTAAACACAAATATTTATTAAGGCAATAATGAAGATGAAATGAAACAAATATAATAAATAACTTATATGATCGAGGCATCGCACACACAGATGCAAACACAGACAAAGGGTGTCAAATGAAAATAAAACCCCCCTTTTTAAATACACTGGTACTCAGCATGGCAAAGGGCTGGCCCTCGTCGATCTGGTGTTGGGGAGCTTCGTCCTGCACGTGCACTTGCAAGCAAAATGGCACCGTCTCTTGTCGAGCCCGGGAGGAAGGCGCCTCCACCATCAACGTGCACACGCAGAATGGCGATTCACTTGTAGCAGCTTTCCAAACGCAGGTACACGAACGTGCCAGCCTTCCTCTTCCTCAGTGGATGTCACCTGCCTCGTGCGGTCCCCGCACCGACCTCGCGTGCGTGTCCCGCCGAAACAGATGGGAGCCCTCCACACTCTACTCGCGCAAATCTGGCCGGCACCTCCTTGATCGGCTCTGCTCTGCTGAGCTTGATCACTCCAGACATGCAATCTGCCCTGCTCGATCTGCTATCTCTGAAGCCCCCCCCCCCCTTGCGAAGCACACTGCACCTTCAATCTTCCTCTTTTTTAATCACCCTCCCTGTCCTCCGCACCCAGGGTGTGTCCTCCTCACCTTCAAACGCGGGAAAGCGGGGCTTCTCCTTCTGTGGACCTGGCTTGGAATATAAAAACATAGGGAAAATCACAGAGGGTAATCACGTACAGGGGAACTTATTTTTACTCCCCAAGCTATTTAACACCGCACCACCCCTCATGTGGTGACACTCAACACTTAAGCCGACAGATTCCCCGACTTATTTACATTGAGGTGCTTCTACCCTTCCACGGACCATGCTACACTACACAATCCTACCTGTACTATTAAATTGGTTCATCGACCCCCATAATCACAACACTATACAAGAACCATACCGGGTTGCAGTATTCCAACGGTCGACGTACGATGCTTTTGTAAAGTCGGAGTAGACTTTTCCTCACCAGTGCCGACGATGACTTCTTGATTTTAACAAATTTGCCATTTGTTCTCTTGGATACGTCTACAATACGGTAGCTGGACAACATGGGAGAGTCTTTCCTTCATTCAGGCCACAATCTCTTTCAACAGTGTAGGCAAAGGTTTGGTTGCTCCTTCAGTAAATGGACCACTTCACACTTGTCTTTATTGAATGTGGTGGTCGTATGGCAGCTTAGCTGCCAGGGTAGCGATCATTTCTTGAAGGGCGACTGTGTCGCTGATGCAGTGCCCCTCCACCAGTACACACACTACAACTGGTACTCATTTTGCCGACCTCAGAAGGATGACAGGCTGAGTCAACCCCCCTGGTGTATTAATTCAGTGGCCGACGGGGCTCGAACTCAGGACCCTAGGATCCCAAGCCACGACCCTAACCACTGAGCCAACAACTCAGGACCCTAGGATCCAAGCCACGACCCTAACCACTGAGCCAACAACTCAGGACCCTAGATCCTAAGCCACGACCCTAACCACTGAGCCAACAACTCAGGACCCTAGGATCCCGATCCGCCACCCTAACCACTGAGCCCAACTCAGGACCCTAGGATCCCAAGCCACGACCTAACCACTGAGCCACAACTCAGGACCCTAGGATCCTAAGCCACGACCCTAACCACTGAGCCAACAACTCAGGACCCTAGGATCCACGCCACCCTAACCACTGAGCCAACTCAGGACCCTAGGATCCCAAGCCACGACCCTAACCACTGAGCCAACTCAGGACCCTAGGATCCAAGCCACGACCCTAACCACTGAGCCAACAACTCAGGACCCAAGATCCCAAGCCACCACCCTAACCACCAAGCCAACACCAGGCTGGTGTTATTGAATGGAAGCTGCCATTTGCGAGACCAGTCCATGACGGCTTTCAGATCTCTCCGGTGAAGCTTCTGCTTCAGCTTGGGTATCGACGACTCGATATATATATATATATATTTTCCATATCTACGTAATGATCGAGGTCCTTCTCCTAATTATTAGTTTCGACCATTGAAAACATAATTACGTCATGCGATGACGTCACTACAATCCATCCACCAATGAACAAGCAGAATTGCTTTTGCACAAGTATCAGTAATCTGACACATTGATCGTGACGAAATCAGTGGAGAATAAAGTCAAATGCATCGCCAAAACACCGGATATTTACAGTCAGCTTTGATTTGCAAACACAAACATCATTCAAAAGGCCATTTTCTCTCTCTCTCTCTCTGTATTTTATTACTGCAATTGTACTGCACAGTGCTTAAACACGATATTTTGTAACGTGTTGACAGATAATTAGTGTATAATTATAATCGCTCACCGATAGCCGTTTCAATCTTCCAGGCGGTCACGATAACGAAGATTCAGAAAAGGAGGGTTCGCGAAAAACGGCTCCCTCACTGGGCCTTGCCCACCCGGGGCAGAATTAAAATACCATGACGTCATTTCCACTTTTTGGGGTTTTTTTTTTTTCCTCGGCTGAATTGAAGTTTTTTTTAAATACAAAATAACCTTCGGCCTCTTAATAAGTAACATGCAATCCAACATAATAAACGGGTTCACAACGAATTCAAGAAAACTCGAACCGAACGTGAGTGACACCGCTACTCACTACCTCGCCATGGTCATCATATACTGCACAAAAGGGAATTTACATTAGCGGTTGTTTTTGCAACACCGTAGTTTAATGAGCTAAGCTCTAACGTTTCCTTGTACATTTGACTAGTCATAGAGAGCTATATTGATCAATTCAGTTTTATTGGATTAATGTATTCATTTTTCCTGCGGTCCATCCGCATTTGAATACAACACACAGCAGTCACAGCAAAAAAAAAATAAAAATCCCTTGATCTTGGAATCTTCAATCTTTTGCACCTCCACGTGTTGACGGGCAATTATCTCATCTTTGAGGACGAGAATAGACTTTTTATTTGGTGAACGACTCTCACTATGGCGAAGCTAATCCTACCCACGGCGATGCAAAATAAAGAAATTTAATATGACATAGCATACATACGGTGTGAATAGATTAATCCTCTAATATATGTAATAAATAGCCATGAAATTAAAATTTAATGATATAAAACCCCAAAGTCGTTTATTTAAATAAAATATAAGTTCAATGAGGCACAAATTCATGTAAACCAATTAGGGATGACAAGACGTCAACAAAGTGCTTACTTTCATGCGTTCTTGATATACTTTATCCCCTTTGGACAAAACTAATGCGGGCCCACTTGTAGGTGCGTAGGTAGGTAGGTGTATTTTTAAACGCCCGCAGGTGCAAAAAAAAAAAAAAACATTTATTGATAATTGTCACGTCAATGGTGACGTCATAGCGCCGTGTCCTGTCATTGGTTTGGTAAATAAATGGCCATAACTTGGGAAACACTTGGTAAACAGCTGAAACGGATGAAGAACGATATCAAACCTTGAAAAGGCACATACTCAGGTCCCCAGCGTCAATTGTGACGTCATATCAAACGAAGAAGAAGAATTGTGACGTCATCGTGCAAAAAAATTTTTTTGCTCATTGTGACGTCATAGTGACGTCATAGCGCCGTGTCCTGTCATTGGTTTGGTAAATAAATGGCCATAACTTTGGAACCGCTTGTCCGATTAATATCAAACCTTGAAAAGGCACATCCACAGGGCCCCAGCAATATTCCTGGCAAGTTTCAATTAGATCGGACCAGTGGTTGTCGAGAAACGGCGGTCGCAGACAGACACATACAGGCAGACAGACACACCGATTGCTGGAATTATAGATAGACTCGTGCATGCCCGTAGGTGCAAACAAAAAAAACAACAAAACTTTCAAACCGCGTGCCAGATAGATTATTAAAACAACAACAACAACAACAACAAAGTGTTGATTGGTCCACCGACCAACCAACCAACTAACCGGAAGTGATGTACTCAGCGTTTCAACGGTCTCATTTGTCCGTTTTGTAAACTTCTTCAAACCGTGACCACAGTGAAGGAGTCCAAGTCGGAGGCCCAGGATGGATAGGGAGGCCCAGGAGGCCCAGGCCCGGTCAACTGGCCCGTTAAAGGAATTGTCAGCGCAGGTATGAGCGAATCGACGCGTTCATATGCCGAAGGTCTTGAAGGATTGAATCATCTTCCCTCACCTGGTCCATTTCAGGAGGTGCTGCTGGTGCCGCCACAAAGCTCTTCAATTGTTGTAGGAAACTTGGTTCATCGGGATCAAAAGGTCATTTGGTCCATCGTGCGTGTTCGTGCTCCCGGCTTGAGGATTGGAAGTGAAGTTTATATCGAGCAAGGAAATAATGATGGGAGCTGGCTCACAGTGGCCTGCTCTTTTCGGAACCGACGACACGATATGTAACGTGCACAAGGAAAATGAAGATGGGATAGCCGACTTTGTGTCCCCCAACCCGAAGGATGTTGTGCTCTGGAGCAACACCTGTCGGCACTGCATCATAACAATACATTTTGGGTTCGGGATTCATACATTTCTGTACAGCATGTCGCTCTTGGGATGCATCAATGGTTAGCTGTGCCGCTGCTGCAGTGCCTCCTGTCTGTTAGCTGTGCCGCTGATGCTGTGCCCCCTGTATGTTAGCTGTGCCACAAGTGCAGTTCCCCCTGTTGGTTAGCTGTGCCACTCATGCAGTGCTCCCAAAAGGTTAGCTGTGCCCCCTGTAAGTTATCTGTGCCGCTGATGCTGTGCCCTATGTACGTTAGCTGTGTCACTGATGCAGTGCTCCCTGTCAACTAGCTGTGTCACTGATGCAGTGCTCCCTGTCGACTAGCTGTGTCACTGATGCAGTGCTCCCTGTCGACTAGCTGTGCTGCTGATGCAGTGCTCCCTG
>CM068968.1:30774736-30792291 GCA_035128595.1 Eptatretus atami
ATATATAAATACAACACACTTCTCCTTTTAGCAATAGATGCAAAAATCGAGGATATTCTCTCTTGCGGCCCCAGAACCAAACAAACAATTTATTTATAACAGCTTTCACAGCTCATACAGCCCCCTTCCAACGTGACTAACAGTAAATATCATCATTTTAAACTTACACTGTACATTCGCAAGCCCCATCTACTGTATGTCCTTCCCATCAATGTGAAAAAGCACCCAAACCAGATAGGGTGTTTTCCTCGGGGAGGTTTACCTGGTACATCCAGTTCCCACGTAAATATGGCTGGCAATAGCTTTATGTATTTTCACATCATGAAGATGTCTTTTTCCAAAGCGATGGTTACCGTTACTAAGTGATGACAGCATCGTCTTTCCCATTGCAAACGTCCATTAAATAAATCGCCAAGCCTGCCATGTTAACAGGAGCCACTCCCACAAGGTTCAAAGTTCACACACTGATAGTAATCCGTCGTGGGTTGATGTAGCACACGTCCGTCCACTCAGACCTTGCACTGGCCCACATGGTCGGAAGTTTGCAGTACGGGCAGCTGCCTGTTCGGTGAGCTGAGAAAGTCTTTTGTTGTGCAGAAGCTCACCCCTTTCTCTCAGGGACTTTTCCAAGTATTTTCAGCCACTTTTAGAATCTTTGGGAGCCATTTTAGGTAACAGTCCTTATCTTGCACATACAATATACTTTAGGGTGCCCCGAACACCACCATTTCTAGCGGTTTCTATGCATGCTCACCGAGCATTCTGGGGCAGATGACATCATTTTGAGAGTCGTGTATTGACAGTTATGAATGCGCTGCATAATTGAAACTTTTTGTGTTTTAGATGCCAACCGGAAGAACCTTGACGGTGAGCAATTGACTGAGCAACTGAAGAAAACTGGTGATGCTCAACAACATTGTTTTTTGTTGTTTTTTACACCACCACTGACAAAGTCGGCGGAGGCATTATATTTCCGAATTCTCCGTCCAGCTGTCCGTCCATCCATTCATGCGTCCGTCATAGGTTTTCGTTACCATGATACCTTAGGGGTCAAGAGGTCAAAGGTCAGAGATCCTGTTAGGTAAAAAATTCTGTTCCCACACTAACCTGTGAACCAGTGATGAGATTTTGGCCAAATTTGGTAATATAAGTATATATATATATATATATATATATATATATATATATTATGATGCAAAGATGAACTGATTAGATTTTGGCGTCAGAGGTCATCTCAGGAGAAAATGTGATACTTGAGAACAGCTGAAGGGATTTAAATCAAACTTGGTACAAGTATAAATGTGTGCGGAGGAAAATCGGTCGATGTTGCCGATAGAGCTTTGGCTGAGGTATTGTAGGCCAGAAAGGATCTTTTTGAGACCAGCATGGCTGGCAGGATAGCTCAGAGGTTGTGTACTCACTTTGGAGCTAAGTCTGGGTTTTATTCCCGACTTAACTGTAAATGGTCATCTTGGTATGTCCACAGGATGGTACTGCATCCATGAGCATGCAGTCCTTTGGATCAAATGTTTAATCTGGCTGTCTTGTCTGCTTGCATTCACTGGTTGATGTGAAAAACGACATGGTGCCTTTCGAAAAGAATATGCCATTGTTTGCTGGGCACAGCATTAGCGGCATATCCGCACCCAGTGTCAATGCATCAAACGAACTGAATTCGTAAAATTGATCCTTGGACAAATATGCACTCACTAGAAGAAAATGTGAGGGGGTTGAGGAAGAAGGGAGCTGGCCGAGGGGGAAGGAAGGGGGTTCAAAATTCTACCTTTTTTTTCCAACTTGATTCAATGTTGATCAACTCGTTTAGCCATTTTGTGACGAACAAAATATTTCCTTCTTTAGGCCTTTCAGAAGAACAGGCCTTGTGCTTCGCTAACCAGGTAAGTTTTATTTTTTACCGTTCGATATGTATTGAACGACATGCTTGGCAAGAACTTTGACAAAAAATAGTGTTCAAGTAAAGTATTTTCTCTTCCTCGTTGATTTCAATTGGCACGGTATAGTGAGTGAATCGTGACTCCCTTTTGAATTTCATTGACAATTTGAGCCTTTGATATAAGCATGCCCTCCCCACTCCGCACCCTCGGCTGATCATGACACGGGCCCTCCTGGGACACCAACCCGAGGCACCCGAATACCCACTCCAAGTCTGCTTGAGATCGGCTGAAGACTGGAGTAGTTCATGAACGAACAACAGATCATTCCTGCTGTATACAGTAGTATCACTTGTGTGTTTCATGCTCGAGAATCTAGTTAAGATGAATGTTCCACATTAATTTTCACAACTTGCTATTACTTTATCTTATGTATAATGCAAACCATGGTGTCTGTCCATGTGTTCGTCTGTCTCCCGTTTATGGTGGCCGCTTCTTGCGCTATGTTTGAAAGGCTGCTGAATGGTTATTTTGCATTTTCATTTCACTTTATTGTCTCTTCCAGTACTCTTTAAAATCAACATGAACAACTGGATTGAAATACATTTAATACAGATCTTCATGGAGTAACACACAATTTTTAATAGCGATATTTTGCCCTCTTTTGAGACAAATCCAACCTCCACCGCCTGATGCTGCACCACCATTTTTCGGTGGGGCGTGTAAGCAGCTCAGAACTTTGGCTCTGAGTGAAATCAGGATTGCAACAAAATTAACCTTTTTAAAGTCCATTAAGTAATTTAAATTGATAGATTAGCTTAAACTTTCCTGGGGACAGGTACTTTTGCTCATGAAAATTAATCTTAAAACTATTAGCTTTAACATGAATCCACAGTACTTATGAGTGATTTGTATGATATGAATGTATTACAATTTCTTACGAGCGTGAGCGAACTATTGGGGTATTGTAGAGTTCAATTGGGGTTCATAAATGTTTGCACATCCTTCCATTATGACGGGATCGTACTTCAGCACGGCTGCTTACCACATGGTGCGCTTGTCATAATTTCGTGCTTTTGCAATCCATTGTCATTTTGTGATGAAGATTTGTGCTTGGCTTGCAGTGGGACCCCAAAGCATGGAGTCTCTCCACAAATCTAGGATCTCAAGGTGTCGCCACCAACCGACTGGTTGATATGGAGTGGAGGTTTGGAGGTGAATATCCAGAGTCTATTGTTTCGTTCTGATTGCGGTAGTTTTATGCAGTTTCATTATCCCGAGACGGTTGTTTTCGGGCAGCGTTTGTTGCAAAGTGAAACGCTTCATTATGATCGCAAACCCAAAATAAAATGTGCACTTGAAGGCCTCGGTTTCCATCAATGTCATATCACAAGCCTTGTCGAGGAAGGTTTGAGGATACATGGCCTTTCGTAATAAATGCCAAATAAGCGAAGCAAAATTTCCCCACCAGACCACATCTCCACCGGCAATCCCCCTCCTCCCATATCCAGCCCTACCCAATCCTTGAGCACCCCATAATTTGCCTACCCTGCTTAAAGTGTGTGTGTGTGTGTGTGTGTGTCAGTGGATCTCCTCCATAACTCCAAAACCATGAAATTTAGGGGCCCCAAACTTTGCATGCATCAAATAAAACTCTAAGGAAGTGCAGGAATGAAAATTGGGTGTTTGGGTGGATTTAAACACCCATTTTTGAAGATAATTAATGGCTTACGTCCATGAAAGGCTTATCCTTGGTCAGCCCAAATTCGCCTCGCAGGGGTCTTTAGCCGCCATGTTGATTTGGCCTATTCAAAGATGCATTGCCTTGGAAACAAAATCTCCTCTCATGGACTAATTAAAGTACTTATATGATCTAAATATGATATCAGATTTGAGAATCGCATCTTGTGGACTCAATAAGTGTCAAAATCTGGAGTGAAATCTGAAAAATTTAACGAATTAGCGATTTTTATAACTAAGTGTATTGATTGAAGCAAAGCATTAAACTTAACTTTTTATACTGTTCGGACCGTTATATTGAGTGAAGAAAATATTAAGGATTGTGCAGAAAGTGTAACTTCATAGAGCGCAACAAAAATAATTAACCAACGGGATCTTTCTAAAAGATTAATGTAAATACAGTGCATTAATACAGAGTATACCTATAATACATATAAAAAAAATTAAACTTTTCGTTTTTTTGAAAGTTTTGTCGACGAGCATCCATGGCAATATATGGCGGCTAAGTTCTCCATGGAGACATCTCCAGAGTTTTGAAGGAAAAATAAATTACAGATTACAGTGAGTAAACTAGAAGGGCACTCGGTAGAGCGCATACCTCCGCCACGCAATCCTGATCCACGAGAACATATCGGGCCCAATAACTTTTTGAAATACGCCATATATCATTTTTGGCCTGATCTTAATGGTGAAGAATCTTCTTCTCTCAATGGTGAAGAATCATTTTTAAAAATTAAATAATTCTCGTATCCAGATCTGGATTTGGATCTCCACCAAAATCGAATCAATTTGTCCTTGTCACACTCCCAGCGTGCCCACCAAGTTTTGTCCGAACTTGTTCACAAGTTTTTGAGATATCGTGCTGTATATGTTTTTGGGCCCTGTCTCTCAATGGTGAAGAATCACTTAAAAATTCTAGTCGCTGGATCCGGTTCCAGATCTTCACCAAAATCTAATCAGTTCATCCTTGTCATACACCCAACCCTCCCACCAAATTTCATCCAAATCCGTCCACAAAGTTTTGAGATATCCTCTACAGTCTACACAAAGAAACAAATAGACGGAGGTGAAAACATAACCTCCTTCCACCTTCGGTGGCGGAGGTGAAAATGTTTTCAGTGGTTACAAAGCAATGAATCGCCATATCATGGCAGGATAGCCGAGAGGTATGCTTGCTCGCTCTGAGCTGTCTAGCCTGGGTTTGAATCCTGACTCAGCTATAAACTGTCATGCTGGTGTTTCACAGGCAGGGTGATTCATAAATGTGTGTGCCATCTCTTGGATGGACTTTAAACTGGGCATCACATCTGCCAGAATCCCCCCATCTCCCTCTCCTCATCACTCTCCACTCCCTCTCACCCTTCTCACCTCTCTCTCTCTCTCTCTCTCTCTCTCTCTCTCTCTCTCTCCTCTCTCTCTCTCTCTCTCTCTCTCTCTCTCTCTCTCCCACCCTCCCCTCTCCACCTCCCCTCTCCCCTGTGTAGGGGACTGTTAAGCACTAACAGTTTAGTTTTTAATTTAAAATGGCTTGCCAAGAATGGAGCATGTATGATCCGATTCTGGAGGGGTGAGCCCGTCTGGAGGGGTGCAAACGTTGTTGTATGTTCGAGCATGTATGCACCAGGCAGGCCTTTGCCAGGTAGATAGCATTGGGTTTAAATGTTCCTGCCCAGTTTTATATTCAAACCCACTGGTTCTAAAGAAAATGTTGCTGTTTGGGCACGTTTTATTGCCCTTCCCTTTCCGTCCCCTCATGCCGTCTTCCCTTCCCTCGCGCCGCTTTCCCTTCCGCCTTACGCCGCCTTCCCTTCCGCCTTACGCCGCCTTCCCTTCCGCCTTACGCCGCCTTCCCTTCCGCCTTACGCGCCTTCCCTTCCCCCTTACGCCGCCTTCCCTTCCCCCTTACGCCGCCTTCCTTCCCTTCCGCCTTCCCTTCCCCCTACGCCGCCTTCCCTTCTCCTCACGCCACCTTCCCTTCCCTCACACTGCCTTCCCTCCTTCTCTCCTCATGCTTACGCCTCCCCTCTCCACCCGCCCATGGACATCTTCCGCGGGTCTCTTGCGTGCTGTATTAACATGCTGTTTTAATGTACCCCCATTTCATTCAATCCTGTACTACCCCCCCCCTTTTCTCCACAAGTCTCACTCCCAAATTCAAGTCAAGAACCCCTCCCCCCTTTTCCCTTCCAGTCCTCCGACCAACGCAAGTCCAGAACATCCTCCCCTCATGCTTACCTCCTCCCAAACCCCCTCCCCACTTCCCCCTCCCTCCTCTCCCCCCCCTCCCGGAGTATGTCGTGACAGTTAGTGAGTTGTTCTCCCCGCCCCCCCCCCTTTCCTCGCTCTGCCCCTTTTCGAGCTTGATAAAATATTATATATATATATATATATATATATATATATATATATATTATATACAGTATATTAATATGGACAGCTTGAGTGGTATTTGATACCACTGATGTGCAAGTTTAAGTTTCTGACAAGTCTGCATTGTGTTGCAGTCAGTGCTGGCAGCAGCGAAGTGAAGCAAGCTGGAACTTATTTTTACAGGTGACTTGCCTAGAATTGTGATTTATTTATTTATTTATGTATGTATGTTGTTTGTTTAATGTCTTGCACATTGCCGCTACCGTTAATACGTCAAGTGCGCATCATAGTCTTCTGCAAAAATTGTTTTGACTGCAGTGGCCAAACCAAGAGAAGTAATTCTGTTTGCAGATTATCCACACGAGGTGTTCAAAAAGTTATACGAATGAGATGTTGAACTAATTATGCCTGGGTATTATCAAAATCATACTTGCACTGTCTGGGATGTATAATGGATGTTAGTGGCTGGCAAAAATAGCTTGTATCATGAGTAATCGCACAAACGTACATTCTCAACAAAGGCCACTAACACCCATTAGCCAAAATGAAGATGTCTGCTGGATGCTCGTGGCTAACAATAGCTTTGAGATACTGTACTCACTGCTGAGCTGTCGAGTCATGGTTTGATTCCCTGTCCAACGATAAACTGTCCTGGTGCTTCAGGCGGTGTTTCTCATTGACGAGTACGGCCTCATTCGGAAGGGAAGTTGAGGCAGCTATCCTGCAGCTCCCATTCACATGTAGATGTGAAAAATCCCCCAGTAAATAAAATAAGGCTATTGCATTCCGTCACCCTGGCCACATCAGTCTCTGGTGGAATGGTTAGAACGTCTGCTCTGAGTCTGGGAGATTGGTGGTTCAAACCCCACCTACGTCATACCAAAGACTTTATTTTAAAAATGGTTCGTGCTGCTTCCTTGCTTGATGCTCAGCATTTAAGAGGATAGAGCAGGGACAAAACAATGCTGGAAAGGCAATGGGAAACCACCCATTATAACCATTGCCAAGAAACTGCTTTGGCAGCATCAACGCTTTGTAAGAAGCATGGTACAGGTTTTTTTGTTGTTGCTTTGGGTTTTTTTTTTACCCTGGCCAAATTCTGAATTCCATCGCTGGTTGGGAGCTGCTGCAGCAGCACTCTGCAATGGAGTGCTGACCTGTTCATAGTAAATACTTCACTTTGGAAATGCTTCACAACCGTTTGTGGCCACCATTGTGCCTCCCCAGAGGGGTAACAAACAGCAATTTGCGGTGTTGCGTGAGCTTTTCCCTCTTAACTTGTACCCCAGTGGTACCCAATGATGCTTTGCTTGTCATGTTGCACTTGATGGTTGGTGCATGATCTCCATGGCGGTCTATGCACAGTCATACGCATGTGCTTTCACGCATGAGACCTGCTTTTCATGATCTCTGCTTAAGAGCCATGACGGGGTCATTAGCAGCAGTTAATCCTTTTATTTTCTGTGTCAGTCCATCAATTATCCATGCATCCATGTCTCTGTGTATTTATACACACTTATTATCATTATTCAGTTGAAGCTCGTCGTGAAGAAAGGAGAAAAAGTGGAGAACGTGTACATGGGTGAGTGTTGCGCTGTCGTGCACCATCGTAAAGCACTGAGGGTGCAAAGGAGCTGTCGCACTGAAAGAAGACATTCAATTTTCAGAAAGCGTAAATTGCTTGCACCACTTTGGAAACAAAATGTACTTTACATCACGAGCAGTCGCACAAACATGCATTCCAAACACAGACCAAATCATTATGCAAACAGAACGTTCTTATGTCTGTTTTGGTCCATTAAGTTTAGAAGCACAATCATGTGGGCATACAGACGTGTGGATACACGTCATACATAGGAACACACATGCACGTGCAGTTGAACGATCGTAGAGCCCAAACTGCATTGGTGCTTCGTCGAGACCGTGTACACAGCAAGGTAGAACTTGTGTTGCAGAACATTTGTAATACACCTGCACCGCACGTGGTTTGGCGTCTCCCAAGGACCACACCGATGTGTATCAGCATCGATTGTTGATGGCAATGGAGTAAAAAGTGTCTTCCGCAGTCACTTGAAGATCACTCCGAAAACGGATGATTTCATAAGGCAAACTTTACTGCATTCAGAATTGTTTTTTTTTCAAAAATACTTGCGATGCCTTTTCTTGTTCCATTTCATTTTATCTGCTGATTAGTAAGGGGCCATTTGTTTATTATGTATCTATGTGGAGGGTGTGGGTGGAGCAGGTAGGTGGGTGGACGAAAATGAGAAATTTTAAAATTAAGAAAACGAGGGAATGGGACATTGATTAGAGAACGCAAAGCAGGTCGGGGAGTGTGGGAGGATTGGAGAGAGATAGAAAATACGTTTTGGGTAGGAGAGGGGAGTATGGCGAGGGGAAGGGCCAGGTATATGGCTGGCAAGATAGCTTGGAGCACCGTTATACAACAGGGGTCCATGGAACTCTTGTGGTTCGTGGTCACATTATTCAGGGTGCATAAAGCAAACTCAGGATCGTAGTTTTTTTATACAATGTCGATGCTCATGGATGAGATAGCCATAACAGAACAGAACAGTGGCAGGTGGCAAAACACCATGAGAATGAGAGAGTAGGAGGGGGTAGGAAGACACAGGACTCATGAACAAGTTCAAGCACAACAAGTAAGGGATTTAGAACAGGAGGAAAGTGGAGAATGAAAATGCAAGGGTAGAAATAAATGAAAGGTGGGTGGCAGAAGAGGGGAGTAGATACAGCGTGTCCATAAAGTCCTTGTGCAACTTTGAACTTTTATCGCGTGATGTACACGTGATACAAACAAACTGTAAATGGCATATGAAAGCATAATTCATCACGTGTCGTTAATGTTCATGTTGTTGTTATCCCCACGCTTTTTGAAAAAAATGGGGGGATATTGTAATTGTCTCTGTCCGTCCATCTGTCTGTCCATCACGCTATCTCCTAAACGGTTGGGAAACAGCCTTGATTTGGGAATTGCAGTCTTTCCTTCAGGATGTTACGTATAGTAAAATAACGGAATATTGGTGGATGGGGGTGGGAGGGAGATAAACTTTACTCCTTTCCTCTAACAGTCACTCAGTTTCTTCTCCCCAATCCTCCTTTGGTGCCCTTTCTTGTCTGAAATATTTTTTTCCACTTCACCCGCTCCCCTTGTGTGTGGGTGTGTATTATTTAGTTTACGGTCCTTAAGTTATTCCTCTCCTCTTAGAGCTCACGATGCCCCAGTTCTACAACTTTCTGCATGAGATGGAGCGGGCCCGTGCCTTCCTGAGCAGCCTGCAGTGAGGAAGACCCCATGACATGGCCACCGTGGCAGTCGCCGCGAGTCCTCTACACGTTGCTTTGTTACAATGGGTCCTTGAAATTTGGTGGTTAAACCATGCTGAGTATTCAAAGACCCTTGTTCATTTGGATTGTAAACATTCCAGTTCAATGTGACAAACTTTTGTCTTGTCATTTGAAAAGGTTATGTAAATGCATTGTAAAAGGTGCTAATTGGGACTTGACTGATTGACGATTAATATATGACTCGATGTGCAGAATCATTTTGGTTTGTCTCAAGGGTCTTCAGGCAAGATGATGGTAGTTTGTCATTGCTTTTTGGTTTGTTTGTTTGTTTTGGGGGGATTTCAAATTTTTTTGCAACAGTGATTGAATGATTTGTGCGTTTGAAATGTTCCCGAAAGTTGTGGCAAACAAGTAGTCCTTTGTGTGTGAAGCATACCTGATCATTTGAACTGTATTTCTTGCTTTTGCCTCAAAGATCACTGTTTTGGCAGTGGTGTTTGTATTTCACTTTGCCAAAGGTCCATGGTGTCATTTGTTTGTTATGGACTCACAAATGGTGGAATTTTATCTCCCTACTTGCTGGGCTCCTATCTCCTATCTGGGCTCCTATATTTTATCTCCTATCTCCCAACACACTCCCATCATCCATACTCATCATTTTCTCAATTTAGCCACCTTCTTCCTCCTGGTCGATCCCATATAAAATGAATTCCAGAAAAATTCATTCACTCTAATTGACAGAGCTGAATTTACCAACCAGCCGTCAGTCTTCTTGGAATACCAGTTGACCATGCGACGACTCTCAGAACCTTCATGAGAATGATGTCAAAGGCAATGGCAAGTGAGTTTGGGACCGACATGCAATGAGCAATAAAAAGTGGAAGGTATTGGAAATGGCCACGTGTTTGATTATGATCAAACTGCGAACTGAAACCAGACTAAACGAGAGTTCACAGAACATCTTACCCCACACAGTGTTCAAATACATAATTCAATTGAAACTAGAAGGGCACTCAGAAGAGCGCATAACTCCGCCATGCTGATTAGTTTACGATTTGTATTCCATTGATAGGCTGGATCTGGATTCGGACCTGAACTAAAATTTAATGGCCTTGTTCTTCTCACCTAACCAACTCACCCACCAAGTTTTGTTCGAATCCATCCACAACTTTTTGAAATATGCTATATATCATTTTAGCCCTGTCACTCAATGGTGAAGAATCACTTAAAAAAATTATCGGATCCAGATCCTGATTCGGATCTTGTCACATACCTAAGCTCTCCACAAAATTTCATCCGAATCTGTGTACAACTTTTTGAGATATTTTGTTCACAAACAGATAGATAGGGGGGAAAACATAACCTCCATTCACCTTCAGTGGTGGTTGTAATAAAATCCTGTAATGATTTTAAAGGTCATAAAAAAAAACTATTAAAAATCCGGAAGTTTGACACTGGCTATGACACCACCTTATTTACTCGTTACATTAGTTCCTCGTGCCTGTTGTTTGTGTCCTTTATGATGTCACTAAAAACATTACATTTCCTGCTTGGAATGATTTTCAATTTTGTTTAACTGCCAGACAGACAGAGTAAAACAATTCTCACTCCTCTGCACATGTGCGATCGGGACGAATTCAGAGGTAGAGTACAGCTAAACTACAGGTTTGTTTTCTGATTCGTGTTCAAAATATGTGATTCAATTGAAATGAAGTTGTTTCTCAATCATAAACTTTTGTTTGTGGATGGACAGACAGAGAGAAGTGAGCTGATTGCTTAACCTGGCTTTTTGCTTCACGTGCTTGGGGTAACTGGAGAGTTCATAGAACACTAACCAACGTAGTCTTGAGAAAAGGGACAAAGGAAGGATGCATTGAGGAAAACTCGATATGGCTCTACAGGTTGATCATTCTTCATGGAAATACTCTCACACCATCTGTGGAAGGCAACTACTTGTTTCTGCTTGCTGTTCAATCCTCTCACTAGAGCATGGTATTGATCTTGTGGAAGTAACTCTGTTAGTTTCCATACTAAAGCATTGAAGTAATGGAGCAATGTGAGCAACACTTTTGTTTGGTCGAGACGGCATCCAATTTTTCCAACTTCAGAGCCAAAGTACAACTAAAGGAAAAGATTTTGGAAATGAGCCTGATGCCTGATGGAGTTGTCTGCAGCCTGATGGAGTACTGCTCTCCCCTCTGAGTTGGTGCTCCTGTCTCTCACCTTTCTCGGCTTCATGCTGTAGAAACTGAGGCATTTAGGATCATTGGTATCTCCTGCGATGAGGCTGAGTCTTTGGGTCTCTCACTCTCTCACCACAAGCAGGTCGGTGGTCTTTCTGTCTTTTAGCGTCTCCTCTCTGGCCTCGAACCCCCCCCCACACTTTGTCTGAGATATGTCCCCCCCCCCCAATCCCCATATTTCCGCAGGGCACTCAAGGTCTGCCAGCAACCCCTTCTGGTAAAACTACCAAAATCTAGAATCACTGCTCACCTTCACCCTTTCATTCCTCTTTTTTCCCCCACCTTTGGAACAAACTCCACACTCTCTTCAACCCATCTCTTCACTTCCAGGTCTTCAAAACAGCTGTTCACCACCACCTCTAATTCAAAACCAATGATCTTTTCTACCCCCGCTTATCCACCCTAAACTCACTTCCTTCAAATTCCCTGTTTTCATTCCTGAAAGTCCCTGTAGTGTCCATCTTGTTTAACATGTGTACCCCACCCCATCCCTCTCTCTTCCACAGATCTCATGTCTCTGTTCCACACTGTTTTGTCCTTCCCTCTCCCACCCCTCTTGTCTCCTGCTCCCCTTGTTGTGCGTTTCTGTGTTTTATCTCTCATACGAGCCTCGACAGTGTATAAAGATAAAAAATATTGACCACAAGCTGATTCGTGTTCTACAGTGTTAAAAATACACTATGGCCAAAAGTATGCGGACATCCTTCAAATTAGTGGATTCGTCTATTTCAGCCACACCCATTGCTGACATGTATAAAATCAAGCACACAGCCATGCAATCTCCAGAGACAAACATTGGCAGGAGAATGGGCCAAACTGAAGAGCTCAGTGACTTTCAACTTGGCACCGTCATAGAATGCCACCTTTCCAACAAGTCAAATTTCTGCCCTGGTCGAGCTGCCCTGGTCAACTGTAAGTGCTGTTATTCTGAAGTGGAAACGTCGAGGAGCAACAACAGCTCAGACGCAAAGTGGTAGGCCACACAAGCTCACAGAATGGGACCGTTGAGTGCTGAAGCACATAGCACGGAAAAAACGTGTCAGTTGCAACACTCACTATCGAGTTCCAAACTGACTGAAAGCAACGTCAGCACAAGCACTGTTCGGCAGGAGCTTCATGAAGTGGGTTTCCATGGCCAAGCAGCCGCACACAAGCCTAAGATCATGCGCAATGCCAAGCGTCGGCTGGAGTGGTGTAAAGCTCACCGCCATGGGATTCTGGAATGATGAATCACGCTTCACCATCTGGCAATCCGATGGACAAATCCGGGTTTGGTGGATGCCAGGAGAACGCTACCTCCCCGAATGCATAGTGCCAACTGTAAGGTTTGGAGGAGGAGGAATAATGGTCTGGACCCCTTAGTTCCAGTGAAGGGATATCTTAATGCTACAGCATACAATGACATTCTAGATGATTCTGTGATTCCAACTTTGTGACAACAGTTTGGGGGAAGGCCCTTTCCTGTTTCAGTATGACAATGCCCCCGTGCACAAAGCGAGGTCCATGTACAGAAATGGTTTGGCGAGATCAATGTGGAAGAACTTGACTGGTCTGCACAGAGCCCTGACCTCAACCCCATCGAACACCTTTGAGATGAATTGGAACGCCGACTATGAGCCAGACCTAATCACCCAACATCAGTGCTCGACCTCACTAATGCTCTTGTGGCTGAATGGAAGCAAATCCCCGCAGCAATGTTTCAACATCGAGTGGAAAGCCTTCCCAGAAGAGTGGAGGCTGTGATAGCAGCAAAGGGGGAGACCAACTCCATATGAATGCCCATGATTTTGGAATGAGATGTTGGACGAGCAGGTGTCCACATACTTTTGGCCATGTGGTGTATATAATTCAACCGAAGTGAAAGAAGAGTTTTAAAAGCTGCAGAAAATAAAACCCAAACATTTGAATTGGAATTTTAGCACCGTTGATGCATTTTTGATACACCGCCTGTTACGCCACCTTATTGACACATTTCAAGAGCAAGCTGCAGGAATGTGTACAAGGTGTAAAATGGTTCCACAAACAGGTAAGAATGTGGACAACAGAGCGGAAGGGAACAAGTTGTTCTGGTTTAGAGGGATGGGGGCTAACAAGGACGAGGAGTGTGTTTTACCAAGAGTGCTGAATAACAGTGAGCTGATAGTGCAAGACCAGCACAGAGGTTGTATAAAAAGGAAAGTCCATCAACCTCTCTCATGGGATAGAAGCTATCCTTGTGCCTTGGAATTTTTTGGTGAGAACCAAATATTTCCCAGGGCTTTGGTCTCTGTTCTTCTTCATTCATATGCAGCCCAAGGTTGCAGGGTAGCATCATTGGGCAGGGTGTGGCTGTTCCATTCATGCAATTCCCTCTGCTGGTTCGGGCAGGATTTGGAACTTGACCATGGAGCCGGCAATAGCTCGCCTACTCTTCACAAAGGGCATCGTGAGATCTTTAACGTCCACCAACAAATACCAGCAGACGGGTCGCCCGGTTTAACGTCCATCTGAGGGACAGCACACACATTGATGAATCACCCTGTCAGTCCTTTTGTCTCTGTGTAACTCAGAGTGTCTGGTTTCAATGTGAGGAGCCATATTCCATGGTGTTTCATGCATGTTTTGTATGTTGTGATGAGCTGAGATGCACCAATAAATGAACTGATATTGCTGAGGTTGCCAAGAGTGTGTCTGTCTCAAACTCTGCTGATCTAATTTGGTCTGCCAAATACAGGTACGGTGAAAAGATTGCACGTATGCATTGGGTTGACAGTTATGTTCCATGTCGTAGACCATTGTCTGATCATCTGTGGGTTAGCCAAAAAAAAAAAGAGATACCGCTTCAAACTAAAGTAGATCTGCTGCAAGGTCGACTTGTTGGAAGAGTGGTACACGGGGTTATCCACGCAGGTACTTCGGTCCCTGTCACGGGAGAAGCTTGCATTCTACCAGGTGCTCACTTATAAGGCGACTCGGCATTGGGGGAAATCTATTTGAGACCAGCGCTGTGAAAGAAGCTTTATTGTGAGTTCTGTCTGTTGTCGATCTATATAATTGGTAAGACATGCAGCAAAGGCTTGAAGCACTTTAGAGATCAATTTGATTTTGCCACCAGGTCTTGGAGGATAGAGACTGAGAAGAAAGCTTTCCTTTCATTCAACTTTCATCTTCCATTTCTCATCTTGTCTTGGTGCACCTGACATCTCATCCACATGCGACCTTATTTTGCCCCAACGAGTTCATCAACTGACACCCTTTGTGTGAACGTGCCAAAGTCCAAGCTGATAGCTCACCTAAACTCCTTTGGCACTGTCTTCCCATCTATGGAATTGCCTTCTCCCGTCTGTTTCTGATGCCCACGCTGATCCTCCTTTAAGGCGGTAAACTCACAGCCATCTTCGATCTCCTTCAATGACATCCCCTTCGAGTACCCATCATCTTTTCTACGCAATCCGATCATGCTGATCTGTCAGGCCAGTTGGCCCCCTTGCATGAGCCCTGGAATCTGTGTCAACAAAACTGAAGTAATGAGTTCTAGATTGTCTGAGGATGAGAAGACATTGGATCGATTGCCGAGCAAGCTGAGAAATCTGAACACTACTTGCTTGGCAGCAGTTGTTTCTTTGTAGGACTCGATGAAGCTTGATTTAGAAACTGGGCACCTGTGTCTAAGAGGGGATCAATTGATGGAGTGAGATGCGGCTCGACTTGATTTCAGGATCAGGAAACAGATCCTTATTGGGAACAGAATAAGGGCTAAATCGGTCTTTCAGGGAAAGAGCAGAATGTTCACGATGTAGACTTCCCCTCTTTTGTCTCCCCTCTCCTTTTGCTGTCTTCCTTTTCTCAGTTATATTTTATTCCCTCCCCCTATGGTGTCACATTGGATTTACCTGGCCCCAAAAATATCTCATCAGGAGCACACCTGTATGTTCAAATATACAGCTGTTTAACACAGGTGACCATTGATGTAATACAAATAGTGATGTTGCAACTGATCCGCATGTGTCAATAACAAGTTAGTCATTCAAGCATGGTGCACAAATTATGTTTTGTGGCATCGGTGTCTGTGTTCTCAAATCCTGCTCTGATGCTCTTGCTTCTCCTCTGTCTGTGCTCTTTCAATGCTGATCACCTCTCCGCCGCCCTGGAAGTCAGATGGCATCACTCCTGTCCACAAGAAGGTGCAAAATCAGATCCTACTTTCAAGTCATGGAATATATAATTGATGCCAACGTTGTCATTCCTGTTTTCAAACAGTCTGATCTCCGACCATCAGTTTGGACGTTGTCCTGGTCCCTCAACTCTGGGCATGCTGCTGCTCTTCTCTGGTTGGTGGCCCTAAATCTTAAACAAGAAGTTATGACCGTCTCTCTGGACAGATATCGGGTATTCAATACAGTCTGGCATCATGCTCTGCTTGCCAAGCTCCTCTCTGAGTGGCATACAAGGTTGCCAATTCATACCTGTATTTCTGAGTTGCTCCCCTCATCCAGTCAATGGAGTGCTATCAGAGGAGCCCTCTCCTTTCCCTCTCCCAGTGGAGACTATAGGTCCAGACTTGTTCCTAATACTATGTATACAAACAATCTCTCGATGCTCTCAAAAGCCCTTTCCTTTTTGCAGACGACTCTACATTGTGCCGTACAGTGAGTATCGCCATCCCACTCACGGACAGACAGCAGCTGCATCACTCTCTGCTGATCTGGATTTGATTAGATGTCTTTAAATCCTGGCAAACCTCACCGTCTCACCCTCTATAAGGTCCGTCAAACTAACCCACATATATTAACATGGTCAGGCACTGCAAGAGGTTTAATCCCTTGCCCTTCTCGACCTCATCATCAGCCATGACCTCTCCTAGGCTGACTATAAAGCAAAGTTAGCCTCCAAAGCCAGCCTCAACTGCTTTCCCTTCCTTTTCTCGCTTACGCCTCACTCCTGTTGGTTTGGTTGCTATGCCGACGCATGTAAATATTGGCACCAACCTCACAAGTCGTTGAACTTTCTCATCCCAAGTCTTTCCTTGGAAAAAAAAATCAAAACTACTCATCCTACTAGGCTTTGTCCCTAGCTCAGTGGAGTTGTGCTTCACCTATGGGCTGGGACCTCAGCATCACATCTCGGTCCTGAATCCTGTGGAATTATTGGAATCCGCCGCGATGATGCCAAAGCATACGATCAATTGCTCTCACATCGTAGACAACAGGTCAGTGACCTGTGTGTCTTATAACCGCCTCTCCTGCATTCCTGCTTCATCTTCTTTCTCAGCCCCAGACACGTCCAGCTCCCCCAGGATGCACATGTTCTTCCAGTAATCCAATCTTGTTTAAACTCCCAAAATCAAGGCTCTCCGCCCACAGTCACTCTTTTGCTCTTCTTTTGTCCGTTCGCAGAAAAGACGGTTCAAATCCCACTTTACCCTCAACGAGTTCAAGCAAGCGGGGGCACACCACCAGTGTGACCACTCCTCATTTTCATAAATGCCAAGGTGAGCCAATGAAAAAAGCCAAGAATTCACAAGGTTTCGGAAAAGCGATGATAATAGAAAACCTATAGAAAACCAAGACGCCAAGGTGAACAACCAATAGCCAAGATCTTGTGAAAAAAAAGCCAAGGAGTGGTCACACTGGGCACCACCATCTCATGTGTTCCCCCCCGTCCTTCCCTACCCACAATCCTTTATCCACCCTCATTAACCCTACCCATACACAACCCTCTTACTCCAAGGTTACTGCGTTCTCTGTCCCCTGTTTCTGTTACTAATTGTCCCCCCACTGCTTGGTTTTTTGCCCCACTTGTCATGACGTTGCCTTTTTGCCTCCTGGCATCTCGCCCTTCCACTTGGTGAGAATTTGTATACAATTTGCTTCCTACAATCCCACATCCTCCACTGATTTGCCAAAGACTGATGTACCATACTCTCTGATAACAGAACGTTGGTTCCACCCAAAGCACATTGGAGGCTGAGGTCATGCTGGCCGGTTGCCATCCCTCTCCCAGCAGGAGTTAGGCAGGAGTTGTT
>CM068968.1:30792722-30805554 GCA_035128595.1 Eptatretus atami
GGGGAGGGGCAAGCTGGGTGTTTGATAGTGTGCATTTGCATTCCCTCCCCTTGGAAGTTCAACATTGTGTGTCGGCCATCATTGTTTATCGCACCGTGCGCTAACACACACAGACAGGTCAGGTGAGGGTTATAAAGGGGAAATGCCACGAACCTTTCCTCGACATGGCCGCCCCGCCTCGGCGCCAGCTGTTTACATCGTGCTTATTCCAGCGTCAGGGGCAACCGCAGTCGCCATGGAAACGTAACAACAGCCTCGAGGGTCTGACAAACCCAGACCCAAACGACCTCTCTATATATAGATAAGGAGGTCTAACAGGGCAGGGGAGTTTGAGTGGTCGATGAAGAACCATCAGCAACAACGATACGGTTTGTACGTATCGATATAAATTGCGAGGTACGTCACAAACGCGCGTGGTACGTCGTGGTTGAGGTTGCAGTTGTGAGGTCGGTCGGTATCGCACGGTGAAACGTTCCAACTGACGAACATAAAGCTGGAAAACGGCGATAAACAGCAAAACAAAACAAAACAAAAAAAAAGAAGAAATGAAATCCTTCGGGCGAGGTCCAATGACACGTGACGGACGGCGCTAATATTTACGCGCGTCGCCATAGCAACCGAGCCAACAGGAGCGCGACGTATGCGAGAAAAGGGAGGGCAAACGAAGTCAGTTGAGGTTGATGGATGATGGGAGGAGAGAGAGAGAGAGAGGGAGAGAGGGAGAGAAAGAAGAGACAGAAGAGAAAGGACGCGAGAGGGTAAAACTTCGGAGGGAGATAAAGCAAAGAGAGGCGTCATAAATAAAATAAATAAATAAAAATCAAGGCCGGGGTGGGGAGGATGCTGTCGAGATAGGAGGAGGTGAAGATCAAGATGGCTCGAGTAGGAGTAAAGGGTAACCTTGAGCTTGGGGCTTGTTGGAGTTAAGTGGTGGTCGAGGTGTTTGGTGGCTGGCAAGCCGCCACCAACGGGTATAGCGACGTCACCGGTGCCAGGTACGCTTCTCCTGGGATGTCGGCCTTACCGAAAATGATCAATATACTTCTCGTTGTCCTTTGTGTCTGTATAGTATTCAATTTCAATACATTTTTGAAAACATCTGATGTATGAACAAGGAAGTTGTTGGGTAGAGAGAGAGAGAGAGAGATAGATAAGATAGAGAGAGAGAGGAGAGAGAGAGAAGAGGAGTAGAGAGATGAGAGAGAGAGACAGGATAGAGAGACGTAGCAGGACGCCTGGATTAGGGGAGGAGGAGGAGAAGAGTAGAGAGGCGATGGCGAGTAGGAGGAGCGAGAGAGAGAAGAGGAGAGAGAGGAGGAGAGAGAGAGGACGGACGACAGAGAGGAAGCAGAGAGCAGAGAGAGAGGAGGAGAGAAGAGTACAGAGAGTGAGGAGAGAGAGAAGCCAGAGGAGAGAGAGGGAGAAGAGGGGAGAGAGAGGAGTAGACGCGGAATGAGAGAGAGAGAGAGAGAGATGATCAGCCATGACTAGTGAGGAAGAGAGACGAAGAAGAGGAGATGGAGGCTCGCGAGAAGAGGAGAGCGAGGAGACCGAGAGACGAGAGAGAGAATGAGAGAGAGAGAGAGAGAGAGAGAGAGAGAGAGAGAGAGAGAAGAGAGAGACAGAGAGAGAGAGAGAGAGAGGACACAGAGAGAGAGAGAGAGAGAGAGAGAGAGAGAGAGAGAGAGAGACAGAGAGGAGAGAGAGAGAAGAGAGAGAGAGAGAGACAGAGAGAGAGAGGACAAAGGTAAAGCTGCATAACCTGAAGATCATCCTAGATGAGATGGGCAGATTCAGAGAGGATTACAAGACCTAGTATATGGATAGATGAATGAATAAGCTGGGCAGAAATGTGTCAGGAAGTCATATCGTAAGGTTATTCATGGACGAAGTATGGGTACTGAAGTGCTTGAGAGATGAGGCAGGAGTAGGACTTGATAGGGCATTGAGAGATTCGCGGACCGTCAGGACTGTTGAAAGTAGGAACTGAGAAATATCGAAGTATTCAGCGACGCGGACTGAGGTGCAGATGCAGGAAAGAGGAGCAGAATCAGAGAGAACTTGCAAGAGCGTGAGAAGGAGGAGAGAATAGGTCGTCTGATTGTACATATGCTGTGACACAAAGAATAAGCAGGCAGAAAACTAAGGAGAGAGACAGGAGTAGGACGAGTATCGGAGCATACAGGCAACACATATTATGCGTCGGTTGGTCACGAAATCACACAGTATAGTAGAGTAGGAGGTAGAGGACGAGAGAAGATGAGAAGATAGAGAAGCTCGAAGAGAGGAGAAGAGGGAGAGATGAGAGAACAAGAAAGAGATTGAGAGAGAAGAGAGAGAGAAGAAGAGAGAGGAGAGAGAGAGAAGATGAGAGGAGAACAGATAGAGAGAGAACAGAGTAGAGAGAGAGAAACAGATAGAGTGAACGAACAAGAGTAGAAGAAGAGGGACAAGGGATACAGAGAAGAGGAGAGAGGAGGTAAGAATGCGGACAGATCCTGGGAAGAATTAAGATTCAGGACGCGAAGACTTGATATTGAGGCTAAAATGTAGAACAGATAAGGTGCGTTCGGACGTAGAACAGCTTGGTTCGTTGGATACAGCGATGGAAAGTGGAAGATAGGATTAGCTGAGGTAACTGAGGAGGAACAAGACAGGATGTAAGGCGGAGGGTCAACTAGATCAGAAGTATATGTACCTGACAGGGGGTAGTGTCATCGCGTAGCGATGGATCTGGAGAGTCAGTGGACCAGCAGTTGGTAGCGTGTGTACTGACTGATGTCATCAGAGTAATAATTGATTTCCATCGGTTGCTACCGAGAGAGCTAGTCACGTAAGTGAGTAGGCGTGTAGGTTGATTGTAGCAGATCGAGTGATAGATCGGCTTATGTAATGCACGGATATGCATGGTCGCATAAGGGAAGTTTACGTTATGTGAACAGAAGTAATAGAGTATGTAGTGGGTGAAGGAAAACCGGGGCGCGCGAATAAACATGTCGTGAAATGTTATGAGGGAGAGGGATGAGATCCGAAATATCCAGAAGGGCAGATGAAGGATACGTGTCATATGACTGATAAGAGCAGGTGTTTATTAACTGCAGGCCGACGGGTTGACCCGTGGATCGAGGTATCTATAAGCACACGCAGACTATGGTGAGAGGGTATAGAGTTATAAGGACAGATAAGAGAAGAGAGAGGAGAGAGAGAAGAGCAGAGACGTAGAGAGAGAGGAGTAGCACGAGAGATGAAGGAGAGAGATAATATACACAACATACAGAGAGAGACAAGATGAGAGACCACACCCATATATGATATCTATACAGATCACAGCGGAGAGAAATGAACCCGAAGAAGCAGTAGGAGAGCGAGGTCTAATGCTATGTCATAGAGAGAGAGAGAGAGAAGAGAGGGAGGAAGAGAGAGGAGAGTAGAGAGAGAGAGGAGAGAGTAGAGACACACGACACAATCACGCGCGGAGAGCATATATACACGAAATTACAGAGAGAGAAGGGAGAGAGAGAGGAGAGGAAGAGAGAGAGAGAGGAGAGGAGAAGAGAGAGAACGAACACGACAAGCGATATACTATGAGATCGCAGGACAAGAATACAGGAGAGAGAGAGAGAGAGGGAGAGAGAGAGAGAGAGAGGAGAGAGAGAAGAGAGAGAGAGAGAGAGAGAGAGAGAAGAGAGAAGAGAGAGAGAGACGACACAGTGATAGTCGGTAGTCGGAGCTTGATAGAGGGCAAGCATAGTGATAATAGTTACCAACAAGCAAGTGTAGCATGCGTAGTACGTCATTGCGTACTGGTAGGTGTACTACCCAGATCCTTTCATAAGAGCCAGATCGTAGTGAGAAGAGCAGAGGAGCAGAGGGGGTAAAGAAGTTGTGGTCACATGAGGGAGATTAATGACGAGAGCTACGCGAGTTGGGAGAAGAGAGAGAAGATAGAGAGAGAGCAGAGGA
Organism: Eptatretus atami; assembly: GCA_035128595.1. Classification (NCBI taxonomy): domain Eukaryota; kingdom Metazoa; phylum Chordata; class Myxini; order Myxiniformes; family Myxinidae; genus Eptatretus; species Eptatretus atami. Next base: position 30,796,686 of record CM068968.1, read on the forward strand.
GAACACAGATTAATGATTAGTGAGAGTTCAGATAAGACAAGACGGATTGACAGAGAGTGAAACACGATATGAACAGGTGATGACAGAGCATCGAGAGAGATAAGATGAGTGAAAATGTGCAGTTCACAGTATCTTGACACAGCCAGTGCAGGCATATGCTGGCGACGAGCAGCGCGGCAGTGACTTAGTAGGGACCACTAGAGCCGAGCGGACGCGTAGTTCGAATATATATATATATAAAAATGAAGTACAGCAGCAGTACGAAGAGAGAGGAGAGGAGATGAGAGAAGAGGAAGAGAGGAGAGAAGCAGAGGGCGAGAGGAGTAGAGAGGAGAGAGAGAGAGAGAGAGAGAGAGAGACTGCACTCCGCAAATAAATGGAAAAAACGGAAAGGGGGGAGGGTGGCAAACTACTTTAAAAGTAGTTTTTTTCCCCATTGTATTACGTCATGTTTAATTTATTATGAGAAGTGTTCAGTCTTCTTAAGCGTTTTCTCCAAAGTTTCTTTGTGGCCATTTTTCTAAAATTGATTAAACAAGCTATCGAATATATAAATATATATCTCGGTCCACGGAGGAGCGAAACAACATAGCCGCATGTTCACACACTCATAGTATATCAAAAAGCAATGGGGAGACGAAGACATGTCGCTGAGAGTGATGGGGGACCGAAGGGAAAGGGGAGGTGATCAGCGAGAGTGGAAGAGAGTTCGTAGGTGTTGGAGAAAACAGGTCGAGGTATGTATGGGCAGCACTCTTGAAAAACTGGGGGGAGCTGCACAAGACAACAGATGCAAAGATTCTCTTGCATAGATGAGAGAATAGAGGAATGAAGCAATGGAGGTGAGAATCTCACTTATAATTGGGGAGGGTAATTAGGTGGTGTGGGATTCTGAAAGAATGCGCGAGACCTGGGTGAGCTAGGGTAGGACAGAGGGATGAGAAAGCAGGAGGAGCAAGACCATAAATTGAGGGAATGGAAAAATGATAGTCCACCAGGCTGCCTGCGGTGAGCGAGAAGTAGACCTTGGGACTCGGCTACCTGCTGGGAGATGCCAATAACACTAGACTTGGCTACCTGCCGTGAGATGCCTTGGACTTGATTGCCTTCAGGGAAGCAAGATAGGAAGCAGCTGCATCAGCCCTGAGTGGGGACCTATCATCCATATGACACTTTGGATGTAAGCCTTACACACTGTATTGAGCACAGTGTGGCTCAGAATGGGCATAGCTCTTGAGAGAAAACCAAGGTGTTCAACCTTATAATCCAGCTTGACGGTGTGGTTTGCCCAAGATAGGCTGTGATAGGTTGTGAGGCCTCGGAGATCCAGGAACTGCAAATATTCCAGGGATGGGCTGAATAGGTAAACTTGGAGGGGGGTTGAGAGGGGGGTTCACAGCCCATACTTGCGGAGGAGCGAGAGCGTGGTTGACAGACATATCTTGAGTGGCTGACCGATTATTTATTTATTTTTACAGGTGCAGTGATGATGGTCACAGTCGTCTGCCTGTCAGAATAATGGCGTGCTGTTCTGCATCCGGTGGAGTCATCCGCAAAATGGTGAAGATAATTTTCCCGGGAAGGAGAGATGTCATTGATATCGATCAATAATAAGATCAGTCCTAAAATGCTGTCTTGCGAAACATCAGCCTCAAGAACGGGATCACGAGAAAATGCCATCAAGAGCAACCCTTTGTGTCTTCTTGCAGAGAAAATCTGATAGTCATTCAAGGAGGGGTCTCCCCCCACCATTAATAGAAAACTTTGAAAGTAAGGCTAAACATCAGACAGTATCAAAAGTTCAAGACCTTCTGTCTTCTACCACCTCATGTCTGGTCTTGCACCCTCTGCCCTCTATGTGCTTTCTCCTGACCATGTTTCTGCTCTCTGTTTGTCTCTGTCTGTCTCTCTCTATCTCTCTCTATGTATTTGTGTGTCTCTCTATCTGTCTCTGTCTCTGTCTCTGTCTCTGTCTCTCTGTCTCTCTCTGTCTGTCTCTCTCTGTCTGTCTCTCTCTCTCTCTCTCTCTCTCTCTCTCTCTCTCTCTTGTCTCTCTCTCTGTCTCTCTCTCTCTGTCTCTCTCTCTCTCTGTCTCTCTGTCTCTCTGCTCTCTCTGTCTCTTCTCTCTGTCTCTCTCTCTCTGTCTCTCTCTCTCTCTCTCTGTCTCTCTGTCTCTCTCTCGTCTCTCTCTCCTCTCTCTCTGTCTCTCTCTCTCTCTTCTCTTCTCTCTCTCTCTCTGTCTCTCTCTCCTCTCTGTCTCTTCTCTCTCTCTGTCTCTCTTCTGTCTCTCTCTCTCTCTGTCTCCTCTCTCTCCTCTCTCTCTTCTCTCTCTCTCTCTCTTCTCTCTCTCTCTCTCTCGTCTCTCTCTCTCTTCTCTCTCTCGTCTCTCTCCTTCTAATCCTGTCTCTCTCTCCCTCTGTCTCTATGTATTTGTGTATATATACAGTATGTGTGTGTCTCTCTCTCTCTGCTGGGAACACACGGTCCACCAGCAATCTCCTGGTGAAACTCCCAAAATCCAGAATCACTGCTCACCTTCACTCATTCGTTCCTCTTTCTTTTGCACCTGTGGAACCAACTTCCATATTCTCTACAATCTCATTTGTCCCTCTTGGAGTCTAGGGCTTCATGACAGCTGTTCACCACCATCTCTTGTGTTCCTCCATCCAAAACCATGATCTTCTCAACCCCTGTTAATCCACCCCAAACCCACCTCCTTCAAATTCCCTGCTTTCCTTCCTGAAAGTCCCTGTCGTGTCCATCTTGTTTACCCAATGTACCCCACCCCATCCCTCTCCCTTCTACAGATCTCCTAATGTCTCTGTTCCCTACTGTTTTGTGCTTCACTCTCCCACCCCTCTTGTCTCATGCTCCCTCGATTATATGTTTTGTTTGTTTGCTCTTATACGAGACTCGACAATGTATACAGGAAAAAAATATATATACATATATACTGTACATATATATATATATATAATTATATATATATATATATATATATATATATATATATTGCTGATTGTACATGTATGCAATAAGACAATTGATCAAACATTCACATCCTACATTAATGGAGTTGTTACTTTTAAAGGAAACAATATTTAGTTATTTCAGTGTTGTTTTGAGGCCAGAAAGATATGCTGTTAATTTACCTTCTGATATGTGGTTGATGGATCAAAGCAGAAAGCAATTTATCCAGAAAAAGTATCATATATGGATTTTGGAGATGTGTAGCACAGTAATAGACATCTGAATACAGTACTGTAGTACACACAGGAAGTGGTGTCTTTTTTAAGTTTGGCATGGTGAAGTGTGTCTGTGAATGTTCATTATTTTACAAACTACATGAACATCACTTTGCTGTAAATGTGCACATGCAGCATGCTACTAACACATTTTACCTTATTGGAGGTTTTACAGGGAATCAATATCAATATTAAGTCTTTATTTGGCCCTGTACTGAAACCTGCAAACAGACTTTTAATCTTCCTCCTGTTGCGTGGTCAATGTATCAAAGCACAAAGCAGTTCTGAACATGTTACTGTAGTACACATCCATACATACATACATACATACATACATACATACATACAGATGGAGCATATGCCACAGTGTGTCGCCGTGTCCACTTTCCACCGCTAATCCAGGGGCCTCTGTATGGCCACCCCCCAGGCAGATACCTGGCCTATCCCTATCTCCTCGGGATAGGACATTCCAGCCACCCACCTGAAGGGACCACCTCAGGTTAACCAGAGGAGACTGCCGTCTGGTGGATGACACCTCAGCACTATCCTACCACACACCACCTAGTGTGTTTTTAGTTGTGTGAAATGTTTTTATGGTGGCTAGAGTGCAAATCCTGCCACCAACCTCCTAGGAAAGGTAACCCACTGCGGGACACTGCAAGAGGGTGTCTGTGGGCACAGTTGGGCACCAGATATGGATGGCCATTGGCTCACAAGGAGCTCCTCCACCCTTTGCCAGGTTTTCTTTTTTAGTCCTGCTGGGTGTCCATATCCACACACCCTCCTCACCAGGAGGACCTGGTGGGGGGAGCCAGTTTAGTCACTGACACTCGACCATGAACATATTATTACAGGTTTTATATGGTACCTGCAGCAAGTCACAAATCTGATCTAACAAACTGACAAACTGGGTTCTGTGCCACCATATCAGCCAAGCTGCTCTGTACCGTCTGACACAACACAGTGCAGACCTCTCATCCTCAAGCGATCCTCCAAACCAAGCCTCCGAGTATTACAGGTGGATTACAGGTGCACACTTCTGCGCCCAGCAGGTGGGGAACCTTGAGTATCAGCTCCTTATCCATATCTAGGGTGACCCCAAAAAAGTGGACCTCGGGAAAAGTCCAATCAAACTTAACAAAATTTGCAGATCATATTACTCACTCATAATGACTATCCATCTACCCATTGGAACCATGCATGTGCAGAGCGTTGGTGCTGCCGAAGCAGTCTCCTGGGCTATTGGGCACAATCCTGGACGGGTCGCCGCTCCGACGCAGGATACTCGAATGGCTCAATCATCCCAGCAAGCTGGTACTCATTTTGCCAACCTCAGAAGGATGATAGGCTGAATTAACCCCACCTGGTATTCATTGAATGGAAGATAATGAAGATATCTGAAAATTTAAGTTCTGTACAAAGAAATTTGACAATTTTACAATGAAATTACTGACGACGTCGATGTTTGATGATATGCTCCGAATGGGCACCATTTCGCTCAATGCAGAGGACCACACGCCGAGCAAAGTTATTGATGACTTGTATACACTGTTATTGGAATTCTCCTCAAGCTTTCTTTGCTGATATTGAGCTCTTGACAGCGTTGCGGAAGAGATTTCTTGGGACTACAGGCGACTGAGTCAGCAAAGGCAGTAAAATTCTCGGGTGACCTTCCTGATTTCGGTCGACCAGAGTGGCCTCTGTTTGGTGAATTCATTTTCACGACTGCATCATGTTGTCTACATTTTTTCACAAACCTTTGAATTTGAGACTTGCTGGCCATGCTTTTCCTTGTTCTTGTTGCTAAATGTGTGCGGAACAGGTGCCTTCTCTGTAAGAACGAATTTGTCCGGAGATAGTTTTCGACAGAAAATTACTTTTCTTCAGGTGTCCACGGCATGGCGTGTGAATGTCACGGGTTCAAGGAATAGGCACATACACTCTCCCTTAACTCAGTTCAGACCTCCAGAAAAATTAAAGAAATTTAATGAAAACTGTGAAAGTTATTAAACCTTTCCCGGGTCCCACTTTCGTTGGGTCGCCCTTTTAGGTATCCGTTCCCCATGAGTGGTTATTAAACATACCACAAAGTCTTTGAAGTTTCATGAATAACCAAAACCAAGCTTGTGAAATGGGAGAAAGCTTCCACCTGTTTCTCCACTAATTATGAAATGTTGTGGGAGGATCAAGCAGTCACCGACACACTGAACCTTGACCTTCCTCCAGTTAATTTGCACCTGACAGGTCCTTACTGCAGTAGTTGTAATATTTCTGCATGACGCAGCTCTTCTTCGTGTAAAAATCATTGATCAGTATTATTATTATTTCGTGTGCAGCCTGTGGACGGATCACTGCTGGGAGTGCGGCTGTGCCGCTGATGCAGTGCCCCCTGTTACCAGTAAGCTGGTACTCATTTTGTCGACCTCAGAAGGATGACAGGCTGAGTCAACCTACCTAGTGTTATTTAACGTAACATTGAGGGCCGAATTTAGATTCTAGTTGAGACCCGAATCCAGATCAATAGCTAAACTATTCAGACTGGTCAAGGTATGTGCTCTATATCCGAAACTGAGTGTCCTAGTTTCATCCTGCAGCCAGCTTCAATATGAGGAATATGGTGGATCATGCATATGGAGCATGGGCAGGATAACTTAGACTATAATCCTTAGAGGTATGCACACTCGCCTCTGAGCTGTCTAGCCTGGGCCTGAACCTAGGTCCAGCTATATAAATGGTCATCCTGGTGTGATGCAGGCAGGGCGTGTTTATCCATTGCAGGAAAGCCAGAGGACGCGCCTGCTCGCACTCATTGGTGGACATTAAATATTCTATGGTGTCTTTCGTGAAGAATCTGCGAGTTATCACCAGCATCATGAAACAAATTATACAAGTTCTTGCCCAAATCACAATGAGACCACTGTTGGACCTAAAACGTTCACCGATCGATCCCCTTAATAAGGTGGGAATAATTGTGGCCGTTAAAGAAAGACAGTAGTAGTAGTAGTCGTAGTAGTAGTAGTAGTAGTAGTAGTAGTAGTAGTAGTAGTAGTCGATCGTAAAAGCCCCCAATAGTATATTCTATAATAAAAAAAATTGCCATGGCCCCCAATTATTTGGGGTTTTCATTCTCGATTATCCACATTACCCTGTTCTTCCATAGACCTTGACGTCAAACTTTCCAATGAAGGTAGTCTTAATGCGTTTTGGAGTAAATTTATTATATCATACTCTAACTCGAAGGGCACTTGGTTGAGCGTATACCTCCGCCAAGCCATGCCTGATCCATGAGAACATATCGGGCCTCATACATTTTTGAAATATCATGCCATACAGTACTACTATATATCGTTTTTGGCCCTTTCTCTCAATGGTGAGAATCACTTAAAAAGTACGAGTAGTCGGATCCGGATCTTCACCAAAATCTAATCAGTTCGTCCTTGTCACACACTCAAACTGTCCACAAAATTTCATCCGGATCCATCCACAACTTTTTGAGATATCCTGTACACAAACAGACAAACAAGCAAACAGACAAGCAAACAAACAAACAAGAAGACGTCGTGCAGAGCATGACACTTGCAAACTCCATAAAACAAATTTGACCTCAAAAATAATTGGTGGTTGAATTAATTGAACTGAAATAAAACTTCTCTTCAAATTTCCAGTCAATCGGACAGAAATTGAGGATTTTAGAAATACCACTTTAGTTGTTGACTTTGGGCCTATGTTGACCTTTTGATCGATTTTGACCTTAAAAATAATTGGATGGTTGAATTCAGTACCTAAAATATATATCCTCTTCAAATTTCAAGTCAATCGGATGAAAATGAGGAATTTAGAGATCTCACTTCAGTTGTTGACTTAAGGCCCAGTCCACACTTTGACGTTTTAGCCAGCGATGGCAACGTATTAGAATGTATGTAAAACGCTGGCTTACGTGAACTTTTGATGTTTTTTAAAATAAGATTCGGACGTATTCATAACGACTTGGTCTTATGCATAAAGTATTAGTAATGGACACAGAACGTTCGTGTGTTATAGATAAACTTATACCAACGAATGCTGAAACCTGTTGTCGGCGTTCACAACCTTGCCCAACGATAGTCTACTCATGCATAGCACGCATGCACGCAATCGCCGACGATGCCGTGGCGTAGGTTATGGAAAGGCTGCCGCACAAACGATTCAATCATAACCGCCGCAGAAATGGAAGTGTCAACTCGCAGTCACACCTTGGCGACTTGCGCGACGATGCCGACCTCTGAAAATAAAAATGCGTCTAAAACAGCTGGCGCACGTCGAATACGGTATGGGTAAGTTTGGTATGCGTGAATAGAACGCTAAAGTACGCTATCATACGTCCTATTAAGTGGAGTACGTCTTGTAATATTAAGCATGTTGAAAATTTACGACGTACTTGCCGTATGACACACCGTTCCGTAGTGAGGGAATAAGTTGTACGCACGATAGCGATCGTTGACACACATCGAACACACGTTACTTGTAAGGTACTCAAAGTCGAAACACGTCAACGGTAATGGTTAGCGTCAGTGTTCCAGACTCCCGGTTTTTTTTTTTCTTCGGTATGACGGTGTTCAGTGTACAGTGCGGTTATGATTTAAATCGTTGAGCGGCAGTCTATTAATTATATTATATTAACACACCGCACTAGAAATCGAACGTGTCAACATCACCGTCATACCGAAGGAAGAAGAAAAAAAAATTAAAAAAAAAATTAAACCAGGGAGTCTGGAACACTGACGCTAACCATTACCTTGACGCTGTTTCGACTTATGAGCACCTTACAAGTAACGTGTGTCGATGTGTGTCAACGATCGCGTAACGTTAGTACAACACGTAACTCATAGCTTAGAAATAAGTTTCTGGGTACGCTAAACATTACCTCGACGTGTTCGACTTATGAGTAACTTACAAGTAACCGTGTGTCAACGATCGCCGTGACGTGCCTACAACTTATGGCGAGCGTTATGTGGAACGTGTGAGTCATACGCTGGCATAAGTCGTAAAATTTCAAGCATGGAAAGCTTTGAGGACAACGAAAAGTACAACGTTTAAAAGCCAGCTGCAACGACGTATGGCAGTGTTTTTCAGAGCGTGCTCTCAATGTTATCAAAACTTACCCATATACGTATTCAGAACTGTACCAGCGTTTTAGACAATTTTTACAAAAATCGGCATACGTGGCTAAAACGTAAAGGTGTGACTGGGCTTTAGGCCTATGTGACCTTTTGGCCTATATGACTCTAAAATAATTGGCTGGTTGAATTCAGTGACCTGAAATATAAATTTTCTTCAAATTTCAAGTGAATCGGATGAAAATTGAGGATTTTAGAAATACCACCTTTGTTGTTGACCTTGGGCCCATGTTGACCTTAAAAATAATTGGTTGGTTGAATTTAGTAACCTGAAATATAAATCCTCTTCAAATTTAAACTCGATTGGATGAAAATTGTGGATTTTAGAAATACCGTCTTAGTTGATGACCTTGGGCCTATGTTGACCTTTTAGTCGATGTTGACCTCAAAAATAAGTAGCTGGTTGAGTTCATTGACATAAAATAGAAATCCTCTTCAAATTTCAAGTCAACCGGATGAAAATTGAGG
>CM068968.1:30805819-30820668 GCA_035128595.1 Eptatretus atami
TTTTGACCTCAAAAACAATAAACTTCTTCCTTATGACAAACTCTACCATGTGGTGAACTTTCGTGAAGATTGGTTTAAAATTGTGACCTGCAGGTGACAAGCAAACAGACAGACAAACAGACAAGCCGGCAGGCGACGAGGGATCCGCTAGGGTCGAAGCGCTGGATACGATGCTTTTCATTCTACTGATCCACCGACGAAGTTCATTGCCAAGACGTATTGGTTCACATACATTGTTCCTCTGCCTGGCAAGATTTTTCCTATTGCGAATTTTGCCAACTGGCACTCCTCATAAAAAAATGACGTTAATAGACACCTATTTTTGAAGGACTACCATTTGAAAAAATAATCGGTTTGCTGGTTTGTGCTGTGGAGCCTCGCGTTGCAGACACACACACACACACATACACACACACACACACACAGACGGAAAACCCATAAACTTCTCTCAATGCTCTTATTTGACCACACCTCCTGAGCCACACAATATTTTTCATAAGCCACGCCCCACTTTCCATAAGCCACCCACTTTCCTACGCCACTCCAACTTTTCATCAACCACGTCCACTTTCCCTAAGCTCCGCCCACTTTCCTAAGCCCCTCATAAAAAATGACGGTGAATAGACACCCGATTTTTGAAGGACGACCATTTGAAATAAAACCTCAATCAAAAATCGGCTCGAGTAAAATTTTCTAAATATCTCGAAGTGTTTAATTCCGAAGTCTCGTTTCTCTACATTCAAAACTGAAGGACAAGTATTGAAAATACTGTACGCGGTTTTTCAGCTGCTGCACAGCAACAGTGGTTGCTCAGCAACGAAATCAAACGCGCACCTTTCCAGACCATATGGCACCTGTTGGCAAAGTTTCATCGAAATCTGTTCGCTGGTTCGTGCTGTGGAGCCTCGCGTTGCAGACACACATACACACACACACACACACCACACATACACACACATACACACACACAGACAGACAGACAGACGGAAAAACCGACAATAAGGGATATCTAGCATATATAGCGAATCCAACAGACAGAATAACAAAATCGACTGACCAATACTGTATCGTTGATAAATCTTCGATTTTGCAAGTAATAAACAGACAGAAAGGGATGAAAACATCACCTCCTTCGCCTTCGTTGGTGGAGGTAATAAGTGCTAATTCATTGTGTTTTCATCCTCAGGCTTTGTAAGGAGCCATGTCATCAAAGGTTGACCCTGAAATCCTGCGACTGTACACCATTCGTCGGCGCCTCGGAAAGGGGGTATGTTGGCTACTTCCTTATTTTCCAAACAAATCTCGGGTATTTTGTTTAAAATAAATGTTTATACACTCCGGTTAGATTCTTCCAGAATTTAATATCTGTCTTTGATGTCGAAATTGAATTGTTAACTTCGATAGGACTCCGATAGTATTCACTTTCTTAATCTTCCACTGGATGCACTGTGATTCAATTCATTGGAGTTCTTCCCTTCCCATTCATGATCTTTTCTTGTTGTTGCTAACTTTTCCCAAAGGTTCCTACCTGCCCTTCACTGTCGGTCAAAACGCCCTAATCCTCCATGAGTCTCGACGTTGTTGAGAAGGACTACTTTTTATTATCATTGTTTTTTGTTATTGCGAAACAATGTAGGCTGGAGTGATCTATAAGTGTAAGTGATGGAGTGATCTGTAGTTTTAGGAAGCTCTTATGCAGTTGACACGACTCGTGGTGCAGGTTCATGGTGCGGTGTGGAAAGCTGTGGACCGGTGGACAGGCGAGGTCGTGGCCATTAAGAAGATCTACAATGCTTTCCGCAACTTAACCGATGCACAGGTACAGTCGAGAAGTTCTTTACATCTTTACATCCTTGCAGGAGATTCTGTAATACTTTACCTTGGTTGGTATCTCCATTTGTGGGTTTCGGGACGTGGGAGGAAGTTCTCCCAGAACTCAAAATCTCCACCTCCTAATTTTTTGGTAAAGGATCGTGATTCATGAACCAAACTGTGAAGCTTCGTTCTCATTGCCTCGTTCCAAGGGCTCTTTTCAAAATCTTCACTGAACCTCTGACAGCCTCCACTTTTAGCTCGTTTGGAGTGATAGTCCCTGGAATGAGTTTTATGTACTGTACTCAGTGAGGGTTTTCTTCATCATTCCTGTAGCTCCGACTATCACTGGTACAATTTCAGCTTTCTTCAATTTCCAAGTCCTCTTGACCTCATTTTTCAGATCCTGGTATTTGGTCATTTTCCTGATTTCTGTAGTAGTTCGTCCAAAGTCATTGATAACTGAGACCTCGATCAACAATGCTGACTTTTCCTTTTTGTGTTTGAGCACTATGTCTAGATGCAGTGCTTTGTTTGCAATGTTCACACTTGACAGGATCATCGTGTCATGCGTGAGTATTATTTGTTCATTTTCAAGGATCGGATTTGGTTTGTGTTTCCATGATTGTTCTGGGACCGTGACGTTGAAATGTCTACCGATGGGCCAGTGGGTTACTCTGCAAACGCTGTCGTGTCATTCTGTGTACAGCTGTTCAGACATGAGTATTTTACATCCCAAAAGGAGGTGATTGCTACTTTCTGGTTCTATCCCGCAAAACCTGCATTTGTCTGATTGGCTCAATCCCCTCATTTGTTTTTAAAGGCAACAGTGTAGTGTCCTTGGTCTTGGGCATTTATGATGACTCGTTCTCCATCCCAATTAATTTGACCTCTTCTGAACCATTCCAATGAACCTTCCTTGACGATCCCTGTCCTGTCAAGCTCTTTTTTTTCAATCTTCCTGCTCTTTAGTCATTCCCATTTGTCAGAGTATATCTGCTGATATCTGTTTTTTGTAATTTTCCTTTTTTTTCTTTGAAATCATTGGGGCTGTGTTTGTTTCTGTTTCGTTTTCCTGTGTAGTATCCACCATTTGCACCTGTTTTTTGGAAGTTTGTTGTTCAATGGATTAAGGATCCCTTTTCTGGTTTGTTGTTTTCTTGCTCGTGTACAAATCTCATCCGGTAGTCTGTTGAGCTTTTCACATATTCTGCTAGTCCGACACATGATGTTCTGTGCACTTGGTTAAACTCCATCAAATCACCTCCTCTCTCTTGTCTCGGTAAGTACAACCAATGCATTGGTTTTTGTAGAACATCTTGTGCATAGTGAGACGTTTCCTTGTTTTGGTGTCTAGATTGTTGATCTCCAATTGTGGCCAGTTTATAATTACACAACTGTATTGGAATACCGGTACTGCAAGTTGGTTTATAGCTTTGGTTTTGTTTCTTGGGGAGAGGGATGACTTCAGAATTAGCCTTATTCTGCATAGGTACTGTTTACTGATTATTTTACGCATTTTTTGTGTTGTACCTGGGGGCCTTCGTCGATTCCGAGGTATTTGTAGGATGCTTTGTTTTCTAGTTACTGTATCGTTGTGCTTTCATCGATTGAGATGTTGTCTGTTCTTTTTGTTTTTCCTTGTATAAATTTGCATTTGGTGCATTTGTCAAGACCAAACTCCATTTGGATGTCCTCCGAGTACTGTTTTACTAGTTTCAATTGATCTGCCAATTTGTTATCATTTGGGGCAAAGTGTTTTAGATCATTCATGTGCAGTAGGTGTATTACCTTTCTTGTTTCTTTGGTCATTTTCCTGTTACATGTCAGATTGTATCTGTGTCCTTGTTCATTGATGAGGTTACTCATTGGGTCCAGAGCCAGACAAAACAGGAGGGGGAAAGGTTGTCACCTTGTAAGATACCATGTCATATCTTTACCGCTGGGATTTCAATCTTTCCATTTCACATGATGGTAGTATCAGAGTTGTGTTCCAGAGCATCATTGCTTTCTCAATCAGAGTGACTATCTTGGGGTCAATTTTGTATACTTGCATGCATTTTACAATCCATGAATTTGGGACACTGTCAAAGGCTTCTTTGAAAATCTATCCAGACTGTGTTGGCTTGTCGAAGCTTGCAGTTTTGGAGGATGGTTTTATTTAACAACAAATGGTCTATTGTTCCATAACATCCCCTTTTATATCCTTTCTGCCTCTGCCTCGAAAGCTACCTGTTGAGTGAGGTGTTCATACGTTGCATCGGTGATTATATTAAAAGTTTGTATGTTGTTGGTAGGCAAGTTATTGGCTCGATATTTGTTGGATAGATGGGTTTCTTCAGATTTAGAAATCAGAAGAGTGTTGCCTTCTGTGAGCCATTCGGTCATCCCTTGGATGAGTTTGTTAAATGCTCGAGCATAGTGAGGGTGGACAGCATGTAGGTGCTTAAGTCAGAAGTTTGAAATCCAATCAGGGCCTGGGCATTTGATGTTTGGTGCTTTTGCAAGATGTTTTCTAAGTTTTTCCTCGTCAATTGTCAGTGGGGGCATTTCCTGGAGCTGTTTCTTTTTATTTTCCAAGTGTCGTATCCAATCTGCTTCCTTATTGTGTTCTTTTTCGTCTTCAAATATACCTTTCCAAAATTTTTCTCGGTCTTGTTTTTAAGGGGGAAGTGTCACTTAATGTTTTTGTTTCCCTCGCTCTCGGTGAAATTTTTTCTGTTTTTTTCAAACTGTTGATTTTTATTTCTTCTGTTGTTGGCTTCATCGTCGTTTTTTTTTTTTTTCCTTCTAATCTGTGATTGGAGTTATATGGACATCTTTACATCCTTCTGGGAGGTTTTGTCAATCCTTACATCATTGCGGGAGGTTCAATCAATCTTTTAACATCCTTGTTGGAGATTCTGTCAATCTTTACATCCTTGTGGGAGTTTCTGTCAATCTTTACATCCTTGTGGGAGGTTCTGTCAATCTTTACATCCTTGTGGGAGGTTCTGTCAATTTAACATCCTTGTGGGAGGTCTGTCATCTTTACATCTTGTGGAAGGTTCGGTCAATCTTCACTTGTGGGAGGTTCTGTCAATCTTTACGTCCGTTGTGGAAGGTTCTGTCAATCTTTACATCCTTGTGGGAGGTTCTGTCAATCTTTACATCCTGTGGAAGGTTCTGTCAATCTTTACATCCTGTGGAGTCTGTAAATCTTACATCCTTGTGGAGGTTCTGTCAATCTTTACGTCGTTGTGGAAGGTTCTGTCAATCTTTACATCCTTGTGGAGGTTCTGTCACTCTTACATCCTTGTGGAAGGTTCTGTCAATCTTTACATCCTTGTGGAGGTTCTGTCAATCTTATCATCTTGTGAAGTTCTGTCAATCTTTACATCCTTGTGGGAGTTCTGTCAATCTTACAATCCTTGTGGGAGTTCTGTCAATTCTTTACATCCTTGTTGGAGGTCTGTCAATCTTACATCCTTGTGGAAGGTTCTGTCAATCTTTACATCCTTGTGGAGGTTCTGTCATCTTTACATCCTGGGAAGTTCTGCAATCTTTACATCTTGTGGAGGTTCTTGCAATCTTTACATCCTTGTGGGAGTTCTGTCAATCTTTACATCCTTGGGAGGTTCTGTCAATCTTTACATCCTTGTGAGGTTCTGTCAATCTTTACATCCTTGTGGGAGGTTCTGTCATCTATCTCTCCTTGTTGGAGTTCTGTCAATCTTTACATCTTGTGGAAGGTTCTGTAATCGTTACATCCTTGTGGAGGTTCTGTCACTCTTTACATCCTTGTGGAAGGTTCTGTCAATCTTTACATCCTTTGTGGGAGGTTCTGTCAATCTTTACATCCTTGTGGAGTTCTGTCAATCTTTACATCCTTGTTGGAGTTCTGTCAATCTTACATCCTTGGGGAATTCTGTCATATTTACATCCTTGTGGAGGTTCTGTCAATCTTTACATCCTTGTGAAGTGTCTGTCAATCTTTACATCCTTGTGGGAGTTCTGTCAATCTTTACATCCTTGGGAGGTTCTGTCAATCTTTACATCCTTTGGAGGTCTGTCAATCTTTACATCCTTGTGGAAGTTCTGTCACTTTACATCCTGTGGAGGTTCCTGTCAATCTTTACATCCTTGTGGGAGGTTCTGTACATCTCTCCATCCTTGTTGGAGGTTCTGTCAATCTTTACATCCTTGTGGAAGGTTCTGTGAATCGTTACATCCTTGTGGGAGGTTCTGTCAATCTTTACATCCTTGCTGGAGGTTCTGTCAATCTTTACATCCTTGAGGAAGTTCTGCCAATCTTTTACATCCTTGTGGGAGGTTCTGTACATCTCTACATCCTTGTGGAAGGTTTTGTTCATATTTACATCCTTGCAGGAAGTTCTGTCAAACTTTCCATCCTTACTGAAACTTATTTCAAGCTTTATATATTTGCTAGAAGTTCTGCAGTCTAACATTGTGTCCTTGCCCGGAGTCCGGAGTGGATTTGTGGCTTGTTCAGAGTACCTTTACATCCTTGCTAGAAGTTCTACGCCACTATGAATTCGAGTCAGATGATTTATTTGCAGAGTTTGTTGTACGTAAATACCTTAACATATACGTTCAGAGTATAAATAACTATGATATCATCTCAGATGTGTACGTTATATTGAAGCTAGGCATTTTTATCCGTTTAACGTCCATCCAAGTGACGGCACACACATTGATGAATCGCCCTGACTGTGAGACACTGGGATGACAGTTTATAGCTGGGTCGGGATTCGAACCCAGGCTCGACAGCTAAGAGGTGAATTATGCAAACCTCTAGGGAGTCTAGGCCATCCTAAAAATCAGTAAATTAATATTCCAAGGCTTTGGTGGGGTCACAATCAGAGTGTCTGCTCTGAGGCTGGGAGTTCAGTGTGAATCCTGGCCCAGTCAAAGCAAAGACTTTAAAAATAGTACATGTTACTTCCTTGTTTGATGCTCAGCATTTAAAAAGGATAGAGCACACACCTTGATGCCTCACCTTGCATGTGAATTACAGAGATGACAGTTTATAGTTGGAGTAAGATTTGAACCCAAGCTCGACAGCATATAGGCAACTGTGCATACCTCTCGCGCATCCTGCAACACATCTTCATCAGCCATCATTGCTGCTTATATATGGTAGTACAAAAACAATCACTTCCGCTTCGCTGTGAAGCTCTGTTGTTACCGAAGGTGGACGGAGGTTATGTTTTCACCCCTGTCTATCTGTCTGTCTGTCTGTTTGTATGCTTGTGAACAGGATATCTCAAAAAGTTGTGGACGGATTCGGACGAAATTTGGCAGACACGTTGGGTATGTGACAAGAACGAATCGATTTGATTTTGGATAAGATCCGAATCCGGATCTGGAACCGGGAATTTTAAAGTGATTTTTCACCATTGAGTGATTGGGCCAAAAACGACATATCGGAGAATATCTCAAAAAGTTGCGGACGGATTCGGACGAAACTTGGTGGGCAGGTTGGGTGTGTATTAAGGAAGAATTGATTCGATTTTGGTGAAGATGCAAATCCAGATCCGGATCCGAGAAATGTTTTTTTTTAATGATTCTTCACCATTGAGTGATTGGGCTAAAACGATATATAGCAGGATATCTCAAAAAGTTATTGACAGATTCAGACGAAACTTGGTGGATGAGTTGGTTAGGTGACAAGAACAAACCAAATTTTAGTTCAGGTCCAAATTCAGATCCGGCCTATCAGTGGGATACAAAATGTAATCTGTTCAGCCTGGCCCAGGAATGTGCTCGACCAAGTGCCCTTGTAGTTATTTCTGTAATTAAGTGCAAAGATGGAATAACAATGCTACCAAAGAATAGCACATTCCATGCATGAAGCAATTCCTTGTGCAAGTTGTTTTTCTCATACAACTTGGACATGATGATGGCCACAACTGCTTGTGAATATCTTTATAGCTGAAAATTCACCTTGGACAGGTCACTACGCCATCACAGAGACGCCCTCATCCAGGGCATGGATTTAAATGAAGAAGCCCTCAACCAATCAGGGCAGCAGCATGCAACGGCCTATTGTGGGATGTTTTGACATTCACACATGAATGCTAGCACAGGTGACAGTCAGGTTAAAGCCCCATCAGAATGATGGTATGCTACATGGTGCAACACCCTGCCTGCGAGACACCAAGATGACAGTTTAATGTCGAGACGGGAATCGAACCCAGAGCTATACAACTGGAGAAAGGTGGGATAAGATTCCCTCCCCTCTCTTCCCAGCCTTCATTAGCTGGTTATGTGTTCACGATCTTGTACGTCTACACATAGAGCTCAATGGCTGAAGGCAAAGTGTGTCTGTGGGTAGTGTTCACTATACTGAAGAAAGAACTAGGAAGGATGTATTTATATAGAGGGTATCTTGTTCCACCTTACCTTACTAAATATGATAACTCAGCAGATCGAAATTTCAAAAACCTCGACTTACAAGGTAAGGTGTGAGTATTTCTTCCTTCAATGCATATCAGTGCACATTGTTTGACCTGATAATCATGAATAAGTCTATTATGCTATCAGAATTAACTTTGTTTTATGCTTGCGTGGCATCTTTGTGATCAACATCCTGATGCTAACTTTGATTATCTATGTTTTTTTTTTTTAGAGGACCTTCCGGGAAGTCATTTTCCTCAAGGCAAGTTTGGGTTATGATCCTCTCCTTATTCTTCTTCATGAACGGCCAAAATTATTCCACCCTCTTTTGCGGTTGGACCGGGAAAGATTTTGACCCAAGTATTGCTAGCAGGTTGGCCTGGAGGTACACACACTCACCTCTAAGCTGTATAGCCTGGGTTCGAATCCTGACCAAGCTATACAGTATACTGTCATTATGGTGCTGTGCAGGGTGGGTGATTCATCAATGTGTTTGCCGTCCCTCGGATGGATGTTAAACTGGGCATCACACCTGCAGTCATGAGTTGGTAGACGTCAAAGATCCTATGGTGTCCTTTGTATCGAGTTGGTGAGCTATCGCCGGCACCATAAACAAATTACAAATTATATACACCTAATCTACAGAGGGCATTGCATTCAGGGGCACAGCTGCACCCTCAGCCAATGATGCTACCCTACAGCCTTGTGATGCATACGAAAAAAGAAGAAGTGTAAAGATTCGCTGCACGACTCCAATCGTCTGAGTTGTACTCAATGTGCATCACTCTGAGGTTTGTTTGTGACATCACAGTGATAACTCTTTAACCTTAATGTATGACATCTCCTCTGTTAGGAATTTGCGACAGATGTAAGGATGATGAGATGATGATGATGATGATGATGATGATGATGATGATGATGGATGATGATGATGATGAAGAAGAAGCTGTTTGATGTTAGGGGTGAAGAATATCGTGATACACAGTAAATGCTTGTTCTCAGGGCGCAGACACACTGTATGATGTTCCATAACATGCACTCACAGCATTGATAGAGTTCCATCAAAACTAATCATGAGGCCCCATAAGAAAAATTCCAATGGAAATAAATGAGATGATTGTGGTATTGGGAGTTACATGAATATTCATGAATGCATGATGAAGCGGAACTGACAAGACAGAACCGAGAGTGACGTCTGAGAGTTCTGGAGTAAGGGCAGCAGGAGACGCCATTAAAAACGGTTGAGCTGAAGAACCTGCGTGTGGGCTGACTTTGTTACACAACAATGATCCTGGAGGAAGTGGGACGAGGGCCATTCAATGAATCTCCCTCATAGGGATTGGATATCAAACCTCTAGGAAACTTTGTGTTCAGCCATTCCAGTAAGACATCCATGGTCTTTCTGAAACCAATGTGATCTGAGGAAGTTCTCAAAGTAAACATGTTATCAGCATTTAAAGCTGTATTGTCAAATTAAAGACCAAATAGTGCATTGGAGTCATCCTAAGGAGTCATCAGGAACATTGGACTCATCATAAGGAGTCATCATAAGCAAGATTGGAGTCATCACAAGGAGTCATCATAAAGAGTCATCATAAGGAACATTGGAGTCATCATAAGGAGTCATCATAAGCAAGATTGGAGTCATCACAAGGAGTCATCATAAGGAACATTGGAGTCATCATAAGGAGTCATCATAAGCAAGAATAGAGTCATCACAAAGAGTCATCATAAAGAGTCATCATAAGGAACATTGGAGTCATCATAAAGAGTCATCATAAGGAGTCATCATAAGGAACATTGGAGTCATCATAAGCAAGAATGGAGTCATCATAAGGAACATTGGAGTCATCATAAGTAACATTGGAGTCATAATAAGGAATCATCATAAGGAACATTGGAGTCATCATAAGGAGTCATAAGGAGTCATCATAAGGAACATTGGAGTTATCATAAGGAGTCATCATAAGGAACATTGGAGTCATCATAAGGAACATTGCAGTCATCATAAGGAACATTGGAGTCATCATAAGGAACATTGGAGTCATCATAAGCAAGAATGGAGTCATCATAAGGAACATTAGAGTTATCATAAGGAGTCATCATAAGGAACATTGGAGTCATCATAAGCAAGAATGGAGTCATCATAAGGAACATTAGAGTTATCATAAGGAGTCATAAGGAGTCATCATAAGGAACATTGGAGTTATCATAAGGAGTCATAAGGAGTCATCATAAGGAACATTGCAGTCATAACAAGGAACATTGGAGTCATCATAAGGAGTCATAATAAGGAACATTGGAGTCATCATAAGGAGTCATCATAAAGAGTCATCATAAGGAACATTGTAGTCATCATAAGGAACATTGGAGTTATCATAAGGAGTCATCATAAAGAGTCATCATAAGGAACATTGGAGTCATCATAAGGAACATTGTGGAGTCATCATAAGGAGTCATAATAAGGAACATTGGAGTCATCATAAGGAGTCATCATAAAGAGTCATCATAAGGAACATTGGAGTCATCATAAGGAACATTGCAGTCATCACAAGGAACATTGGAGTCATCATAAGCAATAATGGAGTCATCATAAGGAACATTGGAGTCATCATAAGTAACATTGGAGTCATAATAAGGAGTCATCATAAAGAGTCATCATAAGGAATATTGGAGTCATCATAAGGAATCATTATGAGGAGCATTGGAGTCATCATAAGGAATCATTATGAGGAACATTGGAGTCATCATAAGGAATCATTATGAGGAACATTGGAGTCATCATAAGGAATCATTATGAGGAACATTGGAGTCATCATAAAGAGTCATCATAAGGAACATTGGAGTCATCATAAGGAACATTGGAGTCATCATAAGGAGTCATCATAAAGAGTCATCATAAGGAACATTGGAGTCATCATAAGCAATATTGGAGTCATCATAAGAAGTCATAATAAGGAACACGAAGAAACAAAGAGCAAAGATAGAAGGACAAAACATTTATGCTTTGAGATCGGCCTGTTGTAATGTGGTTGTTCAACTTAATATGGGACAAAATATTTATGGCATGCGTTGTGAGTTAAATGGATCAACAGTGTTGCTTGACACACCTCAAAATCGTGAACGTTTCCACAGATAATGGTCTTCCCTGGACAGGTTGCTACTCCACTGCCGGGTGCTCCTAAAGCAGGTCTTTGTCAGGGTGGGCAGTAATTTACAATTTGGTTCAGTTACAACTTGGCTAACAAAAGGTGTCATTGGATATTAAACATCCACCAGCAAATGCCATCAGAAAGGAAAACCAACTTAAAGAAGATGGTATATACTCATTGGTGCAACGTCCTGCTCGTGTAGCATGAGGATGAAAGTTTCTCGTCGAGTTAGGAATGAAACCTAGACTGCAAAACTTAAACACAATGGAAACTAGATAGAGCAATCAGAGATTGCAGACCCTTACCAGGCGTAGATGCGATAATAAATATGGGATACTCCTTGAATAATTGCTGGACATGGAAAAGATTGAGGACAATGAAAGACTTTATCAAACTGCTGAAAGTGATGTCAACTTTCATCCCTTTCATCCCAGGAAGTTGATCATCCAAACATTATCAAGATGAAAGACGTCATCCCAGCGGAGAACGACCGTGACATCTACCTTATCTTCGAGTTCATGGGTGTGTATGGGTCAGATTTTGAACCAGCAAACCTCAAAACGTCCATACAGGAATGCCCATCTGCAATGGGAGTCTAATTTTGCTTATTTTTTCTTCCCAAAGGGGAATTATTTTTATAATATAAATGTGGAGGAATTTTAATAGCCCGCCTTCTCAGACCCTTAAGTCCCACGCATGCCCCTTCCATTCCCTTCCCTTATTCCTACATCTCATCACAAACTTGCTTTCCTTCTTTCCCCACGACCACTCTCACTCCCATTGTCTGCTGCCCTCCTTTCTCTCCCTCCTATGATCCTTTCTTGTCAATTATTATTTTTCTCAATTTACCGAACCACCCCTCCCACCCTCCCACCCTATCCATTCACACATAATAAATAGTTAGGCTTTAACCCTTTGAACGCTGAGCTCCTTGGACTTTCGGCTCCCAAACCCTGGGTTCCTGGAGAAAAATCCGACTGCTCGGGTATATGGAGGTTTGAATAGCGGCTGATAAAATGGCCACTCCGGTATATGGAGGTGTGAATAGCGGCTGATAAAATGGCCACTCAGGTATATGGAGGTTTGAATAGTGGATGGTAAACTTGCCGCTCCGGTATATGGAGGTGTGAATAGCGGCTGATAAAATGGCCACTCAGGTATATGGAGGTTTGAATAGCATCTGGTAAACTTGCCGCTCCGGTATATGGAGGTTTGAATAGCGGCTGATAAAATGGCCACTCCGGTATATGGAGGTTTGAATAGCAGCTGATAAAATGGCCACTCAGGTATATGGAGGTTTGAATAGCGGCTGATAAAATGGCCACTCCGGTATATGGAGGTTTGAATAGCAGCTGATAAAATGGCCACTCAGGTATATGGAGGTGTGAATAGCATCTGGTAAACTTGCCGCTCCGGTATATGGAGGTTTGAATAGCAGCTGATAAAATGGCCGCTCAGGTATATGGAGGTTTGAATAGCATCTGGTAGACATGCCACTCGGGTATATGGAGGTTTGAAACGCGGCCAGTAAAACGGCCTCTCGGGTTCAAAGGGGTATTTTCTTGTGCATGGCAGCTTGGTTTCCAGGTAGCTATCATTTCTTGGAAGCACGGCTGTGCCCCTCTACCAGTACACTGCTCCTTATTTCGCCAACCATGGAAGGATGACAGGCTGAGTCAGCCCCACCTCGTGTTAATTCAGCAGCCAATGGGACTCAAACTCAGGACCCTATGATCCTAAGCCAGCCACCCTCACCACTAAGCTAACACCAGGCTTTTCAAAGGGTTAAGGTACTAAGGTAAAATATTTCAGGTTAAATACATATATAGCTGCCTGATGTGTTCCTCTGTGCCACATAAGTTAACTGATGTATTTCAATAGTACTTGCATATCATTCACCAGCTGGTTAATCTACTATACTTGTAACATGTAGTCAATTTCTTTGGGCAGCCACAGACCTCCAGAAAGTCATTCAGAAGGGACACATCCTAAAGGATGTGCACCAACGATACATCATGCACCAGCTTCTCCTTGCGACCAAGTATCTGCATTCTGTAAACATCATCCATCGGGACCTAAAGGTATGGATAGACGGTTGTTCACTTTGTTTGGTATTTTCCAAGTTTGGAATTTAAAACTGGACGCTTTAGGGAATAGAGGAAGGTATGAAGCGGAATGGGATGGTGGTGGGGGGGGGGAGGGAAGGTGTCTCTGCTTGTAACAGCGGTTGCCACAGGTGCGATGGGCTGATATATGTGATAAGATGAAAGCAAAGTCAGCAGTGAATCATACGAGGGTGTAGCCAGGTTGTGCTCTCACTCTCCCCTCTTCTGAGTCTCTTATTGTTTGAGTTGCCCTGTATGTTGTATCATCAACTCCCTTTCTGGTTTCTCGGAATCGCCCATCCCACTGCTAATGTAACCTAACCATGCTTCTGCACCACAGCTTCCCTTTTATAGTTTGTCGTTTGTCCTTTGGTGGTGGTGGGGGGTGGAGGAGGGGTACGGGAGGTCCATTACTATCTGCATTTGTGTGTTCATACGCCACATGCAAGCACTCAATGCCAATTCCGTGCCGACCAAACCAGGCTCAAATGGAATGGCTGGGTTTGCTGGTGCATTATGGATTAGGGAAGGGGTGAATAATCATAAAAAGGAGGATAGGTTAATTGGTAAACACATGCTTATGGGACTCCACATAACTCTTACTACTTGACTGTCCTTCGGCCTCACACATATGGTCACAAGGTCCCACCCAGTCAAGGCTGAACCGACAGCACAATCTCCTTGGTGTTTCTATAATATTTATATACCACTACCCTCACCCCCATCACACTCTTTGCAATGCGTGGAACTACTTTTTTGTTGTCAAGGAAACTAGGGGACATTGTTGTCCTTTTACATGAATTGCAAGGCATACTGAGCTACAGTATATGTGCTCATGGGAACACCAAACAAGCCAATGCAAAAGCAACCTTCGATTTATGGTCTTTCCCCCTGCTGTGTTGCTCCATAGCCATCAAACATCTTGTTGAACACCGAGTGCGTAGTGAAGTTGTGCGATTTTCGGCTGGCCTGCTCACTCGCCCCACCTTCCCTTAGCGGGCTGAACAGTGGGGTGTCCACTTGCTGGTACCGCCCACCTGAGATCCTGCTTTCCACACCTTGGTAAATATTAAGGAAGAATTGTCTATTGAAGCTTTATGCACTTTGTTTTATGGAAGCACATTCCCTTAAATGTGGTGGTTGTGGTGGTCTTCTAGTTATGGTAAGGCAGCGGACCTCTGGGCTCTGGGCTGTGTTCTGGCTGAGATGTTGAGTGGTCGTCCACTCTTCACTGGCTCCTCAACCTTCGATCAACTACAGCGAATTATTCGCTTCGTCCCTCCTGCTTCTCGACAAGGCACGTCCATTTGATAAAATAAATCAAATCCACCTCTCACTCACTTGGGCTCTTCGAACGAGGGGATCTGGGTAAATTATGGTG
>CM068968.1:30820678-30838190 GCA_035128595.1 Eptatretus atami
AAAGTTTAAAATGATGTAAAGTGAAAAATGTGATAACGGTTCGATGTCATCATTCAGTTTTTCTTTTTTATGCCTCTGCTTGACGAAGTCGCCGGAGACATTATGTTTTCGGATTGTCCATACGTACGTACGTCCGTCCATGCCAAGTTTCTCTGTTTTCTCTGCAACCGCTTATCTGATTGACACAAATTTTTCACCATATGCACGACTACTCATGGAGAATGTTTTAATGATAATTGTGACGTCATAGGTCACGTGGTGTGGTAGCCATGTTGGAAGATTGGAAAAACTTTTGACTTCTGTATCTGAAACCGCTTCATGGAAAAAAAATTGAAACTTGGCACATGGCAAGTACTCCCCATGGGGAATAAGTGTGATTTTTTTTGAGGATGTCATAGGTGGCTTCGATGTGACGTCATAATTGCGTACGTCAAACGCTTTATCCGATCAATATGAACATTTTTGAAGGTCATCTGGGGCTAAATTGTATGGGTGAAAAAAAAATTGGTGACGTCATCGGTCACGTGGTTAGGCAGCCTTTTTTTTTGGTTTTTAACATGAAAACCTTCAGAAATCTTCTTCTCCAAAATAGCTGAACAGATAGAGGCAAAACTTTACAGGTCTGATCACCTATCCACGAGGAACAACACTTCTCCATCTATGTCATAGGTCACGTGGTTTGGCAGCAATGATTTTTTTGAAGAATAAAACTTTTTAAATCTTCCTCTCCAGAACGGCTTGACAGCTCAAGGGGAAACTTTACCCACATGTTCCCCAAGCCAAGAGGATACCAGGGAGTTCACAAATAATTAATGTCACTTAGTCTGGCAGCCATATCGGATTGAACGAAAATCTTTAAGAAATTTATCTTGAACCACTTCATCAATCAATGTGGAACTTCACAATTATGATGTAGTAGTCATGGGGAATATATGTTTTATATTTCAACCACATCGGGTGCATGGTCTGTCATCCTGAGTTACTTAGCATTTCCAATCCGGGTTCAGGGATTTAAATCAAACTTGGTACAAGGATGTATAATGATGTAATAACGTGGGCGGAGGGCGGAGGCATATCTGGTGACGTCACGACGTCGAAGAGTGCCCTTCTAGTTTAATTTGATTTTAGGATAAATTGATAAGAAATGCAACCTTCAGGCAATGCGACTATAAGTATAATATCACGAAAATTGTCCTAAATTTCATTCTCATCTTTTGTGTTTTTTTTTAGTCATTTATTAATCTGCCGTGTTTTGTTTTCTCTGGCAGAGCTGGCAACCTTGAGGCCTGACTGCACCGCACTTGCAGAACGCTTGGTTTGGTGTGTTCCCTCAGCACCTATATCAGTGTCTAGCGACTGCCAATTTACATCATCAAAGTAGCAACTTGAAATACCTGCACAAAACACACCAAGCTCCTGACTTTTCTCATCTGTGGCTGTTCATTTCTTAGTTTCTTGACCTTGGCAGCACCCATGGTGTTTTTTCAGCGCAATTTCCGTGCACCGCTGAATGCAACCTTTTGTGCCGGGTGCAGTCAGCACCGACCACTGTACAAAGAGATCCCCGATGCTGCCCCCGATGCACTGCACTTGCTGCACCAACTACTTGTGTTCAACCCAGCACAGCGCACGTCGGCAGCAGATGCACTGCTTCACCCCTATGTGTCGAGGTGTGCACTATTCGATGCCAGCTGTATGGTGATGACCTACCTAGTGGAATATTCATACCAATGGGTTATCCATTGTAACTAAATATACCAGATGATCGTGCTGCCACCTGGAATAAATCCAGAAAAAGAAATGTTCACAAGTTGTTTTACTGAAAATGTTTGGCTTGACCCCCAAAGTGTTGTGCAATGAGGTCACATCCTTTTATTTTGATTGAGGATGATAAAGCATGTTCCCTTACAGTGACCGTCAACATAAAAGAAGGCCATTCGGCCCATCAAAGCCTGGGCAATGATTGCTTGTCTGCGCTCTATCCTTTTTATAGACTGTGCGTCAAGCAAGGAAGCAGTATGTACCGTTTTAAAGTCTTTGGTGTGTCTCATCAACCTCCCAGACTCCGAGTGGATGCAGATCGTCTAACCATTATGCTGAGTCTGGTTAAAGTCTGGGAGGTTAGAGTCTGGTTAAAACAAAGGTCTCGGAGGTCGGCAGTTCGAACCCTGGCCGAATCATACCAAACACTTAAAAAATGGTATGTGCTGCTTCTTTGTTTGACACTCAGAATTTAGAAAGGATAGACGAAGAACAAACAACCACAATTTGGCAACAATAGCGCAGGCTTTGATGGGCCTAATGGCTTATTCCTGCATTGAAGTTCTGTGTAAGGGAACTCATACGATAATTATTGAAGTACCTATGCTCACATAGCAAGGTATGCAGTTGTCTGGATGTTCTGTGAGGTGATGCATCTGAAGCAGTGAGGTATGATTGTAGTGTGATGTTGTAGATTCCGTGGAGCAGATGTTGTATCTCCTTCTTCACTACCAGTGGAGGTCGTCACAACACTGAATAATGGCAGTTGCCTCACACCTACAGAATACCGCACTCAGCTGTACCATGTAAGGTTATCCACCTACTTTTTATGCTTATTTTACGACTTTGTGTGTATAATATTGTACATCACATGGAGTGCAGTCGTACTCCATATAGAGGGATGATACGGGGAAAAAATGGCCGCCCATTCAAATGTGTACACAATGATTCGCTTATTAACTACTATAGAGTGAAGTCATAAGCAATTAAAAGCCATACCTTTTATTCTTGAGCATTTTCTGAACAACCAAGACTTAAAAAGACGCCAGAATACATCACTAAAGTACCACAATGAGAGATCACTAAAATGCCAATTTGTACTTCTTCCCCTCCAAAAGCAATGCAAAACTGTAGCCCGACCTACCTCATTAACTGCTGAAGCTATGATGGTGATTCCAACACGAGGAAGTTACTTTGTCTCTGCGCTAGTGCACGCAACCTGAAATAACAAAATAGATAAAACATTCATCGTTTTATTACGAAAAGAAATCGAACATAAATATGTGGACTCAACCAAACCAGGCTAGGATCGTGTGAGGGGGGAAAATGGGCACTGGACGGAACCATTGCAAAAGTGATACATATCCAAACCATCACCCGAATCAACTGAAATAAGTATTAAAACAATTTAATCACACAGATGGATTTAAACCATACCAAAATAACAAAATATATAAAACATTAAGCATTTTATTACTTTAAAAAATTGCAGAAACAAGAAAAAATCTTGAAAAAAAGTCAAAATATATAGGGATGAAATCTAAAAAAAAAACAACCAAACAAGGTAGGAATGATACCACATTACAATGCCACAATACGAAACCACAATCCTCTTATGGATTACCATCACGACATCTTTTGACATTTTACTTTTGTTGTGGGATTATGATGGATTAAGAAGAAGAAGAATAAAGAAGAAGAACAATGAAGAATGGCACCACATTATGATGCCACAATACAACTCCACAATCCTCTTCTGGTTTAGCATCACGACATATTTTGACATTGTTCCATCACAATCCCACATCAAAAGAAAAATGTCGTTAACATTTTACTTTTCTTGTTGGATTGTGAAAATAGAGCGTCGTTAACACATTATGGGGAAATAGTCGATTTAAGTCATGCTAGTCCGATACAACGTCGTTCCAAAATTTTAAGTGAAGTTCTGTAATGCTCCCTGCAAAATTTATATATACAGTAGCGCGCCATCTGCCAGTGTAGAAGCGACAATGTCGCGTCGCTCGCTAGTGGAGAACTGACAACATGGCAAGCACTCAGTACAGTGGATGCCGCATCGCTCTATCTCCAGATCCACTCAGTACAGTGGATGCCGCATCGCTCTATCTCCAGATCCCACTTGTTACCCTCGCCAAAGGAGAGGGTATTGCATCTGGGTCCGTTTGTTTGTCTGTTTGTTTGTTTGTTTGTCTGTTTGTTTGTCTGCACAGAACTTTCATGTTTTTCTCCGCAACCGCTTATCATATTGAGACGAAATTTTCACCATTGATGTGACTACTCATGTAGAACGCTGTAATGATAATTATGACGTCATAGGTAACGTGGTGTGGCAGCCATATTGGAAAAACGGGAAAAATTTGGACCACTGTATCTCTGAAACTGCACCAAGGAAAAAACTGAAACTTGGCACAATGCAAGTACTCCTCATGGGGAATGAGGGTGATTTTTTTTCATGATGTCATAGGTGCCTTCGTTATGACGTCGTAATTGCATATGTAGAACGCCACATCCAATCCGTATGAAAATTTTTGAGGGTCATCGAGGGATAAAATGGTCCACAGAAAAAAAAATTGATGATGTCATCGGTCAAGTGATTCAGCAGCCATATTGTATTTTTTTTTTTAAACCTTCAAAAATCTTCTTCTCTGAAATGACTGAACAGATCGAGACGAAACTTTACATGTCTGACCGCCTGTCCATGAGGAACAAAAGGTTCACACATATGATGTCATAGGTCACATGGATTGGCAGCCATATTGGATTTACTCAAAAACCTATATAAAATACACCACTCAAAAGGTCTGCAATCTCTGATTGCTCTTTTTCTTGTTTAATCCTGCGGTGAAGTGTACTTTATATGTCTAATATTTGTATCTGAAAAATTAAGTGAAGGTTAAGTTATGTTAGGGTAACCAAACATTTTTCCCTGCCAACGCATCCCCCCATTGTAACACTATCTATATGAGAAAATTGTATTCGAATAACTTCGTTTTGTATATCATCGCAGTTTTTAGGAACGCATTCATGACGTAAATCAGGGACTTGTCGCCGTTGCATTTAGACCGTTGGGTTTAGGTTGGAATCGAATGATAATGAAAATGCCCAGATGGGCGATGGGTTATGGAGGAGATAACGGCAAGATGGAAAGTTTAGGGTGTTAAAATGAATTGCCACACGGTGTCGGATAGTAGTGATGATGATTGGACGGAATAAAGCATTTAAGTGTTCTAATATAAAATAGCACATCCATTTTTACCTCTGCCACTGAAGCTGGATGGAGGTTATGTTCTCACCCCTGCCTGGCTGTCTGTTTGTTTGTTTTTTGAACAAAATATCTCAAAAAGTTGCAAACGGATTCTGACGAAATTTGGTAGAAAGCTTGGGTATGTGACAAGGCCGAAATGATTAGATTTTAGTGAAGATCCGAATCCGGATCTGGATCCGATAATTTTTTCAGTGATTCTTCGCCATTGAGTGGTCGTGCTTAAACGACATATAGCAGGATATCTCAAAAAGTGATGGATGGATTCTGACGAAACTTGGTTGGTTAAGTGACAAGAACATGCCGATTAAATTTTAGTTCAGGTCCGAATCCAGATCCGACCTATCAGTGGGATACAAAACGTAAACTGTTCAGCCTGGTGGAGGTATGCGCTCCACCGCGTGCCCTTCGAGTTCCATTATGATTTTTTAATTCAGCTTATCATGTTTGAACGGTCGAAGTTGGATGGTATTTGGTATGAGTGAATGGGAAGCAGATGCTGTTGCATGCACTATATGTAGACTGCAAAAACAAGTCTGCCTCAAGCTTGGCTCCACCTAGACTTGGTTCCAGTTTCAATAAGTTATGGGAGACGTTTAATGTAGTGAAGATAAGGCTTTCCATACCTATTTGTATTACGCTGATACTATTGGACACACGAAACATAGATTGCACGGTGACATGAACATGATTTTTGAACTCCCGTGTATTTCCGTGATTGCTATTTCTTCCATCTGCTCACTCTTCCCCCATCCTTTTCTCTTCCCTACCACCTCTAGGTAATAGGTCATTTGAAGCCCACAGTACACACGCACCTTTCAGCCCTACCCTTCAAAAAACCATTTGACTGGCGAGGACCTTCCACGACGGATGACCACACTGCCTCAACATCTGACCTTGGTGGTGCTTCTGGGCCTTTATCAGACCATGTGAGTTTTCTGTCATGTTAGACAGCTTCCATGTTCTGAAAGCATAATGTACCTGCAATAAGTTTTGGTATATTTAAACAATAACCTTGCAAAACTGATGGGTCACCTTTTCTTCCAGTTATGAGAGAGTATAAATAGTACGGAACAGTCTCAGATAAAGGAATTTAAATCATCGGCTGTCAGAAAGTAGGCATCTCCATCAACATGATTTCAGCCTTCATTGCCTTCGGCCAAGATAATTTCTACCAAGTCCGAGCAGATTTTCAAAATGAGAGATCATATGCATAAGAGTGTTCGAAAGGTGGACCATCGTGACCGCATCATGTCTGGCTGTAAGCTGAGGTGTCGTCCACCAGACAGCAGTCTCCTTGGGTTAACCTGAGGCGGTCCCTTCGGGTGGGTGCCTGGAATGTCCTATCCCTAAGAGAGGATAATCACCTGTCTCTGTTATCATCTGAGCTCAAGCATTTAGATATCGGTATTGCAGCACTCTGAGGTTCGGAGACCGGATTGCGGCGAGATCATGGCGGGTGATTACACCTACTATTGGTCTGGTCGCTCTGCTGGTTACTATCCACAAGAAGTTGCTGTAGCTGTGTCCAATAAGCTGACTCCAATGATAATTGAGGTAACACCGGTCAATGAGCGTATTATGAGAGAAAGGATTAATCACTCATTGGATATCATTCCCTGGTCTCTGTATATGCTCCGACTGAGGCGAGTGATCTCACTGTAAGGACGCATTCTAAGCCACGCTCGAGTATGTAGTTGATCAGTGCCCCAGGCGAGATACACTTCTCGTCTTGGGGGATTTCAAGGCATCGACTGGAACTGATGGAGATGGTTTTGAGACATGTATTGGTCCACATGGGTCAGGAACTGTGAACCAGAATAGCACCAAGTTCCTGGACTTTCTTTGTAAGAAGTCACAGACTTAGGGCGGCCGGTTCATGGTTTCAGCGCCCACAGGCTCATCGCTGGACTTGGTATTCCAACGCAGGTGCTGTGGCAAAGGAGATTGACCATGTGCTCGTTGATGGTCGCTGGAGGATGATCCAGAACTGCAGGATCTACCGGAGTGCTCAGTTCCTCAATACTGACCACCGGCTTGTTGTAACAACTCTTAAGTTGCACCTTAAAACCAGGAGAATGGTTCCATCCTAGCCTAGGCTGGATGTTGGCAAGCTCAAGGATGAGATGGCAGCTGAGGGGCTTGCGACAGGCTGAGTGGAGATTTGGGGGGTCTGGGTACTTTGGGAGATCCTGAAGAGTTGTGGAGTGCCTTCAAGACCACCGTCCTTGAAGTTGCCAGTGGATGGCTTGGAACTCACCGTCGGGCGAAAAAGAATTTTGTCTCTCAAGGGACACTTGATACCATTGACCAGAGTCGCAGGGCCAGGCTGAATGGCAGAGCTGAGCTGTTCAGGGAGTGGATGCGTAAAACTGCACATGCGCTAAGGGTGGACTAGGAGGATTATGTGCGAGGAATCTGTGAGGGGTAGAGCATCACCTGTGGTCAAGTAATTCTCGTCCTGCTTACAGGGGAATTCACGCATTGCATTGGTCCAAGCCCGTCCCTCGGTGTACTGCAGTTGGAGCAGAGGGTGGTAGGCTCTTGACAGCGGAGTCCGAAGTGAAGGCCGCTGGGCCGGTTACTTTGAGCGGTTGTACCACATTGATCCACCAGCTGTCTAGTTAGATGTCAGGGATGTTACAATCCCTATTGCTGACCCTCCAATCAACTGTGGTCCACCTTCGTTTTGGGAAACACAGCTGGCGGTGAACCGGTTGAAATGGGGTAAAGCTCCAGGGATCTGTGGCATCCATGCTGAACTTCTCAAGGCTGGTGGAAATGCTGTACTCATGTCGTTGTATGCAGTTCTGTGCTCTGCCTGGAACACAGGCATCATCGCAACTAATATTGAAGAGGGGCCTTGTTGTCCCTCTCTGGAAAGGGAAAGGTGATCGCCAAGACTGCAACAACTACTGAGGGATGATGCTGCTCTCACTGCCGGGCAAGGTCTTTACTCGGATAATTCTTGATAGGGTTCGCCACCATCTGCTTAGCACCAGCGTGCAGAGCAGTCAGGCTTTACACCAAAGAGGTCATCGATTGACCATATCCTTGCTCTTCGGATCTCACCGAACGCAGACGAGAGTTTCAGCAGGAGCTGCTTGCAGCTTATGTTGATCTCTGTAAAGCGTTTGATTCAGTGAATCGGGATGCCCTCTGGAGGATTCTTGGCCTTCGTGGGTGCCACCAAAACTGATCGATATGATGTCTGAACTACACTCTGGTATTGAGAATGCTGTGAGATGTGGTGGTACCATGTCGGACTTATTTCCAGTTGTTACTGGAGTTCGTCTGGGGTGTGTACTGGCTCCCACACTTTTCAGCACTTGTATGGACTGCATTCTGGGGAGGATGTCGGAGAGATCAAGCTGTGGTGCATCTTTTTGGAATGACAAGATCACTGACCTTGAATTCGCAGATCATGCAGTCATCTTTGCGGAGACTCTAGATATCCTTTTGGGGCCCTCGAGTGCTGAATGAGGAGTTGGAGCCACTGAGATTACGGTTTCCTGCGTCAAAACTAAGATCCAGGCTTTCAATGACATCTTGGATGCTGTTATCCTGTCTATACCTGTTTGTCGCGAGTATCTTGAGGTCACGGAGAGATTCACTGACCTTGGCATTGATATTCATGTCTCTGCTGGCTGTGAGCCAGAGGTCAACAGACATCTGGGTCGGGCAGGGGAGTCATGGATTCACTGGATCATGGGGTGTGGTGCTGCCGATACCTGTGCGGGAGGATGAAAGTCCGAGTCTTCAGGCCTTGGTGCTCCAGTATTGCTCTATGGATGCGAGACTTGGACTCTGACCAGGGATCTGAGATGGAGACTTAATTCCTTTGGTACCAGGTCTCTTCAGAGAATCCTTGGCTATTGCTGGTCGGACTTTGTGTCCAACGAGCAGTTTGTGAGAGAGACTCAAATGAGAGTTGTTACCTGCATAGTCCATGAGCGTCAGCTGCGGCTGTATGGACATATTGGTCATTTCCTGATGCTGATCCTGCTCACCAGATTCTCTCAGCGAAGGAGTCTCATGAGTGGAGGAGACAATGGGCCGATCACGTGCCTCATGATTGCAGCAGGTTGATCAGCATCTCAAGGAGATGGAGATGGGCCAGGCATCTGCCTGGGGGATGGCCAGACGGAAGCCCCTGGAGTAACAGCGGAAAGTGGACGCAGCGATGTGCTGCTCTGGCGCATGCTCCCATACCTGACCTGACCTGATACAGTGGTAACTCTTTTGAGGTCAACATAAGCCAGAGGTAAACACAGGCCAATTTTC
Source organism: Eptatretus atami (assembly GCA_035128595.1). Taxonomy (NCBI): domain Eukaryota; kingdom Metazoa; phylum Chordata; class Myxini; order Myxiniformes; family Myxinidae; genus Eptatretus; species Eptatretus atami. Next base: position 30,830,004 of record CM068968.1, read on the forward strand.
TAAAATCCTCAATTTTCATCCGATTGAACAGAAATTTGAACAGAGTTTTCATATCAGCTCACTGAATGCAACAAACAATTCTTTTGAGGTTACATCAGCCAAAAGGTCAACATAGGCTACATTTTTTAAATTATCAATTTTCATCTGATTGAGTTGAAATTTGAACAGCATTTTCATATCACCTCCCTGAATTCTGCAACCAATTATTTTTGAGGTCAAAATGTCAAAATCGGCCTAATTTCTAAAATCGAGAGATCGGGTTAAAAACGACATACATCATGATAACTCATCCACAACTTTTTGAGATATGAAAAAACTATGTGGAGTTGAGTTTTTCGGTGACAAAAGAGTTGGCTCACACCAGTCCTTCTCAAAACTGTGCAGATTATGCACTCCATGAATACCATCTCGTTGCAAATGCTGCCGAGTGTCTCTCCTACATTGCATTTGAATGTTGATGTGAGCTCTTACTGTGGTAATGTTGATGTGAGCTCTTACTGAATACATGCATTTTGCAGGGGGGTTGTGAACAGCGGGTGACAATCATGACGGGCGATGTGCTGCAATAAATAAATTGAGCCATTCAAGCTCCGTGAGGACGGGGCTCCGCCCACGACGTGCGAGTGATGGCAGCATCACAACACCTTTAGTATACAGGGTGAGACAATTGAGTATTGGCCAATACCATGCTGCTATGATTTACAGGATTGCATGAATATGCTATCGTTTACAGCATCAGTTGCTTCTTAAAAAAAAAAAATTGTTCGATCATTGCCATCGATAATGGAATCTTTAGGTTATGTTTTTATGACCATTGTATGCTTTTAATGTTGCATAAACAGAATACTGAACTGAAAATTTGAATTCTAACGACATGCTTAGTTTCTAATTGGTGCGTTGCCCTGACGACCAAGTGCCGATTGTGACGAAAGCATGCAGAGGTGGAGTCATCTGCCTTGCATGCATGTACCGTAAAAAAAAAATTCGGTACCGTACACAATTCCATATATGGTGTGCATTCATACACAGGAATATTCTTTATCTATTCACTGAGTAACAAATGTAAATGTCACAATCCATGACATAAACCTTTAATGACGATCAAAACAAGATGGGTCAGTCCCATATGAAACTTAATAACCCTTTTAGAAGCAATTAAAAGGTCAATTCACATGAACGTACAATTAAGCACTGTTTTCTGTCATCCTGTATACACCGGGCTGTGTATACACTTAAAATTGTTTTTGTCCTTCAGCCAGTGTCCCCGCTCCCCCTTCACCCCAAGCCCAATCTCCAAGCTCTGACACCCTAGTTAAGTTAAAGAAAGATCAAAGTGCAAGGTGTGTATAGATCTTATGCATCTGCAAATGACCTTAAAACACAAACCCTCTGAGGCTGTCTAGTTCTGTGATCTCAGCACAGTAGTGCTCAGTGGATACCTTATGAGTCATGATATTTTGATTATATACCGTACACAAAATGTACCTACCCAATCCCCACTCCCCATACCAGGCTCTGTCCTCCCCTTCCCTGACCTCCCACAACCTAAACCAGCACTCTCCTTCCCTCATTTCTCCTTCCATCTTTTCCCCTTCTCTTTGTTAACTCAATTTGAATTCTCTCAATTTCCACTAGCACTCCCCACCTCTTCGTCCCCTACCGTGCATACATAATAAACATGTGGCTTTCAGAGAGCTTTTGACATATCTTGGAGGTAAAAGCAATTGGCACCACCATGCTGAGGATTTTCTGATTACTCAATTATATTGATTCAGTGAGTAGGGAAATTTCATCCCCAAGAGGCATCACTTCCATCAGTTAATGAGAAAATGATAAAGTCAGGAGGGTCAACACGGAGAACATGGTATCAATTTAACGAGCGAAGTCTAACACCACTAAAAGGACTTTTGGCAAAGTTATATTGCGGATATTGATAATGTTGTGCTTTTGGCACAGTTCACTCATGTCTGTGTTCGTGTAGATCCAACGAGCGGCATCTTTCGAGTGAGTCTAGCGGAGGCCTCTGGAGACACAGCAGCACGTGCTTGCAAAGACGGTAACGCAAGACCAGGAGGTGTCCAGGTTCACGAGTACATGCCAAAGCAAATTACTGGCCAGGAGGCCAAAAGTGTCATATACCTTTCCCCCCCTACCCTTTTTTTTTTTTACAAAAATCTCCCTTTCCTGAGATCTAATAAACAAAATCTGATGACAATCTCATCAGATCATGTGACACAATATTCAAAAATGCCTAAAGAGGAAGAGACTGGGAAGATTGCAATTTTGAATTACTCCACACAATGCACGCGAAGGACTTGCACCTGATCAAAATGTTTTCAGACAGTGCTACGTTCATTTTTTTCTGTTGTAAACGAAATTGGAGTGTAAATTTATTGAATGGAGTTCTTCCATTGAAAGTGCGAATGACTATTGCCTTATACCTTGCTGTGCAGGTACCATTCTGCACACAGGTAATGGCTTTGGCTGACAATGCGTTACATGCCAATGTGAGTATGGTTAAGCTTATTTTGTAATAACAGTTTGTCATAAAGGCAGTTGGTTGAGCATGCCCATTGTATGGCGTTGTTCTATGATTTGTATTTCCTTACGTTGTCTTTTTGTATTCAAGATCGAGGCTCACGGAAGAGCAAGGTGATGGAGGATAAAATGGCAATGCACTGACAGTGGGGACACAATTGGACAAATCAAGCGAGGGAATGAACAAACAGGAGAAGAGAAAGAGAAAGAGAAAAGAAGAGGAAAAGGAAACATAGCAACCTGCAGGTAAGTGAGGTGGGGTTAATGGTTTTAAAAAAAGATTGTGGGTTAGGATGGGGATGACGTGGGGTGGAGATGCACAGATTGCTTCAAGCCCTGGAGGAAGAGTCTTCTTCTTCTTTCTATGGAGCACATGGCTACAGGTGGCATCATTTGCTGGGGACAGAGCTGTGCCACTGATGCAGTGCCCACCTGTAGATGAGAGCAGGAATTTTATTTGGCCAGGGTTGTTCAGCTACTCTTCAGGAAGGACACCATGGGATCTTCAATGTCCACTAACTTATGCTGCAGACGGGACGCTCAGTTAATGTCCATCCGACGGACGCCACACACATCGATGCGAAACACCAAGGTGGCAGCTTATTAAAATGTGCCACGATTGGAACCCAGTTGAAACAGCTCAAAGGTGAGTATGCATAACTCTAGGCTATACCTTCATGCCTGAGGGAAGAGTGAAGAGTATTTTGCAAACCTGAATATTGTAAATGTCTGCAAGCTCCTTCAGCTCAGAATATGTTTGTTGATTAAAGAATAGAGAAGGAGAGAGCAATTAGCGAGAGATCCGAGAGCCCTTGCCTGAAAATGGTGTAATGTCTTTAACCGGAAGTATTATTAGTGTAGTAGATAGTAGAAAAATCGTGCAAATTATGATACAAGCATCAAATTTGGCATTTCTGTTCTGGGGCTTTCTGATCAAATCTGCCCGATTGGCCATTTGAATATCCAAATTTGAAAAATTTGACAAAAAAAAAAAACTTCAAAAATTTTCAAGTCACAGCTGGCTGAAATTATTGAAGCCAAGATGAACATCCCAGACAGAGAACCAAGGAAGATGCAGTCATCATTGATGGCTCAGCACTTATCATGCCTACCTCCACGCACTTCAAAGATATTTGATGACTGCTAAAGAAGACATCATCCCAAAGGTGGAATCTATGGTGCCAGGTATCGAGAGGGTGGACGTAGTGTTTTATGTGTACAAGAAGTCAAGTCTGAAGTCTGAGGCAAGGTCGAAAAGGGGCAAGGAATCAGAAGAAGAGTGACAGGAACCAGTAAGACCCCAAGTAACTGGAGAAGCTTTCTTCGAGATGACAGCAACAAGACTGAGCTGTTTCACTTCCTTGCGGAAAAGATGTGTGAAGCACAGACGACAAGCACAGTCATTGTCACAAAGGAGAAGATGCCATTAGCAACACAAGGAAGTCACTGGATGCTGTGTCTCCATGTTGTCATGAAGAAGCTGACACTCAATATTTACTGCCAGGGATGCAACGACGGATGGTAGCAAGTCCATTATCATTAAGGCTAATGACACGGATGTACTAGTCATAGCAATATTCTGTACTGCCATCCTTACAGGAACTAGGTCTTAAGAACATGTGGATTGCCTTTGGCCAAGGAGCCAAGGCGCGATGGATCCAGTCCATGAGGTAGTTTCTGCAATCGGGCCTGAGAAAGCTAGAGGGATCCCATACTTCCATGCGTTCCTGGATTGTACGTCGTGTCTGCCTTCCGCGGTAAAGGGAAGAAAACTGCATGGCAGACTTGAACGTCTTTGATGATGTTTCTGAAACATTCACCAATCTCAGCCAGCATCCAACATTGATTCGTGATCTTGACTTTTTTGAAGTTTTTTTTTTTTTTTTAATTTTTCAAAATTTGGATTTTCAAATGGCCAATCAGGCAGATTTGATTAGAATCCCCTGGAGAACAAATGTGCCAAATTTGATGCTTGTATCATCATTTGCACGATTCCTCTCAAAAATTGCTGTTATCTGCCCACTATTTGTGCACCTCCAAGCAGCTCCAATCCTGCAATCACTGAGGATATCGATGAAACAAGTTTAAAAAATTCACAATTATTTCGGCCAATTAACCAAAACAGTCTCATTAAGTGACAACCAACCTGATTATGTCTTTCAGTTGTGATGAACTCCATGAATGAATTTTTTAAAAAGTAAATTGAAAAGAAACAAGTTTAAGTAGGAAATAAGGAAAAACCAGAAAAAAATATAAAGTTATAATAAACAAAGAAGACACAAAAAACCTCGGTTGCTGTTTCATTGGATAACTTCATGACAAAATGTCAATTGTACAGCACACTTAATGTTCAGGTATCAGGGTATATTAAGTAGTTAAGAAAGCCCAAACAATGAGCTGTTACATCAGTAAGCTCTCCCATTAAATGAAAGGCCCAATGTGAAAAATAATGTAAGGAGTAAAGGAAATATTTCTCTAGCCCTTAAAGTCACAGACAGTCCAAAACCCAAAAAGACTCTGTAGTTTTCATATGAAATCACCCAACTTCACACACGTCATATTGTCAGTTATGTCGTTAAAAATAGAGGACCAGTGTCCTGCAGCTCACCTGGCTGGTTGCCAAAAAGTGGAGTGACAGATGGATCAGGGTAAAAATAAGAACTGGATTTAGAATAAACTTTTATGTCAGGTAGTATTGACATTTCTTTTATTTTTATTTTTACGGACAAGCACTGCAAAAACAAAACAGTGCCCACTTGTACCATGAAAGCACGGAGTATCAAAAATACAAGTGAGAGAATAATAAAAGTAAAAAAAATAAGGTGATAGAATCGTACATACAAAACAACATTATCATAAGTATAGGGTATTAGATTTTAAGATATTTGTGTGCTCTGGAGCAGAAAGCCGAGATCCCAGATGTTGTTGGGTGACCTACAGTGGCTGTTTGGTAAACTGTTCCACACTGGAATTATTGCAGCATACTGAACAAGTGGCCAGTGACCACTCTCTGTCTTGCCAGTAAGACACTACACACCATAGCTTCCAAATGAAGCACTTGCTCTGGTGAACCTTGATGGAATCCATAATGGAGGTAGCATGGTCTTTAGAAGTGCTAAAACTTCTTCTGTGTGCAGTCTGTACATCAGACCCAGACCTGCTACAGTTCTCCTGTGTGGTAGGGGATCGGTATTCAATTCTGTGGAGGGGCCTTGATGATACGTACAGCACGACGTTGCACATCACCTAGCTTTTTAAGATACATGGCACTTGCAGACATCATACAAGGGGAGCATATTACATTGTGCTCCGGACATGGGCTTTGTGCACTTGGGCTCAGCCAAGCGGATCCTGTATGGAGCAATACTGCAAAAGGCACTCACTCTTTGTCCAGCTCTAATGGCGATGGAGTTCAAGTGAGCTGGAACCCAAGCTCTGGGAGAACCTGACTAAGTATGTCAAGCTCATGTACATGCTACAAGGGCTTGCCACCATGAATACTCTGGAGGATGTTCACTTGTAGTCGTCGACTGAGAGACATAACCTTGCATTTATCAGTAGCAAACAGGACATTCCATTTCTGTCCCACTCGTAGATCTTCTGTAGGTCTTTCTCTCAGGAGAAATTATGGCATTCACTTTATCAAGCAGACATGATATTTACAGGAGTGGAACTCTGCCGCTGTTTATGAGCCTTAGTTGAGGTTTTTGCCACTTCCGGTATGATAATGTCACTTCCTGTTGTGTCAAAATTAGCCCATTCGACAAGGTGCAACTTCAAATATCTATTTATCTATTTTTCAGGATATTGCCCACTTTTTTTATAATAACATCACTGGGATCCATATGTGTTTTCATGATCAGCTTTTTTAGGCAAATATTCCAGAGGTATTCGATCATATATTTTAAGTTTCACATTGATTGGTTAAGCAGTTTCACAGAAGATAAATTTTAAAGCTTTCCCTTTCATCCAATATGGCTGCTAGACCATGTGACCAATGACATCATTGTTATCAAATTATATTTCCTATGTGAAGTAGGACACATATGTAAAGTTTTGCATCGATCAGTTAAGCGGTTTCAGAGAAGAAGCTTTTAAAGGTTTTCTTATGATCCAATGTGGCTACTACACCACATGACTGATGATGTCATTGTCAACAAACTATAATTCCCTTGGGAAGTTGATCACAAATTTAAAGTTTCACATTCAATACTTAAGCGGTTTTGAGAGAAGAAGATTATTAAATGTTTTCCTGTAGTCGAAAATGACGGCCAAACGAGATTGAAAATTTGAGTACTTTTGGGCCTTTAACCTTTCAATGACCTACATATAGGTGGAGGAGGATTCCATGAACAAATTTGAGTTCCACCATATCAAAGGTAATTTTAGCCAAGTTTGGTCATAATCCATCAGCAGTTTCGGAGAAGTTGCAAGTGTTTACGGTTGGACGAAGATGCACCATCCTATTAGCTCACCTGAACTAGTTCAGTGGAGCGAATAATTGTTGACAGAACATTTTTGTGAACTTTTTTTCATTTAAAGTGTAAAAATGAAATTGTGCTTTTTTCTTGTTTTTTTTTTTTTTCCTCCTGCTTCTATGTCCATTTGTCAGTAAAGATATATCATTTGATGATACAAGATTTATTTTATTTTTAATGATAGTTGCAAGCAACTATTAAAGCTTCAGAGCAGACACAACGAATCAAGAAACACCTTCAAATTTAGCATTTTTGAAACTGGAATAACAGCAAACTTCCAATGTTGTCTTTTGCTGGAAATAATCATCAGTTTTTGGTTGTTTATGAGGCCATGTTGGTTGCTGAGGAAGGATTCATGGGATATTTTCACAAGTGTTCAAATTTTAATTGCTACTAGATGACCCGTGAACCCGTTGGGTTTCCGTTGTGACAGCGGTTGATAAAAAAAAATCATTTCAAAAAAAAAAGAAAAAAAAGATAGCTCCAGTGAACTATACCACTGAGGTTGTTTGCATTGATCCAATTCTCCTGAAGAGTACTTGACTGAATCGGGAATTGATTTTTAATAATTTTTTTCGTTACCTGGTTTTAACGAAACTTGATACTGCACACCACAGGCGAATGGTGAGTAAGGTGACCTAAAACTTTTGCACTATCTGTACCGTTTTGGCTGTATTTCGGGAACATACATACATACATGCATACATACAAGATGAGTTTTACTTATATATAGATAGTCATAACCCATATAATAATCATGAGTCTCTCACCTACCCATTTTGATAGTCATACATAACAAATCATTAAAACATATCATAATCGCTATAACCAACATCATAAATCATAATTGCTATAAAGTATAATCGATACCATAATTGCAAAAAGTATACCCAAATCATAATCGCTAACCCACACTATATCATAATCGCAAAAAGTATAACCTATACCATAATCGCTATAAATTATAAACTACACCATAATCGTGAAAAGTATAACCCATATCAAATCACTACAACACCACAACCTATATCATAATCGTGAAAAGTATACCTAGATCATAATCACTATAACCTACATCATAATCACATAAAGTATAACCGATACCATAATCGCTATAACCACAACCTATATCATAATCGCGAAAAGTATAACCTAGATCATAATCACCATA
>CM068968.1:30838215-30849404 GCA_035128595.1 Eptatretus atami
GGGGGTCTGGGTACTTTGGGAGATCCTGAAGAGTTGTGGAGTGCCTTCAAGACCACCGTCCTTGAAGTTGCCAGTGGATGGCTTGGAACTCACCGTCGGGCGAAAAAGAATTTTGTCTCTCAAGGGACACTTGATACCATTGACCAGAGTCGCAGGGCCAGGCTGAATGGCAGAAGCTGAAAGCTGTTCAGGGAGTGGATGCGTAAAACTGCACATGCGCTAAGGGTGGACTAGGAGGATTATGTGCGAGGAATCTGTGAGGGGTAGAGCATCACCTGTGGTCAAGTAATTCTCGTCCTGCTTACAGGGGAATTCACGCATTGCATTGGTCCAAGCCCGTCCCTCGGTGTACTGCAGTTGGAGCAGAGGGTGGTAGGCTCTTGACAGCGGAGTCCGAAGTGAAGGCCGCTGGGCCGGTTACTTTGAGCGGTTGTACCACATTGATCCACCAGCTGTCTAGTTAGATGTCAGGGATGTTACAATCCCTATTGCTGACCCTCCAATCAACTGTGGTCCACCTTCGTTTTGGGAAACACAGCTGCGGTGAACCGGTTGAAATGGGGTAAAGCTCCAGGGATCTGTGGCATCCATGCTGAACTTCTCAAGGCTGGTGGAAATGCTGTACTCATGTCGTTGTATGCAGTTCTGTGCTCTGCCTGGAACACAGGCATCATCGCAACTAATATTGAAGAGGGGCCTTGTTGTCCCTCTCTGGAAAGGGAAAGGTGATCGCCAAGACTGCAACAACTACTGAGGGATGATGCTGCTCTCACTGCCGGGCAAGGTCTTTACTCGGATAATTTTGATAGGGTTCGCCACCATCTGCTTGAGCACCAGCGTGCAGAGCAGTCAGGCTTTACACCAAAGAGGTCATCGATTGACCATATCCTTGCTCTTCGGATCCTCACCGAACGCAGACGAGAGTTTCAGCAGGAGCTGCTTGCAGCTTATGTTGATCTCTGTAACATTGATTCAGTGAATCGGGATGCCCTCTGGAGGATTCTTGGCCTTCGTGGGTGCCACCAAAACTGATCGATATGATGTCTGAACTACACTCTGGTATTGAGAATGCTGTGAGATGTGGTGGTACCATGTCGGACTTATTCCAGTTGTTACTGGAGTTCGTCTGGGGGTTGTACTGGCTCCCACACTTTTCAGCACTTGTATGGACTGCATTCTGGGGAGGATGTCGAGAGATCAAGCTGTGGTGCATTTTTTGGAATGACAAGATCACTGACCTTGAATTCGCAGATCATGCAGTCATCTTTGCGAGACTCTAGATATCCTTTTGGCCCTCGAGGTGCTGAATGAGGAGTTGGAGCCGCTGAGATTACTGCGTACTCAGACTGGGCCCCGTTTCCTGCGTCAAAACTAAGATCCAGGCTTTCAATGACATCTTGGATGCTGTTATCCTGTCTATACCTGTTTGTCGCGAGTATCTTGAGGTCACAGAGAGATTCACTGACCTTGGCATTGATATTCATGTCTCTGCTGGCTGTGAGCCAGAGGTCAACAGACATCTGGGTCGGGCCTGGGGAGTCATGGATTCACTGGATCATGGGGTGTGGCGCTGCCGATACCTGTGTGGGAGGACGAAAGTCCGAGTCTTCAGGCCTTGGTGCTTCCAGTATTGCTCTATGGATGCGAGACTTGGACTCTGACCAGGGATCTGAGATGGAGACTTAATTCCTTTGGTACCAGGTCTCTTCAGAGAATCCTTGGCTATTGCTGGTCGGACTTTGTGTCCAACGAGCAGTTTCTGAGAGAGACTCAAATGAGAGTTGTTACCTGCATAGTCCATGAGCGTCAGCTGCGGCTGTATGGACATATTGGTCATTTTCCTGATGCTGATCCTGCTCACCAGATTCTCTCAGCGAAGGAGTCTCATGCGTGGAGGAGACCAATGGGCCGATCACGTGCCTCATGATTGCAGCAGGTTGATCAGCATCTCAAGGAGATGGAGATGGGCCAGGCATCTGCCTGGGGGATGGCCAGACGGAAGCCCCTGGAGTAACAGCAGAAAGTGGACACAGCGATGTGCTGCTCTGGTGCATGCTCCCATACCTGACCTGATACAGTGGTCACTCTTTTGAGGTCAACATAAGCCAGAGGTAAACACAGGCCAATTTTCTAAAATCCTCAATTTTCATCCGATTGAACAGAAATTTGAACAGGGTTTTCATATCAGCTCACTGAATGCAACAAACAATTATTTTGAGGTTTACATCAGCCAAAAGGTCAACATAGGCTACATTTTGTAAATTATCAATTTTCATCTGATTGAGTTGAAATTTGAACAGCATTTTCATATCACCTCCCTGAATTCTGCAACCAATTATTTTTGAGGTCAAAATGTCAAAATCGGCCTAATTTCTAAAATCGAGAGATCGGGTTAAAAACGACATATATCATGATAACTCATCCACAACTTTTTGAGATATGACAAAACTATGTGGAGTTGAGTTTCTTCGGTGACAAAAGAGTTGGCTCACACCAAGTCCTTCTCAAAACTGTGCAGATTATGCACTCCATGAATACCATCTCGTTGCAAATGTTGCCCGAGTGTCTCTCCTACATTGCATTTGAATGTTGATGTGAGCTCTTACTGTGGTAATGTTGATGTGAGCTCTTACTGTGGTAATGTTGATGTGAGCTCTTACTGAATACATGCATTTTGCAGGGGGGTTGTGAACCAGCGGGTGACAATCATGACGGGCGATGTGCTGCAATAAATAAATTGAGCCATTCAAGCTCCGTGAGGACGGGGCTCCGCCCACGACGTGCGAGTGATGGCAGCATCACAACACCTTTAGTATACAGGGTGAGACAATTGAGTATTGGCCAATACCATGCTGCTATGATTTACAGGATTGCATGAATATGCTATCGTTTACAGCATCAGTTGCTTCTTAAAAAAAAAAAAATTGTTCGATCAATTGCCCATCGATAATGGAATCTTTAGGTTATGTTACTTTATGACCATTGTATGCTTTTAATGTTGCATAAACAGAATACTGAACTGAAAATTTTGAATTCTAACGACATGTTTAGTTTCTAATTGTGTGCGTTGCCCTGACGACCAAGTGCCGATTGTGACGAAAGCATGCAGAGGTGGAGTCATCTGCCTTTGCATGTATGTACCGTAAAAAAAAATTCGGTACCATACACAATTCCATATATGGTGTGCATTCATACACAGGAATATTCTTTATCTATTCACTGAGTAACAAATGTAAATGTCACAATCCATGACATAAACCTTTAATGACGATCAAAACAAGATGGGTCAGTCCCATATGAAACTTAATAACCCTTTTAGAAGCAATTAAAAGGTCAATTCACATGAACGTACAATTAAGCACTGTTTTCTGTCATCCTGTATACACCGGGCTGTGTATACACTTAAAATTGTTTTTGTCCTTCAGCCAGTGTCCCCGCTCCCCCTTCCACCCCAAGCCCAATCTCCAAGCTCTGACACCCTAGTTAAGTTAAAGAAAGATCAAAGTGCAAGGTGTGTATAGATCTTATGCATCTGCAAATGACCTTAAAAACACAAACCCTCTGAGGCTGTCTAGTTCTGTGATCTCAGCACAGTAGTGCTCAGTGGATACCTTATGAGTCATGATATTTTGATTATATACCGTACACAAAATGTACCTACCCAATCCCCACTCCCCCATACCAGGCTCTGTCCTCCCCTTCCCTGACCTCCCACAACCTAAACCAGCACTCTCCTTCCCTCATTTCTCCTTCCATCTTTTCCCCTTCTCTTTGTTAACTCAATTTGAATTCTCTCAATTTCTACTAGCACTCCCCACCTCTTCGTCCCCTACCGTGCATACATAATAAACATGTGGCTTTCAGAGAGCTTTTGACATATCTTGGAGGTAAAAGCAATTGGCACCACCATGCTGAGGATTTTCTGATTACTCAATTATATTGATTCAGTAAGTAGGGAAATTTCATCCCCCAAGAGGCATCACTTCCATCAGTTAATGAGAAAATGATAAAGTCAGGAGGGTCAACAGGAGAACATGGTATCAATTTAACGAGCGAAGTCTAACACCACTAAAAGGACTTTTGGCAAAGTTATATTGCGGATATTGATAATGTTGTGCTTTTGGCACAGTTCATCATGTCCGTGTTCGTGTAGATCCAACGGGCGGCATCTTTATCGAGTGAGTCTAGCGGAGGCCTCTGGAGACACAGCAGCACGTGCTTGCAAAGACGGTAACGCAAGACCAGGAGGTGTCCAGGTTCACGAGTACATGCCAAAGCAAATTACTGGCCAGGAGGCCAAAAGTGTCATATACCTTTCCCCCCCTACCCATTTTTTTTTTTTACAAAAATCTCCCTTTCCTGAGATCTAATAAACAAAATCTGATGACAATCTCATCAGATCATGTGACACAATATTCATAAATGCCTAAAGAGGAAGAGACTGGGAAGATTGCAATTTTGAATTACTCCACACAATGCACGCGAAGGACTTGCACCTGATCAAAATGTTTTCAGACAGTGCTACGTTCATTTTTTTCTGTTGTAAACGAAATTGGAGTGTAAATTTATTGAATGGAGTTCTTCCATTGAAAGTGCGAATGACTATTGCCTTATACCTTGCTGCGCAGGTACCATTCTGCACACAGGTAATGGCTTTGGCTGACAATGCGTTACATGCCAATGTGAGTATGGTTAAGCTTATTTTGTAATAACAGTTTGTCATAAAGGCAGTTGGTTGAGCATGCCCATTGTATGGCGTTGTTCTATGATTTGTATTTCCTTACGTTGTCTTTTTGTATTCAAGATCGAGGCTCACGGAAGAGCAAGGTGATGGAGGATAAAATGGCAATGCACTGACAGTGGGGACACAATTGGACAAATCAAGCGAGGGAATGAACAAACAGGAGAAGAGAAAGAGAAAGAGAAAAGAAGAGGAAAAGGAAACATAGCAACCTGCAGGTAAGTGAGGTGGGGTTAATGGTTTTAAAAAAGATTGTGGGTTAGGATGGGGGATGACGTGGGGTGGAGATGCACAGATTGCTTCAAGCCCTGGAGGGAAGAGTCTTCTTCTTCTTTCGTATGGAGCACATGGCTACAGGTGGCATCATTTGCTGGGGACAGAGCTGTGCCACTGATGCAGTGCCCACCTGTAGATGAGAGCAGGAATTTTTATTTTGGCCAGGGTTGTTCAGCTACTCTTCAGGAAGGACACCATGGGATCTTCAATGTCCACTAACTTATGCTGTCAGACGGGACGCTCAGTTTAATGTCCATCCGACGGACGCCACACACATCGATGCGAAACACCAAGGTGGCAGCTTATTAAAATGTGCCACGATTGGAACCCAGTTGAAACAGCTCAAAGGTGAGAATGCATAACTCTAGGCTATACCTTCATGCCTGAGGGAAGAGTGAAGAGTATTTTGCAAAACCTGAATATTGTAAATGTCTTGCAAGCTCCTTCAGCCTCAGAATATGTTTGTTGAGTTAAAGAATAGAAAGGAGAGAGCAATTAGCGAGAGATCCAGAGAGCCCTTGCCTGAAAATGGTGTAATGTCTTTAACCGGAAGTATTATTAGTGTAGTAGATAGTAGAAAAATCGTGCAAATTATGATACAAGCATCAAATTTGGCATTCTGTTTCGCAGGGCTTCTGATCAAATCTGCCCGATTGGCCATTTGAATATCCAAATTTGAAAAATTTGACAAAAAAAAAAAAAACTTCAAAAAATTTTTAAGTCACAGTGGCTGAAATTATTGAAGCACAAGTGAACATCCCAGACAGAGAACCAAAGGAAGATGCAGTCATCATTGATGGCTCAGCACTTATCAATGCCCTACCTCCACGCACTTAAAGATATTTGATGACTGCTAAAGAAGACATCATCCCAAAGGTGGAATCCTATGGTGCCAGGTACTAGAGGGTGGACGTAGTGTTTTATGTGTACAAGAAGTCAAGTCTGAAGTCTGAGGCAAGGTCGAAAAGGGGCAAGGAATCAGAAAGAAGTGACAGGAACCAGTAAGACCCCAAGTAACTGGAGAAGCTTTCTTCGAGATGACAGCAACAAGACTGAGCTGTTTCACTTCCTTGCGGAAAAGATGTGTGAAGCACAGACGACAAGCACAGTCATTGTCACAAAAGGAGAAGATGCCATTAGCAACACAAGGAAGTCACTGGATGCTGTGTCTCCATGTTGTCATGAAGAAGCTGACACTCAATATTTGTACATGCCAGGGATGCAACGACGGATGGTAGCAAGTCCATTATCATTAAGGCTAATGACACGGATGTACTAGTCATAGCAATATCTGTACTGCCATCCTTACAGGAACTAGGTCTTAAGAACATGTGGATTGCCTTTGGCCAAGGAGCCAAGGCGCGATGGATTCCAGTCCATGAGGTAGTTTCTGCAATCGGGCCTGAGAAAGCTAGAGGGATCCCATACTTCCATGCGTTCCTGGATGTGACGTCTGTCTGCCTTCCGCGGTAAAGGGAAGAAAACTGCATGGCAGACTTGAACGTCTTTGATGATGTTTCTGAAACATTCACCAATCTCAGCCAGCATCCAACATTGATTCGTGATCTTGACTTTTTTGAAGTTTTTTTTTTTTTTTTTAATTTTTCAAAATTTGGATTTTCAATGGCCAATCAGGCAGATTTGATTAGAATCCCCTGGAGAACAAATGTGCCAAATTTGATGCTTGTATCATCATTTGCACGATTCCTCTCAAAAATTGCTGTTATCTGCCCCACTATTTGTGCACCTCCAAGCAGCTCCAATCCTGCAATCACTGAGGATATCGATGAACAAGTTTTAAAAATTCACAATTATTTCGGCCAATTATACCAAAACAGTCTCATTAAGTGACAACCAACCTGATTATGTCTTTCAGTTGTGATGAGACTTCCATGAATGAATTTTTTAAAGTAAATTGAAAGAAACAAGTTTAAGTAGGAAATAAGGAAAAACCAGAAAAAAAATAAAGTATAATACCAAAAGAAGACACAAAAAAAACCTCGGTTGCTGTTTCATTGGATAACTTCATGACAAAATGTCAATTGTACAGCACACTTAATGTTCAGGTATCAGGGTATATTAAGTAGTTAAGAAAGCCCCAAAACAATGAGCTGTTACATCAGTAAGCTCTCCCATTAAATGAAAGGCCCAATGTGAAAAATAATGTAAGGAGTAAAGGAAATATTTCTCTAGCCCTTAAAGTCACAGACAGTCCAAAACCCAAAAAGACTCTGTAGTTTTCATATGAAATCACCCAACTTCACACACGTCATATTGTCAGTTATGTCGTTAAAAATAGAGGACCAGTGGTCCTGCAGCTCACCTGGCTGGTTGCCAAAAAGTGGAGTGACAGATGGATCAGGGTAAAAATAAGAACTGGATTTAGAATAAACCTTTTATGTCAGGTAGTATTGACATTTCTTTTATTTTTATTTTTACGGACAAGCACTGCAAAAAACAAAAACAGTGCCCACTTGTACCATGAAAGCACGGAGTATCAAAAATACAAGTGAGAGAATAATAAAAGTAAAAGAAAAATAAGGTGATAGAATCGTACATACAAAACAACATTATCATAAGTATAGCGTATTAGATTTTAAGATATTTGTGTGCTCTGGAGCAGAAAGCCGAGATCCCAGATGTTGTTGGGTGACCTACAGTGGCTGTTCTGGTAAACTGTTCCACACTGGAATTATTGCAGGCATAGAGGAGCAGTCATACTGAACAAGTGGCCAGTGACCACTCTCTGTCTTGCCAGTAAGACACTACACACCATAGCTTCCAAATGAAGCACTTGCTCTGGTGAACCTTGATGGAATCCATAATGGAGGTAGCATGGTCTTTAGAAGTGCTAAAACTTCTTCTGTGTGCAGTCTGTACATCAGACCCAGACCTGCTACAGTTCTCCTGTGTGGTAGGGGATCGGTATTCAATTCCTGTGGAGGGGCCTTGATGATACGTACAGCACGACGTTGCACATCACCTAGCTTTTTAAGATACATGGCACTTGCAGACATCCATACAAGGGGAGCATATTACATTGTGCTCCGGACATGGGCTTTGTGCACTTGGGCTCAGCCAAGCGGATCCATGTATGGAGCAATACTGCAAAAGGCACTCACTCTTTGTCCAGCTCTAATGGCGATGGAGTTCAAGTGAGACTGGAAACCCAAGCTCTGGGAGAACCTGACTAAGTATGTCAAGCTCATGTACATGCTGCAAGGGCTTGCCACCCATGAATAACTCTGGAGGATGCTCACTTAGTAGTCGTCGACTGAGAGACATAACCTTGCATTTATCAGTAGCAAACAGGACATTCCATTTCTGTCCCCACTCGTAGATCTTCTGTAGGTCTTCTCTCAGAGAAATTATGGCATTCACTTTATCAAGCAGACATGATATTTACAGGAGTGGAACTCTGCCGCTGTTTATGAGCCTTAGTTTGAGGTTTTTGCCACTTCCGGTATGATAATGTCACTTCCTGTTGTGTCAAAATTAGCCCCATTCGACAAGGTGCAACTTCAAGATATCTATTTATCATATTTTTCAGGATATTGCCCACTTTTTTATAATAACATCACTGGGATCCATATTGTGTTTCAGATCAGCTTCTTTTAGGCAAATATTCCCAGAGGTATTCGATCATATATTTTAAGTTTCACATTGATTGGTTAAGCAGTTTCACAGAAGATAAATTTTAAAGCTTTCCCTTTCATCCAATATGGCTGCTAGACCATGTGACCAATGACATCATTGTTATCAAATTATATTTCCTATGTGAAGTAGGACACATATGTAAAGTTTTGCATCGATCAGTTAAGCGGTTTCAGAGAAGAAGCTTTTAAAGGTTTTCTTATGATCCAATGTGGCTACTACACCACATGACTGATGATGTCATTGTCAACAAACTATAATTCCCTTGGGAAGTTGATCACAAATTTAAAGTTTCACATTCATAACTTAAGCGGTTTTGAGAGAAGAAGATTATTAAATGTTTTCCTGTAGTCGAAAATGACGGCCAAACGAGATTGAAAATTTGAGTACTTTTGGGACCTTTAAACCTTTCAATGACCTACATATAGGTGGAGGAGGATTCCATGAACAAATTTGAGTTCCACCATATCAAAGGTAATTTTAGCCAAGTTTGGTCATAATCCCATCAGCAGTTTCGGAGAAGTTGCAAGTGTTTACGGTTGGACGAATGATGCACCATCCTATTAGCTCACCTGAACTATGTTCCAGGTGAGCGAATAATTGTTGAACAGAACATTTTTGTGAACTTTTTTTCATTTAAAGTGTAAAAATGAAATTGTGCTTTTTTCTTGTTTTTTTTTTTTTTCCTCCTGCTTCTATGTCCATTTGTCAGTAAAGATATATCATTTGATGATACAAGATTTATTTATTTTTAATGATAGTTGCAAGCAACTATTAAAGCTTCAGAGCAGACACAACGAATCAAGAAACACCTTCAAATTTAGCATTTTTGAAACTGGAATAACAGCAAACTTCCAAAATGTTGTCTTTTGCTGGAAATAATCATCAGTTTTTGGTTGTTATGAGGCCATGTTGGTTGCTGAGGAAGGATTCATGGGATATTTTCACAAGTGTTCAAATTTTAATTGCTACTAGATGACCCGTGAACCCGTTGGGTTCCCGTTGTGACAGCGGTTGATAAAAAAAAATCATTTCAAAAAAAAAAGAAAAAAAAAGATAGCTCCAGTGAACTATACCACTGAGGTTGTTTGCATTGATCCAATTCTCCTGAAGAGTACTTGACTGAATCGGGAATTGATTTTTTAATAATTTTTTTCGTTACCTGGTTTTAACGAAACTTGATACTGCACACCACAGGCGAATGGTGAGTAAGGTGACCCTAAAACTTTTGCACTATCTTGTACCGTTTTGGCTGTATTTCGGGAACATACATACATACATGCATACATACAAGATGAGTTTTACTTATATATAGATAGTCATAACCCATATAATAATCATGAGTCTCTCACCTACACCATTTTATGATAGTCCATAACATAACATAATCATTAAAACATATCATAATCGCTATAACCAACATCATAAATCATAATTGCTATAAAGTATAATCGATACCATAATTGCAAAAAGTATAACCCAAATCATAATCGCTATAACCCACAACCTATATCATAATCGCAAAAAGTATAACCTATACCATAATCGCTATAAATTATAAACTACACCATAATCGTGAAAAGTATAACCCATATCATAATCACTACAACCCACAACCTATATCATAATCGTGAAAAGTATAACCTAGATCATAATCACTATAACCTACATCATAATCACCATAAAAGTATAACCGATACCATAATCGCTATAACCCACAACCTATATCATAATCGCGAAAAGTATAACCTAGATCATAATCACCATAAATTATAAACTATACCATAATCACGAAAAGTATAACCAAGATCATAATCACTATATCCTACATCATAATCACTATAAAGTATAACTGATACCATAATCGCTATAACCCACAACCTATACAATAATCGCGTGAACCAATTACCTATATCATAATCACTATAAAAAGCATAACCTACACCATAATCGCTATAACCCACAATCTATATCATAATAGCTAGAACCTATCACCTATATGATAATCACTATAAAGTATAAGGTCAGGTATGGGAGCATGCGCCAGAGCAGTGCATCACTGCGTCCACTTTCCGCCGGTACTCCAGGGTGCTCTATCTGGCCATCCCCCAAGCAGATGCCTGGCCCATCCTCATAGATAATTGCTATAACCTATATCATAATCACTCAAAAGTATAAATTATCAACCATGATCTTTTCTGCGAAAGCCACATTTCCAACCTGGCCTCCAAAACGAGTAGCCGACTGGGCATTCTCCGTAGTGCAAAGTCCTTCCTCGGCACACCTGAGCTCCTGACCACATACAAAACTTTCATCGGCAGCCTGATGGAGTACTGCTCTCCCCTATGGGCTGGTGCTCCTGCCTCTTACCTTTCTCGGCTTCACACTGTGGAAACCAAGGCATTTAGGATCATTGGTATCTCCTGCGGTGCGACTGAATCTTTGAGTCTCTCCCTCTCTCACCACAGGCAGGTCGGTGGTCTTTCTGTCTTCTACCGTCTCCTCTCCGGTCTCCCCC
>CM068968.1:30882843-30899452 GCA_035128595.1 Eptatretus atami
TAGGATATGGTATACAAATTAGATCATGTATTAGTGCAAGTTATACAAATTAGATCTTGTACGAGTGTGCGTTATACAAATTAGATCATGCATTAGTATGCATTATACAAATTAGATCATGTACGAGTAGTTATATAACTTAGGTCATGTGCATCTTAAGATGTAAAAGGAGTGGCTCTTCTTTTTCATGTCCTTACATGCATTACACAAATTAGGCCATGTACTGGTATGTGTTATATGAATTAGGTCATGCCCAAGTTCATGTCATACAAATTAGGTCATGTGCGAGTACTTGGATATGGACACCCAGCAGGATTAAAAACAAAACCTGTCAAAGGGCGGAAGAGCACCTTGTGAGCCAACGGCCATCCATATCTAGTGCCCAACTGTGTCTGCCGACGTCCTCCTGCAATTGGGTTACTTCTTATTAGGAGGTTGGTGGCAGGATTTGCACTCCGGCCACCGCAAAATCCTTCATTCCGCAAAACACAAAAACGCAAAGAAATCTGAAAACCCTGTGCGGCTTCCCTTCTCAGGGCAGCTCACGGGATGACGGGATTGGGGCAAAGCCTTTGGGACCCCCAATCTTTGATGATAGGATGGAAACCACGGTGTAACATTCATGGGTCAGATTGCGGGAGAGTGTGTCGTTGTGGTGCTGAGGTGTCGTCCACCAGACGGCGGTATCCTTGGGTTAACCTGAAGCGGTCCCTTCGGGTGGGTGCCTGGATGTCCCATCCCTAAGAGACGATGATCACCTGTCTCTGTTATCATCCGAGCTCAAGCATTTGGACATCGGTATTGCAGCACTCTCTGAGGTTCGGAGACCGGATTGCGGCGAGATCATCTGGCGGTGGGTACCTACGATTGGTCTGGTCGCTCTGATGGTTAACCATGGCCCAAGGAGTTGCTGTACTGTGTCAAATAAAGCTGACTCCAATGATAATATTGAGGTAAACCGGTCAATCGAGCGTATATGAGTCTAAGGATTCGTCACTCCTTCCTAGTGTCATTTCCTGGTCTCTGTTTATGCTCCGACTTGAGGTGGTAATCTCACCGGTAAGGATGCATTCTACCGCCACGCTCGATTTGTCTGTGGTTTATCAGTGCCCAAGACGAGATACACTTCTAGTCTTGGGGGATTTCAATGCATCGACTGGAAACTGATAGGATGGATTATGAGACGTTGTTTGTTGGTCCCCATGGGTAAGGAACTGTGACCTGAGATAGCACAATATTCCATCTGACTTTGCAAGAATCATGGACTTCGGTGGCGGAATTGATGGTTTCAAGCGCCCACAAGCAACATCGCTGGACTTGGTATTCCAACGTGCGGATGTGAGCAAAGGAGATTTTTAGAGCTGCGAATGACAATCCTCGTGAATGGTCGCATGGGGATGATCCAGAACATGGCAGGGTTACCGAGTGCTCAGTTCTCAATACTGACCACCGCTTTTGTAGCAACTCTTAAGTGCACCTTCAATCCAGGAGAATGGTACCATCCCAGCCTAGGCTGGATGTTGGTAAGCTCAACGGATGAGAGGTAGCTGAGGAGTTTGCGAACAAGCTGAGTGGAGATTTGGGGGTCTGGGTGCTTTGCGAGGTCCTGAAGAGTGTGGAGTGCCTTCAAGACCACCGTCCTTGATGTTGCCAGTGGATTTGTCTTGGAACTCACCGTTGGGTGAAGAAGAATTTTGTCTCTCAAGGGACACTGGATACCATTGACCAGTCACAGTGCCAGGCTGAATGACAGAACTGAGCTCTTTCAGGGAGCTGAGGCGTAAAAACTGTACGTGCACTAAGGTGGAGAAGGAGGCCTGTGTGCGAGGAATCTGTGAGGGGTGAGCATCACCTGAGGTAAGTGATTCTCGTCCTGCTTACAAGGGAATTCACGCCTTGCGTTCATCCTAGCCCATCCCTCAGTATACTGCAGTTAGAGCAGAGGTGGTAGGCTCTTGAAAGAGGAGTCCGAAGTGAAGGCCCGCTGGGCCGGTTACTTTGAGCGGTTTGTACCAGGCTGATCCACCAGCTGTCGAGTTGGAAGTCAGGGTTTTACAATAACTGTTGCTGACCCTCCATTCAACTGTTGTCCACATTCGCTTGTGGAAACACAGGCTGCGGTGAACCACTTGAATGGGTAAAGCTCCAGGATCTGTGGCATCATGCTGAACTTCTCAAGCTGGTGGGAAATGCTGCACTCGGTGTCATTGCATGCAGTTCTGTGCTCTGCCTGGAACACAGGCATCATCCCAACTGACATTTGAAGAGGGCCTTGTTGTCCTCTCTGGAAAGGGAAGGGTGATCGCCAAGGACTGCAACAACTACCGAGGGTGATGCTGCTCTCAGTGCCAGGCAAGGCTTGCTCGGATAATTCTTGATAGGGTTCGCCATCATCTGCTTGAGCACCAGCATCCAGAGCAGTCAGGCTTTACACCAAAGAGGTCAACAGATTGACCCGATCCTTGCTCTTCGGGTCCTCACCGAACGCATACGAGAGTTTCGCAGGGCTGCTTGCAGCTTATGTTTGATCTCTGTAAGAGTTTGATTCAGTGAATCGGGATTTGCCCTCTGGAGGATTCTTGGTCTTCATGGGGTGCCACCAAAAACTGATCGATCTGATGTCTGAACTACACTCTCGTACTGAGAGTGTGTGAGATGTGGTGGTACATCTCTGACTTATTTCCAGTTGTTACTGGAGTTCATCAGGGGTGTGTACTGGCCCCCACCCTTTTCAGCACTTGTATGGACTGGATTATCGGGAGGATGTCGGAGAGATCAAGGTGCGGTGCATCATTTGGGAATGTCAAGATCTCTGACCTTGATTTTCGCAGATGATGCAGTCATCTTTGCGGGACTTTAGACATCCTTTTGGGGGCCCTCGAGGTGCTGAATGAGGGTCGGAGCCACGGGATTACGGGTTTCCTGGGTCAAAACTAAGATCCAGGCTTTCAATGATATCTTGATGCTGCTATCCTGTCTGTGCCTGTTTGTGTTGAGGATGTTTGAGGTCATGGAGAGATTCCACTTACCTTGGCAGTGATATTCATGTCTCTGCTGGCTGTGAGTAAGAGGTCATATAAGTCTGGGTCGGGCCTGGGGAGTCAGGGATTCACTGGATAATGGGGTGTGGTGCTGCCGGACCATGTGCGGGAGGACGAAAGTCCGAGTCTTCAGGTCCCTTGGTACTTCAGTCTTGCTCTATGGATGTGAAGACTTGGACTCTGACCAAGGTCTGAGACGGAGACTTAATTCCTTTGGTACTAGGTCTTTTCAGAGAATCCTTGACTATCGCTGGTCGGACTTTGTGTCCAACGAGCGGTTGCTGAGAGACTCAAATGAGATTGTTACCTTCATCGTCCGTGAGCTTCACTGCGGCTGTATGGACATGTGGCTCATTTTCCTGACGCTGATCCTGCTTCACCAGATTCTCTCAGCGAGGGAGTTCGTGAGTGGAGGAGGCCAATGGGCCGACCACGTGGCTCCTGGTTGCAGCAGGTTGATCGGCATCTCAAGGAGATGGGGATGGGCCAGGCATCTGCCTGGGGGATGGCCAGACGGAGGCCCCTGGAGTACCAGCGAAAGTGGACGCAGCGACACGCTGCTCTGGCGCATGCTCCCATACCTGACCTGACCTGCGAGTACGTTATACAAATTATGTAATGTCCGAGTATGTGTGATATAAATTAGGTCATGTATGAGTATGCTTTATACAAAGTATGCATGTGTTGCGATCTCAACTTTTTGTTTCAGTTTTGCATTTTTTAACTCAGCTGAGAGAGGGGCGAGAGCTTGGATTGCGAATAAATAAAGAGCTCATACTGCTTACTCATGACCTCCACCACCAAAGGTGGACGGAGGTTATGTATTCTCCTTTGTTACTTGCAAACTGAAACAGTCGCAAGTATATTGCTTGGTCTGGCTGTTATTCTGTCTGTCTGTATTTCAATTTTTACCCTCAACTACATGAAACTTACCCCACCTGGTGGAGGTTTGGACAAGCAGGAAGCCTATTGTTTTTGAAGTCAATCTGTCAAAGGTCAAGGTTGCATAAATCGTCAATTTTCATCCGATTGACTTGATATCTATATATAAAACTAAAATACACAGGTGGATGGTGAACCCTCGTCGAGGTGAATGAAATCGTGGTTGACCCAGGTGAGTATGGTCTATTAATTACATCCTGTTTGAACTTGAGTTGGACCATGAGTATTGTCAAAAAAGTACTTATCATAGGATCTTGACTACGTCCATTAATTACAATAATTGGAACGTACCTTTTGACCCCTTTAGACTCTTTGGACCTTTTAAGACGCTTTTATACCCCCCCCCCATTAGACCCTTCTGACCTTTATACCCTTTAGACGCCCAACTCTTTCGTTCATTGACCTTATTTAGACATTTCAGACCCTTTAGACCCTTTTGACCCGTTACACCCCTTGACCCTTAGACCTTCGACCCGCTTTTGACACATCAGATCCTCTTTTGACCCTGCATACTCCTTAGATCCTTTAGACTGCAACCACTGTTGGAAAATACCCTTAGACCCCTTTGGGACCATTTTTAGACCTTTTAAGGCCTTTTGACCCTCCTGGACAACGTAGTCCCCTTGACCCTTTTGACCTTTCAAACCATTCTAGACTTAAGACATTTTAAGACTGTTTAGACATTTATAACCCTTTAGACTGCTTTGACTCCTTGACCCTTAGACACATTATTACCCATTTTGACCCTAACTATTATTAGAAAATGTACTTAAGGTCTTTAGACTACTTGAGACAATTATATACCCCTATATACCCTTTGGACCACTTAGACCCTTTACGCACCACCACACGAACATCTATAGTCTTCTTGCAATCCACAGGCTATACTTTCTGAAGCAAGTGATGTGAAATGTCCCCCAATGAAGGGTGGGTATTCTGCTATCTGGAACAGAAATTGCTTGTTGGTCACTGAATTGGTTCACCAATCAAAACCGAGAAACAGATTGTTTTTGAGGTTAAAAGCTCAAAGGGTCAAATTCAAGTTTGCATAAAATCATCCAATTTTCATCCAACTAACTTGAAATTTGCACAGCATTAGCATATTTGGTCACAGACCTGGTTCGATTTAGCCTTTTTGACATTTCAACGATTCTTGACAATTCACCCCATTATCAAATGGCCTTTTTATGAATTATCATCAACATACCTGAGAATTTTTCAATTTCAAAATGAAACTTACACAGCTTATTGTATATGTACAGAAAGTTTGGTCAAACTTACTCAAAGTCAAAGCCAAGGACATCCAAAGCATGTAACACACCTATTAGGCATAATTAGAAAATGTATCACCAAATTTCAACACTGTATAATATTCAATCATGTAAAAATTCATAGGTCAAATTTTTGGAAATTACCAAATTGCTGTTTCCAGACAACTATTGTTCATTTGATTTTGCAAGTATCGTGATGGCATGACATATTTTGTTTGTGTATGTCAAATGCCTACAAGTCACATTTTCACTCTGGTCTTCACAAAGGTAACCACCTGGTGAAGTAGTTTGGGACATTTTCTTTGGAAGGCGATTGTTTGAGACCATCGGTCAAAAGATCAAGGTTACATAAATTATCAGTTTTTCATTAGATTTATATATACTGTATATATATATATATATATTATATATATATATATATATTATATATAATATAATATATACATATACATATACAATACACACACACCTTATTATTGGACCTTGACTATACGTCTATTATTAATCTATTAATTATGGACGATTCAAACATACCTTTCAGCCATTTAGATATTTAGCCCTTACCCTTTTTTTTTTAGGGCTTTTAAAGACCCTTTATTGCCCTTAGACCCTTTCGACATTTTTACACCCCTTTAGACTGCTTAGACCGCTTTAGATTCCTGAAGACCTTTGCACCCTTTTAGACACACTTAGACCACTTGACCTTTTTCTTTTTTTTAACCACATAGTCGAGGCTCGTGAAGAGCTATCACACTGAACGGATACAGGACAGAACAGGTAAAAATAGGGAAGCAAAAACACACATGGATGGGGAAGGAGAAGGTTAACGAGGTAAAAGAGATCATGGTTTTGAATTGGGGATGTCTGAGATGTGGTGAAAGCTGTCTTGAAGACCTGTTGGGAAGAATGAGATTGAAGAGGATGTGAAGTTGATTCCACAGGTGGAAAAAAAAGAGGAACAAATGAGTTGAGATGAGCAGTGATCCTGGATTTAGGTCGTTTTACCAGAAGAGAGTGATGTGACTGTGTGAACACTACAGAAACCTGAGGGGGTGGGGTGGGGGGATACAAAACACAGAAAGAGCAGAGGGTGCAAGACGAGAAAGGAGGTGGTGGAAGGATAGAGAGACCACTGACCTGTCTGCGATGGTGAAGTGATAAGGCTATAGACTCAGCTTCAGCACGGGGATTCCAATGATCTTGAAGGCCTTGGTTTTCCAGGCGCATGCTGAGCAAGATGTGAGCAGGGTGGTCAGCCCAGAGGGGAGAGCAGTACTCCATCAAGCTGCGGGGTGAAGGCCTTGTAGGAGGATAGGAGTTCAGGAGTGCCAAGGCAGGACTTTGTATATGGATGATGCCCAGTCGGCAGCTGCTTTGGAGCCAACTTTGAATTGTGGTTTGCCACAGAAAATCATGGCTGATAGTGGACCCAGGAGTTTGAATGACTGATCCTCCTCAAAGGAGGATTGTTGAGAAAATATATCAGGGGTTTGCAGATGGTCCTTTCAGAGAGATAGTGAGCATGTGAGATTTGTCAGCATTGAAACACATTAGATGAAAGACATTGAAACCCTGAAACCAGTTTAGAACCTTTAGACCCTTTTTAGACCTTATAAATACTGTTGAAATATAACTTTCAGAGTCCTTAGCCCTCTTAGACCCCTTGTACCTTTTCAATTCTTTTGACATGTAAACTTATGTTGAAACATACCCTTTAGACCTTTGGACCCGCAGACATTTTAGACTCCTTTAGACCATCTAGATCCCTTGACCTTGACAACCGTTAGACCCCTTTAGATGCAGACCATACAAACAGTCTTCTTGCAATAAAATGTAGACTATACTTTTTCAGCAAGTAATGCACAATCTCACCCATCTGGAGGGTGGGTACTCTATTAGTTTAAACAGAATTATAGCATATTCATTCATGAATTGGTTAACCAAGCAAAACCTAGAAGCATATTGTCTTTGAGGTCAAAAAGGTCAAAGGTCAAGGTCGTATAAACTCATCAATTTTCACCTAATTGTCTGAAATTTCAACAGGATTGCATATTGGGTCACTGAAAAATCAGAATGATCGAATTAGCCATTTTGACATGTCAACTGTTTCTATGACAACAATTTGACCCGATTTAATCAAATGGAGCCTTTATGAATTTATTATTACCATACCTCAACAATTTTTTAGATATCAAATTGAAACTTACGCAGCTGATTTGTGCTTATGTGTAGTTATATACAAGTAAAATGTGGTCAAACTAGTCAAAGGTCAAGGCCATCCAAAACATGTTAAACACCTATTCGGCCACAATTTGAAAATGTATCAACCAAATTTCTAATTAGTGGGGCCCCATAGCTGAAATATTCACAACAATTATGTATTTTGTGATAAAAGCAAACAAAATTTGGCACAGAGATAGACTAATATTTTATGAACAAATCTGGATATTGCAGGGGCATCGCATTTGGCCTCTGACGGCCGTGGCAACAATCTTACAAAATGGCCGCCAGTGGTTGCAGTGACTTTACAGACCTGCTGAACTCTGAGGATAATATGGTGGAAATAAATGGCTAATTAACCTTTAGTTTTAATGAACATAAATTGGTTAATAACTAAGTATACCAATGTGGCCCAGAAGCTATGAGGCTTGTGTTCCTGAAAAGCAAGGAGGGGTGTTGAAGTGCTGCAAGTGCAGAAAGGCTCACTTGGATGGCACAGAGTGTGTGGGTGTGTGTGTGTGTTGTGTGTGTGTGTGTGTTTGTGTGTTGTGGTGGTGTGTGGTGTGTGTGTGTGGGTGTACGCACGTTTGCAGAATTACAGCCCTGACCTCGCAATGAGAAATGATTGAGAACCATGACTAACAATGGTGAGGCCTGAGGTTCTGAACACAATTAACTGTGATATTCAAACGCCATATGACATGGTTTGACATGTTTGACTGATCATCGAATACTTTTAAGGATAATGGCCCGTTGCATAAACATCTTAAGGAAAGATTTGAGTATTAACTTAAATATTTTCCTTAACTTTTCTCTTCAGGACATCTGATAGGATCGTGCAGTATTCGAATATTCATTAAGTTTGCCCTTAAAACCTTTCCTTAATAAACAATCTCCTAGGAACCTGATTCATTGTCTAATTACCCCACTGAAACCATCTACTTCTTCTGAATTAAGCATTCCTCATAGTTACCATAAATCGCTTGATAGCCAATTTGTAAGATAGGCTGGCAAATCGTACAGGGGCCAAATCTGCAAATGCCCCATTATCCAGATCTATCCATTTAATATTGTTACTTCTGTGCCAACCAAGATTTGTGCTTTATCACAAAATGTACATTGTTTGCTATGGCAACTCTACTATATGCAAACGTTTCAATCATGTATATAACTTGAAAGGTCAAATTTTCCGAAACTTGACAAATTCTGTTACATGCAACCATTGTTATTTTGATTCCACAAATATCAGTGCTTTGCATGAACTCCTTTCTTATTGTGGTTTGTTTGTGAGCAGGATATATTAAAAAGTTAGACCGGGATTCAGATGAAACTTGGAGGACAGGTTGGGTGTGTGAACAAGGACGAATTGGATTAATTATTGAAATCCAGACCGGAGAATTTTTTGAAGACTTTCACCATTGAGAGGGGCCAAAAAACGATATCTTAAATGTGTATCGATGGTTTATAAACTGAATGATAGTTGGTTAGGTGACAGAAACAAGCCGATTCGATTTGGTTAAGTCCAAATCCAGATCTTGCCATCAGCTAGGATACAAAATGTAAACTGTTCAACCTAAGTTGCTATGTGCTCTACCAAGGTGCCGTTCTAATTCTTAATTAATTTCCTTGACTTATCTGCTTGGCAGAATGCAAGCAACAATCCACTAAATGTGTGGGTGCTGTTGTGTGTGTGTGTGTGTGTTGTGTGTGTGGTGTGGTTATGTATATATATACAGTATATATAGTATACATATACAATACCGTAACATAACGAGTGGGGCCATGCTCTTTCACAACTGAAGCAGAAGGCTGAGGTGCATCTTACATGTCGACACAATATATCGTGCCGTGAATCATTACAGAATAATACATTAACAGAACAAATGTGAACAGAATCATTGCTGCCAACACAGTCTCTTGGCAAACGGTTCAATCCGGGGCTTGACATTGGTTTCCCAGCAGTCGTACTATTCCGAATTATTTAGGGTGCCGGACATATCTCATCAACTCTTTATCAAAACACTGTGCATCCTTTAACATCCAACATGGTGATGCTAGCAATAGGACACTCAGTTTCCGCCCACCGATGGATGGCAACTCAATTGACGGCATTCCGTGACGTCCTGCCAGCGAAGCACCAATCTGGCATTCTAATTTGGTCAGGATCAAAACCAGACTGAGATAGTCAAAGTAATGCTCGTGTCAAAACATACATGAGAATGATTATAATACATCAGAGTCAAAGAACTAACTTCTTGAATTGGGAGGAAAGCGTTTCACACATATCGAGTTGCCAATGATTGTGTCCGGCGATATATTATTACAATTGCATGGAATTAGAGAAAAAAATTGAAGGAACTATGATTGAGAGAAGGAAAAGAAGGCAGGATGAAAGAAAATGGTGAGGCAGTTGATACAGATCAGAATGTGAGGAAGAGAGCGGGGGGGGGGGTAGGGTTCACGACGGTCAGAGGGAAGAGGAGGAGGAGTAGATTGTTGGACAATAAGGGGAAGCAGGGTCAAAAATCCAAAAATTGGAATATGGTAATAAATATATGACTTCCAAATACGTACGAAACGGGGTGGGGGGGGGAGTTAGACCCCCATCATTTTTTTGGGGTACATAATGTATGTAATAATGACCTCGAATGCCTTACAAATCAAGACAATGCACAATGAATTCTTACAATCACAGCAATGAAACCATCGATGAGACGTCACGAGAAGGTGTCGTGCTTGTTCTCAAGACAAATGACGAGTGTTCAATCCACGGACGTGCTCTGGCTGCGTGCGAGATGTACCAACACCTAGGCGTGCCAGATAGAGTGGCATTTCCAGCTCGATTCGTCAAACGACTCCAGCTGGTATACATTTGGCACACGTCATGTCATTTAGACGTCACGGGCATGTTCTTCACACTCAAACCGTGAGAAACATCACCCCAGATTCACGACTGCTGGCAATATGGTTTCTGGCCTTACTCGTCCCCTCCTCACTCAACATAACACTGAAGCAGACATGACTTTCACACAACATCAGGGCTGAGGCTTCTTCACAGTTTTTCAACACTTGGAGTAAATTGAACTCCATTGCGTTATTATTCATTTCACGTTGAATAGCCCAACACAATTGCCCCAATAGAAACGTTCGGATCAAAGGGGTACAAATGGGAGAGTCCAAACGAGAAGATTAGCCAACGAGCGGACACTGGGGATTTAGAAAGTTTGCCTCAGTTAACATTCAGTTCTCGTGCCGACTCCGAGGGACATTGTGTATTCATTATCGACAGTAGTCACAATATAAACCAACACTTACTGACGGCAAATACCAGCACAAGCATATGGAGGCCAGCTTTATCATGGAGGGCATGATGCCGCTCGTTACCAATACCTCTGCCCGCAATGAATTAGCCATGAGTGATTATAGTTCTTGGCAAGGTTTGCATTTCGAACCGTACACCGATAATTCTGATTAGTACCATTCCACTCCACTCACTCCCCTGTTCACACTAACACCGCACCCACCATCCTCTTTCTCTCTTTCTCTCTTCTCTCACACAACACACCACACACACACCAACTCACCTCACTCACCCCTTTCACACTAACACCAGAACTCTCTCACCCTCACATAAACACCAACACACTTACTCCACCCAAGTCACCAACACTCACCACTCACACAAACTCACTCACTCACTCCAACTCACTCTCGCACACACCAACACCACTCACTTACTCCAACTCACTCTCACACACACCAATTTACCACAACACCTTTTAACTCATTAGCAGCACGGCAACTCACTAACTCCTCTTTCGCACTTAACACAAACTCACTCCACTCTCACACACACCAAGTCACCAACTAACCACACAAACTCACTCACGCCACACTTCACAGCAACTCATTTTACTCACACACAAACTCACTTACTTTTGCACACTAACTCACCGACCCCAACTCACACCAAGTCCCATCTCACCCCACAAAACTCACCTACACCAACTCACCTCGGCACACCAAACTACTCACTCACAACCAAACGCACACAAATTCACTATCAATGCCACCTAACTCAACTAAAACAACAAACCTACTCACCCTCGCACGAACACCAAACTCCTCACCCAAGTCACCAACGTCACCCACCCTCACAATGCCACAAACTCCTCACGCAACACTAACCAGCAGCCATTACACACACCAGCCAATCGACAACTCACTCACTCACATTAACTGTGTCATGAATATATATATATAATACATAATACATATATATACATATATATATATTATATATATATATATAATGTTTGTTGTTATAAAAGTACAGAAGAGTTGAAGCCGAATACATTCAGACAATAGATCCTGTAAACAAAACTCACAGTAACCCCAATGAGAGGCTATAAGGTTCAGTTCAAGCAGAAATTATTTCGACCGACTGGAAATTAACAATCAACAAAGTCCTAAATGTGCTGCCGAACTGGATTCCTGAGCTCACACCTCATGATACAGCAATCACCCCCAACAAAACCATTGTACTCAACCTCACCAAAACATTCATCTTCTATTTAATCCTCCGCACGATACAACATCACACAGGTAGGGTTCGACCTCGTATTTATTTATTATTCCCATGAATCCCATCACTGACAACTCAAAACTCATCAACTTCCATGAAGAACAACGATCACATGATCCCATTATGACAAATCACAACTTCCCAGAGCCACATTTCCGAATCATCACGAACGAACTCATCAAACGTTACCATGAAGAACGCGATCGCCATGTGTTCATGGTGTTCTATTGCTGACGTCACATTAACCAATGGCAATATCAGACACTTTCATACTCCATACGTCGTGTCCAGATTAAAACATACCCTCGTGTCGTCACGTCGGTGGAGTCGGCAAACTGGACCAGGTACATCCTAACGGTGCCTCGTTGGAACGAGCAGAACCGAACCAGCAATTTAAATTGGTGGTGAAGTACCTTACACCGCCTGCCGACGAGAACAGACTTTCCAATGAATTACAAAGTAACTTATTTTACTAAACACAGGTATGTCGTCCGTTGAGCCGGCAGTGGGAGGACTTACAACGACGGCTTGGCATCGTCTGAAACAGTTCACCTGCATCCCGCGCACGGGCGGTGCCCCGCATGACGTCACACCTTCGATGACATCATTAAAATGCCACACACTATGGAATTCCCGACACCGTGGCGGATCGTGTTGTATTCTTAGGAATCTCGGAGACCAAATGGTTGCGTCAACTCCCCCAGGTCTGGACGAAGCACGGCATCAGCACAATCATTTTCATTCCGAGCAACGTTCCGAGACGGGAACACATCAAGAGTCCTTTAGAAGAAAACAAAAACCACACAAGAGAACAAAGTTATTATAACTTACCGCAAACAACACAATGAAAATAATGAAAGATTTTTGCAGGAGGATACTTCCGAATCTCCAACTGTTAAAATGTCACCCTGCAGTTTTGGTAAACGATAATCCGTCTATTTTAGGTTTACATCACAGAGCAAGTCTTCTGAGCAACGCTGTCTTAATGGGATGTGGATTTATTATTTATCGTAGCTTAAGGCTCAGGAGGAGTGTCGACATGTCGCACGCCAGGACAAGGACAACGTTGTACTACACAGGTATGAACCTGGTTACCTTAATTGTTGTCGAGCTTCCGGTCAGTAAGGGAGCACTCTTTTTGAAGGCGCCTCAATTATTCCCACTTATTGTTGCGGCCAAGCGTTTTGCGCCTAGATCGCCTTATCTCTATGGTTATTTCTAATGAGTTGCCTACCTGTTCCTTAATCGGCCTGACTTGTAGTACATACTTTCTATTGCCAACCAGTTAACTTTAGTCGGTCTGTTCATTCGCTCGTTGTATCAGCGTGCGTCGAATTGGAGCTGACGTGGCAGGAATTTGTCATTGTCTCAGGGTGTCGGCGATAATTGACTCTACCCTTCAAAAAACCAGGTGCACCCGGGTTTATCTGATTAACATCCGCCAACTGATTGCTAGCAAACGAGACACCCACTTAATGTCCGTCGAGGGACGACGGACGCACGTTGAATGACATTGCCACGCATGCCAGTCAGCCAGGGATGACAGTTTACAGCTGGGTCGATATTCAAATCAGGCTAGACGCTGAGAGATGAGTGCCATACCTCATAGCTCATCTACCGGCGTCAATGCGAAGGTATTCTTATGTACAGCGACACCACGTCATTTCCACTGGTGGCAAATGCAGCACAACCACACATGCCATGATATATCATGGCTTGGATAGTAAGTCAGCCTAAAAGCCACTCTAATCGGATCATCCTTCTGGAGGTGACCTTGCCTATCATGGTCAGAGTATTGAACAGCCTATATAAATTGTCCAGTTCACAACTTTTTCTCCCTACTCAATATAAAGTTCATGCAATCCTTAAATAAAGTTATTGGAACCCCACCAAAAAGTCAGAAAGATGGTGTGGATACAGAATGAAGGTCTGGGGAAATAAGAGGTGTAGTTAATTAGTTGTTTTAGAAGGACCTGGAGGGAAGAGGGGAACAAGAGACGCTTGGAGATCATTCAAGGGGGTAAGAAGAGGAATTAAAAGAGTGAAGTGCAGACGATTCGTATTTTGGTTTTTTTACCAAAGTGGGTGCTGGTGGAACCTGAGCTCCCTGTGGAAATATGGGCGAGACCAGAGAAGGAGACGGTAGAAGACAGAAAGACCACGACCTGCCGTGGTGAGAGAAGTGAGAGGACCAAAGATCAGCTCTCATCGTAGAGATAACCAATGATTCCTAAATGCCTTGGTTTCCACTGCGTAAGCCAGAAAGGGTGAGAGGCGGGAGCACCACCAGAGGGAGAAGCAGTACTCCCTCAGCTGTGGACGGATGCTTTGGCTTGGTCGGAGCTAGGTGGGCGCGAGAAAGACTTTGCACGACAGAGGATGCGCCAGTCGTGACTGGCTTTGGAGCCAGGTTGAATATGTGCTTCCCAGGAAGTATCATGTTAAATATGTGAGACCCAGAAGCTTTGAATGAAAGGACTTCTTCAGAGGATTGTTGAAGTAAGTGATGGGCGGGGGAGGTTCCAGACAGTCCTTTCGGACGAGACATAGTGAGTGTGAATTTGTGAGATTGAAAGACATGTTCCATGTGTTGGACCAGTTTGTGATTTTATCCAGATCGTGCAAGAGAGAAAAGAAGCTGCTGCTTGCCAATCTGAGGGATGACAAGATGGTACGGCGAGGGAGTCATCAGCAAGGATAAAAGGATTTTCAAAGAGGTCGGGAAGATCATTGATGAAAACCAGAAAAAGAACAGGCCCAGACGCTACCTTGAAGGAACTCCAGGCCTGGACAGGAAGTAAAGAGGGATGAGAGAATCCATTAAGGCCACACGTTGGCTGTGATAGAGAAGAGTCTGTGAGCCATGAGTGGAGATGGCTTGAATACCAAAGGAAGAGAAGGTTTGGTCAGCCAGGGCAGGGTGCCAGACCATTCCAAACACACGTGATGTACTCGGGATATGGCTATGTTTCATGTCTGGCAATTGAGGACCTCCATCCATTGTTTGGAGAGCAGAAGCGGCAAATCCAGGGTCGAGGACCTGGTCTGAAACCAAACTGATGATCAGAATCAAAGCTATGATGAAGAGGAAGGGAATTTAATGTCTAAAGCAATGTGGAGGTTAACAAGTGTTGGCTGATTCCTCTTCTCCAATGGCTTGAATTCTGATCATACAATTTGATTCAAACCAAGTCATCTACCCTTGGATATGCTGCTTCTGCTCTCCCATAATGATGGAGGTCCTCAATTGAACGAACTCCCCGCTATCTTTGGGCCAAATGATGCCCGAACACTTTTACCTCTGCCACCGAAGGTGGAATGGAGGCGTTTTCACGCCTGTCGTCTGTTCTGTTTGTGGACAGGATATCTCAAAAGATTGTGGACAGATTTGGATGAAACTTGTGGGCAGGTTGAGGTTTTGTAACAAGAAGAATAGATTCGATTTTGTGAAGATCCAATATCCGGATCTCCGATCCGAGAATTTTTAAAGTGGATTCTTCACCATTAAGCTTCAGGCACATTTGCTCGGCGGCCGTAGGTTCTAAAAAATCTTCGGCCACTCCAGCAATTGTAGGCCGGCCGAGTATTTCCACGGTCACACAATTGCAGGCATCACATGTTTTATTTTTGGTAGCCGCACGGGGATTTAGAAAATGTGTGGAGACCGAAAACAGTGGCGGGTGCCGTACGGTCTTTGATTTGATGTCGGGACCGGTCACCTCTTAGGGCGTCCCTGCGCGGCATAGATTTTCAAGCAACGCAAGGTAGCCTCAAGGTGCCCGCAGGCGACCCAGGGGGGCCTAAGGCGAACGTGGAAAATCGGTGCGGCCGCCCGTAATATTTTTGGGTCTGGTGGCAAAATTCATTTTCAATGATAAGAGCCATACGGAAAACGCACCGAATAACGCAAGCCCACGTACGCCCTACGCACGGCGACGTGGAACACATCTACGTCAATCGGCTACGGCTGTTCGAATTTCTACGGCCAACCTAGAAATGAAAAAAGTCATATAACTCCGTGCGTTTAATTCCACGGAGACCCCTACGGCCTGTAAAAGAATGCCATACGGCGTAGGGCACCCTGAGGCCACACTCAAGAAACTCTGCGGCCACCGCACGTTTCTGTCATTCAAGGCGGGGAGGGGGGGGTAGGCCGCCGTATCTCTAGCCGTTAGAGCAAATGTACTCATGCTTAAGTGATCGGGCTAAAATGTTATATACCCGATATCTGAAAAAGTTGACGATTGGACGAAACTTTCTGGATGAATGGTTAGTGACCAGAACAAGCCAATAAAATTTTGTTTAAGTCGCAAATCCAGATCTGGCCTATTTGATGGAGACTACAAACGTCACCTAACTCAGCTGGCAAGGTGTTCCTCCACCGAAGTGCCGTCCAATGCTAAGAAAGTTTCAGTTGTGATCCGGTAGGTCTTTCCGTAGGGTTAAATTTATGGTGTTCGCTGAGCATGCCATGTGGCTGTATTCCTTTGTTCCGTCCATGCAAGAGACTCTTATCGTGTTAGAATGAATACATAGCATCAGTGTCTCTG
>CM068968.1:30899635-30914819 GCA_035128595.1 Eptatretus atami
AACGCTGGCGGTGTGACAAAGGAGATTGACCATATCCTCGTTGATGGTCGCTGGAGGATGATCCAGAACTGCAGGGTTTACCGGAGTGCTCAGTTCTCAATACTGACCACCGGCTTCTTTTGTGCAACTCTTAAGTGCACCTTCAATCCAGGAGAATGGTACCATCCCAGCCTAGGCTGGATGTTGGTAGCTCAGGATGAGAGGTAGCTGAGGAGTTTGCGAACAAGCTGAGTGGAGATTTGGGGGTCTGGGTGCTTTGCGAGGTCCTGAAGAGTGTGGAGTGCCTTCAAGACCACCGTCCTTGATGTGCCAGTGGATTTGTCTGGAACTCAACCGTTGGTGAAGAAGATTTTGTCTCTCAGGGACACTGGATACCATTGACCAGTCACAGTGCCAGGCTGAATGACAGAACTGAGCTCTTTCAGGGAGCTGAGGCGTAAAAACTGTACGTTGCACTAAGGTGGAGAAGGAGGCCTGTGTGCGAGGAATCTGTGAGGGGTAGAGCATCACCTGAGTCAATGATTCTCGTCCTGCTTACAAGGGAATTCACGCCTTGCGTTCATCCTAGCCCATCCCCTCAGTATACTGCAGTTAGAGCAGAGGGTGGTAGGCTCTTGAAAGAGGAGTCCGAAGTGAAGGCCCGCTGGGCCGGTTACTTTGAGCGGTTGTACCGGCTGATCACCAGCTGTCGAGTTGGAAGTCAGGGGTTTTACAATAACTGTTGCTGACCCTCCTTTCAACTGTGTCCACATTCGCTTGTGGAAACACAGGCTGCGGTGAACCACTTGAATGGGTAAAGCTCCAGGATCTGTGCATCCATGCTGAACTTCTCAAGCTGGTGGAAATGCTGCACTCGGTGTCATTGCATGCAGTTCTGTGCTCTGCCTGGAACACAGGCATCACCCCAACTGACTTTGAAGAGAGGCCTTGTTGTCCTCTCTGGAAAGGGAAGGGTGATCGCCAAGACTGCAACAACTACCGAGGGTGATGCTGCTCTCATGCCAGGCAAGTCTTGCTCGGATAATTCTTGATAGGGTTCGCCATCATCTGCTTGAGCACCAGCATCCAGAGCAGTCAGGCTTTACACCAAAGAGGTCAAACAGTGACCGATCCTTGCTCTTCGGGTCCTCACCGAACGCATACGAGAGTTTCGCAGGGCTGCTTGCAGCTTATGTTGATCTCTGTAAGAGTTTGATTCAGTGAATCGGGATTTGCCCTCTGAGGATTCTTGGTCTTCATGGGTGCCACCAAAAACTGATCGATCTGATGTCTGAACTACACTCTCGTACTGAGAGTGTGTGAGATGTGGTGGTACATCTCTGACTTATTTCCAGTTGTTACTGGAGTTCATCAGGGGTGTGTACTGGCCCCCACCCTTTTCAGCACTTGTATGGACTGGATTATCGGGAGGATGTCGGAGAGATCAAGGTGCGGGCATCATTTGGGAATGTCAAGATCTCTGACCTTGATTTTCGCAGATGATGCAGTCATCTTTGCGGGACTTTAACATCCTTTTGGGGGCCCTCGAGGTGCTGAATGAGGGTCGGAGCCACGGGATACGGGTTTCCTGGGTCAAAACTAAGATCCAGGCTTTCAAGATATCTTGATGCTGCTATCCTGTCTGTGCCTGTTTGTGTTGAGGATGTTTGAGGTCATGGAGAGATTCCACTTACCTGGCAGTGATATTCATGTCTCTGCTGGCTGTGAGTAGGGTCATATAAGTCTGGTCGGGCCTGGGGAGTCAGAGGATTCACTGGATAATGGGGTGTGGTGCTGCCGGACCTGTGCGGAGGACAAATCCGAGTCTTCAGGTCCTTGGTACTTTCCAGTCTTGCTCTATGGATGTGAAGACTTGGACTCTGACCAAGGTCTGAGACGGAGACTTAATTCCTTTGGTACTAGGTCTTTTCAGAGAACCTTGACTATCGCTGGTCGGACTTTGTGTCCAACGACGGTTGCTGAGAGACTCAAATGAGATTGTTACCTCATCGCCGTGAGCTTCACTGCGGCTGTATGGACATGTGGCTCATTTCCTGACGCTGATCCTGCTTCACACAGATTCTCTCAGCGAGGGAGTCTCGTGAGTGGAGGAGGCCAATGGGCCGACCACGTGCTCCTGGTTGCAGCAGGTTTGATCGGCATCTCAAGGAGATGGGGATGGGCCAGGCATCTGCCTGGGGGATGGCCAGACGGAGGCCCCTGAGTACCAGCGAAAGTGGACGCAGCGACACCGCTGCTCTGGCGCATGCTCCCATACCTGACCTGACCTGCGAGTACGTTATACAAATTATGTAATGTCCGAGTATGTGTGATATAAATTAGGTCATGTATGAGTATGCTTTATACAAAGTATGCATGTGTTGCGATCTCAACTTTTTGTTTCAGTTTTTGCATTTTTAACTCAGCTGAGAGAGGGGCGAGAGCTTGGATTGCGAATAAATAAAGAGCTCATACTGCTTACTCATGACCTCCACCACCAAAGGTGGACGGAGTTATGTATTCTCCTTTGTTACTTGCAAACTGAACAGTCGCAAGTATATTGCTTGGTCTGGCTGTTATTCTGTCTGTCTGTATTTCATTTTTACCCTCAACTACATGAAACTTACCCCACCTGGTGGAGGTTTGTGACAAGCAGGAAGCCTATTTTTTTGAAGTCAATCTGTCAAAGGTCAAGGTTGCATAAATCGTCAATTTTCATCCGATTGACTTGATATCTATATATAAAACTAAAATACACAGGTGGATGGTGAACCCTCGTCGGGTGAATGAAATCGTGGTTGACCCAGGTGAGTATGTCTTTAATTACATCCTGTTTGAACTTGAGTTGGACCATGAGTATTGTCACAAAAAGTACTTATCATAGGATCTTGACTACGTCCATTAATTACAATAATTGGAACGTACCTTTTAGACCCCTTTAGACTCTTTGGACCTTTAAAGACGCTTTATACCCCCCCCCCATTAGACCCTTCTGACCTTTTATACCCTTAGACGCCCAACTCTTTCGTTCATGACCTTATTTAGACATTTCAGACCCTTTAGACCCTTTGACCCCTTACACCCCTTGACCCTTAGACCTTCGACCCGCTTTTGACACATCAGATCCTCTTTTGACCCTGCATACTCCTTAGATCCTTTAGACTGCAACACTGTTGAAAATACCCTTAGACCCCTTTGGACCATTTTTAGACCTTTTAAGGCCCTTTTGACCCCCTGGACAACGTAGTCCCCTTGACCCTTTTGACCTTTCAAACATTCTAGACTTAAGACATTTTAAGACTGTTTAGACATTTATACCCTTTAGACTGCTTTGACTCCTTGACCCTTAGACACATTTTACCCATTTGACCCTAACTATTATTAGAAAATGTACTTAAGGTCTTTAGACTACTTGAGACAATTATATACCCCTATATACCCTTGGACCACTTAGACCCTTTAACGCACCACCACACGAACATCTATAGTCTTCTTGCAATCCACAGGCTATACTTTTCTGAAAGCAAGTGATGTGAAATGTCCCCCACATGAAGGGTGGGTATTCTGCTATCTGGAAACAGAAATTGCTTGTTGGTCACTGAATTGGTTCACCAATCAAAACCGAGAAACAGATTGTTTTTGAGGTTAAAAGCTCAAAGGGTCAAATTCAAGTTTTGCATAAAATCATCAATTTTCACCAACTAACTTGAAATTTGCACAGCATTAGCATATTGGTCACAGACCTGGTTCGATTTAGCCTTTTTGACATTTCAACGACTTGACAATTCACGCCCATTATCAAATGGGCCTTTTTATGAATTATCATCAACCATATCTGAGTAATTTTCAATTTTCAAAATGAAACTTACACAGCTTATTGTATATGTACAGAAAGTTTGGTCAAATTACTCAAAGTCAAAGCCAAGGACATCCAAAGCATGTAACACACCTATTGGCCATAATTAGAAAATGTATCAACCAAATTTCAACACTGTATAATATTCAATCATGTAAAAATTTTCATAGGTCAAATTTTTGGAAATTACCAAATTGCTGTTTCCATGACAACTATTGTTCATTTGATTTTGCAAGTATCGTGATGCGCATGACATATTTTGTTTGTTGTATGTCAAATGCCTACAAGTCACATTTTCACTCTGGTCTTCACAAAGGTAACCACCTGGTTGAAGTAGTTGGACATTCCTTGGAAGGCGATTGTTTGAGACCATCGGTCAAAAGAATCAAGGTTACATAAATTATCAGTTTTCATTAGATTTATATATACTGTAATATATATATATATATTATATATATATATATATATTATATATAATATAATATATTACATATACATATACAAACACACACACCTTATTATTGGACCTTGACTATACGTCTATTATTAATCTATTAATTATGGACGATTCAAACATACCTTTCAGCCATTTAGAATATTTAGCCCTTACACCTTTTTTTTTAGGGCTTTTAAAGCCCTTTATATGCCCTTAGACCCTTTCGACATTTTACACCCTTTAGACTGCTTAGACCGCTTTAGATTCTGAAGACCTTTGCACCCCTTTTAGACCACTTAGACCACTTGACCTTTTTCTTTTTTTAACCACATAGTCGAGGCTCGTGAAGAGCTATCACACTGAACGAGATCAGGACAGACAGGTAAAAATAGGAAGCAAAAACACACATGGATGGGGAAGGAGAAGGTTAACGAGGTAAAAGAGATCATGGTTTTGAATTGGGGATGATCTGAGATGTGGTGAAAGCTGTCTTGAAGACCTGTTGGAAGAAATGAGATTGAAGAGGATGTGAAGTTGATTCCACAGGTGGAAAAAAAAGAGGAACAAATGAGTTGAGATGAGCAGTGATCCTGGATTTAGGTCGTTTTACCAGAAGAGAGTTGATGTGGACTGTGTGAACACTACAGAAACCTGAGGGGGGTGGGGTGGGGGGATACAAAACACAGAAAGAGCAGGGGTGCAAGACGAGAAAGGAGGTGGTGGAAGATAGAGAGACCACTGACCTGTCTGCGATGGTGAAGTGATAAGGCTATAGACTCAGCTTCAGCACGGGGATTCCAATGATCTTGAAGGCCTTGGTTTTCCAGGCGTCATGCTGAGCAAGATGTGAGCAGGGTGGTCAGCCCAGAGGGAGAGCAGTACTCCATCAAGCTGCGGGTGAAGCCTTGTAGGAGGATAGGAGTTCAGGAGTGCCAAGGCAGGACTTTGTATATGGATGATGCCCAGTCGGCAGCTGCTTGGAGGCCAACTTTGAATTGTGGTTTGCCACAGAAAAATCAGGCTGATAGTGGACCAGGAGTTTGAATGACTGATCCTCCTCAAAGGAGGATTGTTGAGAAAATATATCAGGGGGTTTTGCAGATGGTCCTTCAGAGAGATAGTGAGCATGTGAGATTGTCGCATTGAAACACATTAGATTGAAAGACATTGAAACCCTGAAACCAGTTTAGAACCTTTAGACCCTTTTTAGACCTTATAAATACTGTTGAAATATAACTTTCAGAGTCCTTAGCCCTCTTAGACCCCTTGTACCTTTTCAATTCTTTTGACATGTAACTTATGTTGAAACATACCCTTTAGACCTTTGGACCCCAGAGCATTTTAGACTCCTTTAGACCATCTAGATCCCTTGACCCTTGACAACCGTTAGACCCCTTTAGATGCAGACCATACAAACAGTCTTCTTGCAATAAAATGTAGACTATACTTTTTCAGCAAGTAATGCACAATCTCCACCCATCTGGAGGGTGGGTAACTCTATTAGTTAAACAGAATTATGCATATTCATTCATGAATTGGTTAACCAAGCAAAACCTAGAAGCATATTGTCTTTGAGGTCAAAAAGGTCAAAGGTCAAGGTCGTATAAACTCATCAATTTTCACCTAATTGTCTGAAATTTCAACAGGATTGCATATTGGGTCACTGAAAAATCAGAATGATCGAATTAGCCATTTTGACATTCAACGTTTCTATGACAAACAATTTGACCCGATTTAATCAAATGGAGCCTTTATGAATTTATTATTACCATACCTCAACAATTTTTTAGATATCAAATTGAAACTACGCAGCTGATTTGTGCTTATGTGTAGTTATATACAAGTAAAATTGGTCAAACTAGTCAAAGGTCAAGGCCATCCAAAACATGTTAAACACCTATTCGGCCACATTTGAAAATGTATCACCAAATTTCTAATTAGTGGGCCCCATAGCTGAATATTCACAACAATTATGTATTTTGTGATAAAAGCAACAAATTTGGCACAGAGATAGACTAATATTTTATGAACAAATCTGGATATTGCAGGGGCATCGCATTTGGCCTCTGACGGCCGTGCAACAATCTTACAAAATGGCCGCCAGTGGTTGCAGTGACTTACAGACCTGCTGAACTCTGAGGATAATATGGTGGAAATAGGCTAATTAACCTTTAGTTTTAATGAACCATGAAATTGGTTAATTAACTAATTACCAATGTGCCCCAGACAGGCTATGAGCTTGTGTCCTGCAAAATGCAAGGAGGGGTGTTGAAGTGCTGCAAGTGCAGAAAGGCTGCACTTGGATGCACAGATGTGTGTGTGTGTGTGTGTGTGTGTGTGTGTGTGTGTGTGTGTGTGTGTGTGTGGTGTGTGTGTGGGTGTGTGTGTGTGTGGTGGGGTGAGACACCGTTTGCAGAATTGACAGCCTGACCTCCAATGAGACATGATTGAGAACCATGACTAACAATGGTGAGGCCTGAGGTTCTGAACACAATTAACTGTGATATTCAACGCCATATGACATGGTTTGACATGTTTGACTGATCTATCGAATACTTTTAAGGATAATGGCCCGTTGCATAAAGCATCTTAAGGAAAGATTTGAGTATTACTTAAATATTTTCCTTAACTTCTTCAGGACATCCTGATGAGGATCGTTGCATATTCGAATATTCATTATTTGCCCTTAAAACCTTCCTTAATAACAATCTCCTAGGACCTATCATTGTCTAATACCCACTGAAACCATCTACTTCTTCTGAATTAAGCATTCCTCATAGTACCATAATCGCTTGATAGCCATTTGTAAGATAGCTGGCAAATCGTACGGGCAAATCTGCAATGCCCCCATATCCAATCTGATCCATTATAATATGTTACTCTGTGCCAACCAAGATTTGTGCTTTAATCACAAAATGGTACTTGGTTTGCTATGGCACTCTACTATATGCAAAACGTTTCAATCATGTATATGAACTTGAAAGGTCAAATTTTCGAAACTTGACAAATTACTGTTTCACTGGCAACCATTGTTTTTTTGGATTCCACAAATATCGTGCTTTGCATGAACTCTTCTATTGTGTTTGTTTTGTGAGCAGGATATATTAAAAAGTTAGACGGGATTCAGATGAAACTTGGAGGACAGGTTGGGTGTGTGACAAGGACGAATTGGATAGATTATGAAGATCCAGATCCGAGAATTTTTTGAATGACTTTCACCATTGAGAGGTGGGGCCAAAAACGATATCTTAATGTTATCGATGGGTTTGATAAACAATTGAAGATGAGTTGGTTAGGTACAGAGAACAAGCCGATTCGATTTTGGTTAAGTCCAAATCCAGATCTTGCTATCAGTAGGATACAAAATGTAAACTGTTCAACCTAATGTTGCTATGTGCTCTACCAAGTGCCGTTCTAATTCTTAATTAATTCCTTGACTTATCTGCTTGCAGATGCAAGCACAATCCACTAATATGTGTGTGCTGTGTGTGTGTGG
Source organism: Eptatretus atami (assembly GCA_035128595.1). NCBI lineage: Eukaryota > Metazoa > Chordata > Myxini > Myxiniformes > Myxinidae > Eptatretus > Eptatretus atami. Next base: position 30,907,403 of record CM068968.1, read on the forward strand.
TGTGTGTGTTGTGTGTGTGGTGTGTATGTAATATATATACAGTATATATATGTATACATATACATACCCGTACATACACGAGTGGGGCATGCTTTCACAACTGAAGCAGAAGCTGAGGTGCATCTTACATGTCGACACAATATATCTGCCGTGAATCATTACAGAATAATTACATTACAGAACAAATGTGAACAGAAATCATTGCTGCCAACACAGTCCTTGGCAACGGTTCAATCGGGTGCTGACATTGGTTTCCCAGCAGTCGTCACTATTCGGAATATTTCAGGGTGCCGGACATATCTCATCAACTCTTTAGTCAAAACATGTGCGATCTTTAACACCAACAGGTGATGCTAGCAGATAGGACACTCAAGTTTCTCGCCCATCGTGGATGGCAACATCATTGACGGCATGTCCGTGACGTCCTGCCAGCGAAGCACCAATCTGCATTCTAATTTGGTCAGGATCAAAACCCAGACGAGATAGATCAAAGGTAAGTGCTCGTGTCAAAAACTATACATGAGAATGATTGATATTATATCAGAGTCAAAACTAACTTCTGATTGGGAGGAAGCGTTCACACAATCGAGTTGCCAATGATGTGTCGGCGATATATTTATTACATATGCATGGAATTTAGAGAAAAAAATGAAGGACTATGATTGAGAGAAGGAAAAAGAAGGCAGGATGAAAGAAAATGGTGAGGCAGTTGTTACAGATCAGATGTGAGGGAAGAGAGGCGGTGGGGGGGGGGTGGTTCACGACGTGTCAGAGGAAGAGGGAGGAGAGAGTAGATGTTGGACATAAGGGGAAGCAGGGTCAAAAATTCCAAAAATGTGGAATATGTAATAAATATATGACTTCAAAATACGTACGAAACGGGGTGGGGGGGGGATGTTAGACCCCATCATTTTTGGGGTACATAATGTATGTATAATGACCTCGAGTGCCTTACAAATCAAGACAATGCACAATGAATTACTTAACAATCACAAGCAATGAAACCATCGATGAAACGACGTCACGAGAAGGTGTCGTGCTTGTTCTCAGACAAATGGACGAGTGTTCAATCCACGGACCGGTGCTCTGGCTGCGTGCTGAGATGTAACACACCTAGGCGTGCCAGATAGAGTGGCATTCCAGCTCGATTCGTCAAACCGACTCCAGCTGGTGATAACATTTGGCACACGTCAGTCATTTATGACGTTCACGGCATGTTTCTTCACACTCAACGTGAAAACATCACCCCAGATTCACCGGACTGCCTGGCAATATGGTTTCTGGCCTTACTCGTCCCCTCCTCACTCACATACACTGAAGCAGACATGACTTTCACACCAACATCAGGGCTGAGGCTCTTCACAGTTTTTTCACACTTGAGTAATTGAACTCCATTGCGTTATTCATTCATTTCAGTTGAATAGCCCAACACCATTGCCCCATAGAAACGTTCGGATCAAAGGGGTACAAATGGGGAAGGTCCAAACGATGAAGATTAGCCAACGAGCGACCACTGGGGATTTAGAAATTGCCTCAGTTTACACATTCACGTCTCGTGCCGACTCCGAGGACATTGTGTATTCATTATCGACATAGTCACATATAAACACAACACTGACTGTACCGGCAAATACCAGCACAAGGAATCAATGGGAGGCCAGCTTTATCATGAGGGCAATGATGCCGCTCGTTACCAATACCTCTGCCGCAATGAATTAGCCATGAGTGATTATAGTTCTTGGCAAGGTTTGCATTTCGAACCGTATCACCGATAATATCTGATTAGTACTCATTCACTCACTCACTCCCTTTCACACTAACACCACCACCATCCTCTTTCTCTTTCTCTCTCTCTCTCACACAAACACACACACACACACCAACTCACTCACTCACTCCCTTTCACACTAACACCAAACCTCTCACCCCTCACAATAAACCCAACCACCTACTCACTACCAAGTCACCAACACTCACCACTCCACACAAACTCACTCACTCACTCCAACTCACTCTCGCACACACCAACACCACTCACTTACTCCAACTCACTCTCACACACACCAAGTTTACCAAACAACCTTTTACTCATGCACAGCAACTCACTAACTCCTTTCGCACTTAACACAAACTCACTCACTCTCACACACACCAAGTCACCAACTAACCACACAAACCACTCACGCACACTCACAGCAACTCATTTTTACTCACACACAAACTCACTTACTTTGCACACTAACTCAACGACTCCAACTCACACCAAGTCACCATCTCACCCACACAAACTCACCTACACCAACTCACCTCGCACACCAACTACTCACTCACCAACTCACGCACACAAATTCACTTACTCATGCCACCTAATCACTAACAAAACAAACCTACTCACCCTCGCACGAACACCAAACTCACTCACACCAAGTCACCAACTCACCCACCCTCACAACACACAAACTCACTCAGGCACACTAACAGCAGCCATTTACACACACACACCAAGTCACCAACTCACTCACTCACATTAACTGTGTATGAATATATATATAATATATACATAATACATACATATTATACATATATATATATTATATATATTATATAATGTTGTTGTTATAAGTACAGAAGAGTTGAAGCCGAATAACCATTCAGCAATAGATCCTGTAACAAAACTACAGTTAACCCCAATGAGTGCTATAGGTTCAGTTCAAGCAGAAAATATTTCACCGACTGGAAAATTACAATCAAAAATCCTTAAACATGTGCTGCCGAACTGGATTCGAGCTCACAACCTCAATGATACAAGCAATCACCCCCAACAAACACCATGTACTCAAACCTCACAAAACATCATCTTCTATTTAATCCTCCGCACGATAAACATCACACAGGTAGGGTTCGACCTCGTATTTATTTATTATTCCCATGAATCCCATCACTGACAACCAAAACTCATCAAACGTTCCATGAAGAACAACGATCATTCCCATGATCCCATACTGAAACCGAATCATCAAACGTTCCCATGAAGCAAGATCATTCCCATGATCCCATCACTGACACCGAAACTCATCAAACGTTACCATGAAGAACGACGATCCAATGTGTTCATGGTTTCTTTTGCTGACGTCACAATTAACCAATGGCAATATCAGACACTCTTCACTGACTCCATACGTGTGTCCAGATAAAACATACCGCTCGTGTCGTCACGTCGGTGGAGTCGGGCAACTGGACCAGTACATCCTAACGGTGCCCGTTGGAACGAGCAGACGTACAGCAATTTAAATTGGTGGATGAAGTACCATTACACCGCCTGCCGACGAAGAACAGACTTTCCAATGAATTACAAAGTAACTTATTTTATAACACAGGGTATGTCGTCCGTTGAGCCGCAGTGGGAAGGACTTACAAACGACGGCTTGCATCGTCTGAAACCAGCTTCAACCTGCATCCCGCGCACGGGCGGGCCCAGCGCATGACGTCACACCTTCGATGCATCATTTAATGCAACACACTATGGAATTCCTCGTACCGTGGCGATCTGTGTTGTTTTTCTTAGAATCTCGGAGACCCAAATGGTTGCGTCAACTTCCCCCAGGTCTGGACGAAGCACGGCATCAGCATCAATCATTTTCATTCCGAGCAACGTTCCGAGACGGGAACACATCAAGAGTCCTTTAGAAGAAAACAAAAACCAACACAAGAGAACAAAGTATTATAACTTAACCGCAAACAACACAATGAAAATAATGAAAGATTTTGCAGGAGGATACTTCGAATCTGCACAACTGTAAATGTCACCCTGCAGGTTTTGGTAAACGAAATCTGGTCATATTTTGAGTTTACAGTCACAGAGCAAGTCTTCTGAGCAACGCTGTCCTTAATGGGATGTGGATTTATTATTTAAATCGTGAGCTTAAGGCTCAGGGAGGAGTTTCGACATGTCGCACGCAGGACAAGGACACTTAGTACTACCAGGTTAGAACCTGGTTACCTTAATTGTTGTCGAGCTGTCGTTCAGAAGAGCACTCTTTTTTGAGGCGCCTCAATTATTCCCACCTTATTGTTGGGCCAGAGAAGGTGGCGCCTCTAGCATCTGCCTTTTATATTGGGTATCTTAATGAGTGCCCACGTATCCTATTCTGGCAGCTGTATTCATCCTTTCTTCTGCCTACTAGTAACTTTTTTCGTTCTGTTCTTCTTGTTTTACTCAGCCGCTGCCAGTTCGATTGGAGCTGACGTTGCAGAGGAATTGTCATTGTCTCAGGGTGTCGGCGATATTGACTACCCTTTCAAAAACCAGGTGCACCCGGGTTTATCTGATTAACATCCGCCAACGATTGCTAGCAAACGAGAACCCACTTAATGTCCGTCCGAGGGACGACGGACGCACGTTGATCGAATTGCCACGCTATGCCAGTCACCAGGATGACAGTTTACAGCTGGGTCGATATTCAAATCCAGGCTAGACGTCTGAGAGATGAGTGCCCATACCTCAACTATCTACCAGCGTCAATGCAAGTATTCTTAGTGTAACAGCGACACACGTCATTTCCACTGGTGGCAATGCAAGCCACAACCACCACATGCCATGATATATCATGGCTTGGATAGTAAAGTCAGACCTAAAAGCCACTCTAATCGGATCATCCTTCTGGAGGTGACCTCTGCTTCATGGTTCAGAGTATTGAACAGCCTATTAAATTGTCCAGTTCACAACTTTTCTCCTTCAAATAGAAACGTTCATGCAATCTTTAAATAAAAGTTATGGAACCCCACCAAAAAGTCAGAAAGATGGGTGGATCAGAATGAAGGTCTGGGGGAAAAAGAGGTGTAGTTAATAGTTGTTTTAGAAGGACCTGGAGGAAGAGGGGGAACAAGAGACGTTGGGAGATCATTCCAAAGGGGTAAAGAAGAGGAATTAAAGAGTGAAGTGAGCACGATTCGTATTTGGTATTTTTTACCAAGAGTGGGTGCTGGTGGACGCTGAGCTCCCTGTGGAAATATGGGCGAGACCAGAGAAGGAGACGGTAAGAAGACAGAAAAGACCACGACCTGCCGTGGTGAGAGAAGTGAGAGGACCAAGATCAGCTCCATCGTAGAGATACCAATGATCCTAAATGCCTTGGTTCCACTGCGTGAAGCCAAACAAGGGTGAGAGGCGGGAGCACCACCAGAGGGGAGAAGCCAGTACTCCCTCAGCTGTGACGATGCTTTTGCATGGTCGGAGCTAGGTGGGCTGCGAGAAAGACTTTGCACGACGAGGATGCGCCAGTTCGTACTGGCTTTGGAGCCAGGTTGGAATATGTGCTTCCAGGAAGATCATGTTAAATAGTGAGACCCAGAGTTTGAATGAAAGGACTTCTTCAGAAGGATTGTTTGAAGTAAGTGATTGGGGGGGGGTTCCAGACAGTCCTTTCGAGAAGAGACATAGTGAGTGTGAGATTTGTGAGGATTGAAAGACATGTTCCATGTGTTGGACCAGTTTGTGATTTTATCCCAGATCGTGCAGAGAGAAAAGAAGCTGCTGCTTGCCAATCTGAGGGATGACAAGATGGTACGGCAGGGTGGAGTCATCAGCAAAGAAGATAAAAGATTTTCCAAAGAGGTCGGAAGATCTTGATGAAAACCAAGAAAAAGAAACAGGGCCCAGAACGCTACCTTGAGGAACTCCAAGGCCTGGAAGGAAGTAAAGAGGGATGAGAGAATCCATTAAGGGCCACACGTTGGCTGTGATAGAGAAGGAGTCTGTGAGGCCAGAGTGAGATGGCTTGAAATACCAAAGAAGAGAGGTTTGGTCAGCCAGGCAGGGTGCCAGACCATTCAAACAACGTGATGTACTCGGATATGGCTATGGTTTCATGTCTGGCATGAGGACCTCCATCCATTGTTGGAGAGCAGAGCGAATCCAGGGTCGAGTGACCTGGTCTGAAACCAAACTGATGATCAGAATCAAGCTATTGATGAAGAGGAAGGGAATTTAATGTCTAAAGCAATGATGGAGGTAACAAGTGTTGGCTTGATTTCCTCTTCTCCAATGGCTTGAATTCTGATCATACAATTTATTCAGAGACCAAGTCATCTACCCTTGGATATCTGCTTCTGCTCTCCCAATAATGATGGAGGTCCTCAATTGAACGAAGCCCCCGCTTCTTTGGATGCCAAATGATCCCGTACACTTTTACTCTGCCACCAAGGTGGAATGGAGGCGTTTTCACGCCTGTCTGTCTGTCTGTTTGTGACAGGATATTCAAAAGATTGTGGACAGATTTGGATGAAACTTGTGGGCAGGTGAGTTTGTAACAAGGAAGAATAATTCGATTTTGGTGAGATCCAATCCGGATTCCGATCCTAGAATTTTTAAAGTGATCTTCACCATTAAGGTTCAGGCACATTTGCTGGCGGCCGTAGGTTCTAAAAAATCTTACGGCCACTCAGCAATTGTAGGCGGCCGATATTTCCACGGTCACACAATTGAGGTCATCACATGTTTTTATTTTTGGGTAGCCGCAGCGGGGATTTAGAAAATGTGTGGAGACCGAAAAGTGGCGGGTGCGTACGGTCTTTGATTTGATGTCGACACGTCACCTCTAGGGCGTCCCTGCGGCGGCTAGAATTTTCAAGCAACGGCAAGGTGCCTCAAGGTGCCCGCAGCGACCCAGGGGGGCCCTAAGCGCGAACGTGGAAATACGTGCGGCCGCCCGTAATTTTGTGGGTCTGGTGGCAAAATTCATTTTCAATGTAAGAGCCATACGGAAAACGCCACCGAATAACGCAAGCCCACCGTACGCCCTACGCACGGTCGACGTGGACTACATCTACGTCAATCGGCTAACGGCTTTGAATTTCTACGGCCAAACCTAGAAATGAAAAAAGTATATAACTCCGTGCTTAATTCCACGGAGACCCTACGGCCTGTAAAAGAATAGCCATACGGCGTAGGACCACCCTGAGGCCACACTCAAGAAACTCTGGCGGCCACCGCACGTTTCTGTCATTCAAGGCGGGGCGGGGGGGTACGGCCGCCGTACTCTAGCCGTAGAGCAAATGGACTCATGCTTAAGTGATCGGGCTAAAATGTTATATTACCCGAATCTGAAAAAGTTGACGATTTGGACGAAACTTTCTGGATGAGATGGTTAGGTGACAGAACAGCCAATTAAATTTGTTTAAGTCGCAACCAGATCTGGCCTATTTGCTGGGAACAACGTCACCTAACTCAGCTGGCAAGGGTTCCTCCACCGATAGTGACCGTTCCAGCTAAGAAAGTTTCAGTTGGATTCCGTGAGGGTCTTTCCGTAGGGTTAATTTATGGGTTCGCTGAGCATGCCATGTGGCTGTATTCCTTTGTTCCTCCATGCAAGAGATCTTATCAGTGTTAGAATTGAATGACATAGCATCAGTGTCTCTG
>CM068968.1:30924430-30944227 GCA_035128595.1 Eptatretus atami
GTGGGGTGGGGGGGATACAAAACACAGAAAGAGCAGAGGGTGCAAGACGAGAAAGGAGGTGGTGGAAGATAGAGAGACCACTGACCTGTCTGCGATGGTGAAGTGATAAGGCTATAGACTCAGCTTCAGCACGGGAGATTCCAATGATCTTGAAGGCCTTGGTTTCCAGGGCGTCATGCTGAGCAAGATGTGAGGCAGGGTGGTCAGCCCAGAGGGGAGAGCAGTACTCCATCAAGCTGCGGGTGAAGGCCTTGTAGGAGGATAGGAGTTCAGGAGTGCCAAGGCAGGACTTTGTATGATGGATGATGCCCAGTCGGCAGCTGGCTTTGGAGGCCAACTTTGAATTGTGGTTTGCCACAGAAAAATCATGGCTGATAGTGTGACCCAGGAGTTTGAATGACTGATCCTCCTCAAGAGGATTGTTGAGAAAATATATCAGGGGGTTTGCCAGATGGTCCTTTCAGAGAGATAGTGAGCATGTGAGATTTGTCAGCATTGAAACACATTAGATTGAAAGACATTGAAACCCTGAAACCCAGTTTAGAACCTTTAGACCCTTTTAGACCTTATAAATACTGTTGAAATATAACTTTCAGAGTCCTTAGCCCTCTTAGACCCCTTGTACCTTTTCAATTCTTTTGACATGTAACTTATGTTGAAACATACCCTTTAGACCTTTGGACCCCAGAGACATTTTAGACTCCTTTAGACCATCTAGATCCCTTGACCTTGACAACCGTTAGACCCCTTTAGATGCAGACCATACAAACAGTCTTCTTGCAATAAATGTAGACTATACTATTTTCAGCAAGTAATGCACAATCTCCACCCATCTGGAGGGTGGGTACTCTATTAGTTTAAACAGAATTAGCATATTCATTCACTGAATTGGTTAACCAAGCAAAACCTAGAAGCATATTGTCTTTGAGGTCAAAAGGTCAAAGGTCAAGGTCGTATAAACTCATCAATTTTCACCTAATTGTCTTGAAATTTCAACAGGATTTGCATATTGGGTCACTGAAAATCAGAATGATCGAATTAGCCATTTTGACATGTCAACGGTTTCTATGACAACAATTTGACCCGATTATAATCAAATGGAGCCTTTTATGAATTTATTATTACCATACCTCAACAATTTTTTAAGATATCAAATTGAAACTTACGCAGCTGATTTGTGCTTATGTGTAGTATATACAAGTAAAATGTGGTCAAAACTAGTCAAAGGTCAAGGCCATCCAAAACATGTTAAACACCTATTCGGCCACAATTTGAAAATGTATCTACCAAATTTCTAATTAGTGGGGCCCCATAGCTGAAATATTCACAACAATTATGTATTTTGTGATAAAAGCAACAAATTTGGCACAGAGATAGACTAATATGTTATGAACAAATCTGGATATTGCAGGGGCATCGCAGATTTGGCCTCTGACGGCCGTGGCAACAATCTTACAAAATGGCCGCCAGTGGTTGCAGTGACTTTACAGACCTGCTGAACTCTGAGGATAATATGGTGGAAATAAAGGCTAATTAACCTTTAGTTTTAATGAACCATGAAATTGGTTAATTAACTAATTAACCAATGTGGCCCAGACAGGCTATGAGCTTGTGTCCTGCAAATGCAAGGAGGGGTGTGTGAAGTGCTGCAAGTGCAGAAAGGCTGCACTTGGTATGCACAGATGTGTGTGTGTGTGTGTGTGTGTGTGTGTGTGGTGTGGTGTGTGTGTGTGTGTGGTGTGTGTGTGTGTTGTGTGTGTGGTGTGTGTGTGTGAGACACCGTTTGCAGAATTGACAGCCTGACCTCCAATGAGACATGATTAGAACCATGACTAACAATGGTGAGGCCTGAGGTTCTGAACACAATTAACTGTGATATTCAACGCCATAGTGACATGGTTTGACATGTTTGACTGATCTATCGAATACTTTTAAGGATAATGGCCCAGTTGCATAAAGCATTCTTAAGGAAAGATTTGAGTATTTACTTAAATATTTCCTTAACTTTCCCCTTCAGGACATCCTGAATGAGGATCGTTGCATATTCGAATATTCATTAAGTTTGCCCTTAAAACCTTCCTTAATAACAATCTCCTAGGACCTATCATTGTCTAATTACCCCACTGAAACCATCTACTTCTTCTGAATTAAGCATTCCTCATAGTTACCATAATCGCTTGATAGCCATTTTGTAAGATAGCTGGCACAATCGTCAGGGGCCAAATCTGCAATGCCCCAATATCCAGATCTGATCCATTTATATTATGTTATCTCTGTGCCAACCAAGATTTGTGCTTTATCACAAAATGTACAATTGGTTTGCTATGGCACTCTACTATATGCAAAACGTTCAATCATGTATGATACTTGAAAGGTCAAATTTTCGAAACTTGACAAATTACTGTTTCCATGGCAACCATTGTTTATTTGGATTCCACAAATATCGTGCTTTGCATGACATCTTTCTTATTTGTGTTTGTTTGTGAGCAGGATATATTAAAAAGTTAGACGGATTCAGATGAAACTTGGAGGACAGGTTGGGTGTGTGACAAGGACGAATTGGATAGATTATGAAGATCCAGATCCGAGAATTTTTTGAAGTGACTTTCACCATTGAGAGGTGGGGCCAAAAACGATATCTTAAAATGTTATCGATGGGTTTTGATAAAACTTGATGGATGAGTTGGTTAGGTGACAAGAACAAGCCGATTCGATTTTGGTTAAGTCCAAATCCAGATCTTGCCTATCAGTAGGATACAAAATGTAAACTGTTCAACCTAATGTTGCTATGTGCTCTACCAAGTGCCGTTCTAATTCTTAATTTAATTCCTTGACTTATCTGCTTGCAGAATGCAAGCACAATCCACTAATATGTGTGTGTGTGTGTGTGTGTGTGTGTGTGTGTGTGTGTGTGTGTGTATGTATATATATACAGTATATATATGTATACATATACATACCCGTACATACACGAGTGGGGCATGCTTTCACAACTGTAAGCAGAAGCTGAGGTGCATCTTACATGTCGACACAATATATCTGCCGTGAATCATTACAGAATAATTACATTACAGAATACAAATGTGAACAGAATCATTGCTGCCAACACAGTCTCTTGGCAACGGTTCAATCCGGGTGGCTTGACATTGGTTTCCCAGCAGTCGGTCACTATTCTGGAATTATTTCAGGGTGCCGGACATATCTCATCAACTCTTTATCAAAAACACTGTGCGATCTTTAACATCCAACAGGTGATGCTAGCAGATAGGACACTCAGTTTCTCGCCCATCCGATGGATGGCACACTCATTGACGGCATGTCCGTGACGTCCTGCCAGCGAAGCACCAATCTGGCATTCTAATTGGGTCAGGAATCAAACCCAGACGAGATAGATCAAAGGTAAGTGCTCGTGGTCAAAACTATACATGAGAATGATTGATAATTAATAATCAGAGTCAAAACTAACTTCTGATTGGGAGGAAGCGTTCACACAATATCGAGTTGCAATGATGTAGTCGGCGATATATTTATTACATATGCATGGGAATTTAGAGAAAAAATGAAGGGACTATGATTGAGAGAAGGAAAAGAAGGCAGGATGAAAGGAAAATGGTGAGGGCAGTGTTACAGATCAGATGTGAGGGAAGAGAGGCGGGTGGGGGGGGGTGTTCACGACGTGTCAGAGGAAGAGGGAGGAGAGGAGTAGATGTGGACAATAAGGGGAAGCAGGGGGTCAAAAATTCCAAAAATGTGAATATGTAATAAATATATGACTTCAAAATACGTACGAAAACGGGGTGGGGGGGGGATTGTTAGACCCCATCATTTTTTGGGGTACATAATGTATGTATAATGACCTCGAGTGCCTTACAAATCAAGACAATGCACAATGAATTACTTACAATCACAGCAATGAAACCATCGATGAAACGACGTCACGAGAAGGTGTCGTGCTTGTTCTCAAGACAAATGGACGAGTGTTCAATCCACGGACCGGTGCTCTGGCTGCGTGCTGAGATGTACACACCTAGGCGTGCCAGATAGATGGCATTCCAGCTCGATCTGTCAAACCGACTCCAGCTGGTGATACATTTGGCACACGTCAGTCATTTATGACGTCACGGGCATGTTCTTCACACTCAACGTGAGAAACATCACCCCAGATTCACCGGACTGCTGGCAATATTGTTTCTGGCCTTGACTCGTCCCTCCTCACTCACATACACTGAAGCAGACATGACTTTCACACCAACAATCAGGGCTGAGGCTTCTTCACAGTTTCAACACTTGAGTAATTGAACTCCATTGCGTTATTCATTCATTTCACGTTGAATGAGCCCAACCACCATTGCCCCATAGAAACGTTCGGATCAAAGGGGTTACAAATGGGGAAGAGTCCAAACGATGAAGATTAGCCAACGAGCGACACTGGGGATTTAGAAATTGCTCAGTTTACACATTCACGTCTCGTCCGACTCCGAGGGACATTGTGTATTCATTATCGACATAGTCACAATATAACACCAACACTGTACTGTACCGGCAAATACCAGCACAAGGAATCATGGGATGGCCAGCTTTATCCATGAGGGCATGATGCCGCTCGTTACCATACTCTGCCGCAATGAATTAGCCATGAGTGATTATAGTTCTTGGCAAGGTTTGCATTTCGAACCGTATCACCGAGTATATCTGATTAGTACTCATTCACTCACTCACTCCCTTTCACACTAACACCACCACCATCCTCTTTCTCTCTTTCTCTCTCTCTCTCACACAAACACACACACACACACCAACTCACTCACTCACTCCCTTTCACACTAACACCAACCTCCTCACCCTCACAATAACACCAACACACTTACTCACACCAAGTCACCAACTCACCCACCCTCACACAAACTCACTCACTCACTCCAACTCACTCTCGCACACACCAACACACTCACTTACTCCAACTCACTCTCACACACACCAAGTTACCAACAGCAACTCATTTACTCATGCACAGCAACTCACTAACTCCCTTTCGCACTTACACAAACTCACTCACTCTCACACACACCAAGTCACCAACTAACCCACACAAACTCACTCACGCACACTCACAGCAACTCATTTACTCACACACAAACTCACTTACTTATGCACACTAACTCACCGACTCCAACTCACACCAAGTCACCATCTCACCCACACAAACTCACCTACACCAACTCACTCTCGCACACCAACTAACTCACTCACCAACTCACGCACACAAATTCACTTACTCATGCACACTAACTCACTAACACAAACCTACTCACCCTCGCACGAACACCAACTCACTCACACCAAGTCACCAACTCACCCACCCTCACACACACAAACTCACTCACGCACACTAACAGCAGCACATTTACACACACACACCAAGTCACCAACTCACTCACTCACATTAACTGTGTATGAATATATATATATATACATACATATATATATATATATATATATATATATATATATATAATGTTGTTGTTATAAGTACAGAAGAGTTGAAGCCGAATAACCATTAGAAATAGATCCTGTAACAAAACTAACAGTTAACCCCAATGAGTGGACTATAGGTTCAGTTCAAGCAGAAAATATTTCACCGACTGGAAATTACAATCAACAAATCCTTAACATTGTGCTGCCTGGAACTGGATTCGAGCTCACAACCTCAATGATACAAGCAATCACCCCCAACAAGACACCACTGTACTCAAACCTCACAAAACATCATCTTCTATTTAATCCTCCGCACGAGTACAACATCACACAGGTAGGGTTCGACCTCGTATTATTTATTATTCCCATGAATCCCATCACTGACACCAAAACTCATCAAACGTTCCCATGAAGAACAACGATCCATTCCCATGAATCCCATCACTGACACCGAAACTCATCAAACGTTACCATGAAGAACGACGATCCATGTGTTCATGGTTTCTTTTGCTGACGTCACAATTAACCAAATGGCAATATCAGACACTTTCACTGACTCCATACGTGTGTCCAGATAAAACATACCTCGTGTCGTCACGTCGGTGGAGTCGGGACAAACCTGGACCAGGTACATCCTAACGGTGCCCGTTGGAACGAGCAGACGTACCAGCAATTAATGGTGGGATGAAGTACACATACACCGCCTGCCGGACAGGAAAACAGACTTTCCAAATGAATTACAAAGTAAACTTATTTACTAACACAGGGTATGTCGTCCGTTGAGCCGGCAGTGGGGAAGGACTTACAACGACGGCTTGCATCGTCTGAAACAGCTTCACCTGCATCCCGCGCACGGGCGGTGCCCGCGCATGACGTCACACCTTCGATGACATCATTAAATGGCACACACTGATGGAATTCCCTGTACAGTGGCGGATCGTGTTGTTTTTCTTAGAATCTCTCGGAGACCAAATGGTTTGCGTCAACCTCCCCACGGGGTCTGACGAAGCACGGCATCAGCATCAATCATTTTCATTCCGAGCACGTTCGAGACGGGAACACATCAGAGTCCTTTAGAAGAAAACAAAAACCACAACACAGAGAACAAAGTTATTATAACTTAACCGCAAACAACCACAATGAAAATAATGAAAGGTTTTTGGCAGGAGGATACTCGAATCTGCACAACTGTAAAATGTCACCCTGCAGGTTTTTGGTAAACGATATCCGTCATATTTTAGAGTTACATCACAGAGCAAGTTGCTCTGAGCAACGCTGTCCTTAATGGGATGTGGATTTATTTATTTATCGTGAGCTTAAGGCTCATGGAGGAGTTTCGACATGTCGCACGCAGGACAAGGACACGTAGTACTACACAGGATTAGAACCTGGGTTACCTATAAATTGTGTCGAGCTGTCGGTTCAGAAGGGAGCACTCTTTTTGAGCGGCCTCAATTATTCCCACCTTATTGTGGGTGTCGGCCAGAGAACGTTTTTGGCGCCACTCTTTCACGAACCGGCTGGCCAGGTTCGATTGGAGCTGACGTTGGCAGGAATTTGTCATTGTCTCAGGGTGTCGGCGATAATTGACCTACCCTTCAAAAAACACAGGTGCACCCGGGTTATCTTTAACGTCCGCCAACTGATGCTAGCAAACGAGACACCCAGCTTAATGTCCGTCCGAGGGACGACGGACGCGTTGATGAATTGCCACGCATGCACAGCACCAGGATGACAGTTTACAGCTGGGTCGATATTCAAATCCAGGCTAGACCGCTGAGAGATGAGTGCCCATACCTCTAAGCTATCTACCAGTATGCGAAGGTATTCTTAGTGTACAGCGACACCACTCATTTCCACTGGTGCAAATGCAGCACAACCACCCATGCCATTGATAAATCATGGCTTGGATAGTAAGTCAGCCTAAAAGCCCACTCTAATCGCATCATCCTTCTGGAGGTGACCTTGCTATCATGTTCAGAGTATTGAACAGCCTATATAAATGTCCAGTTCACAACATTTTTCTTCCTATCAAATAGAAGTTCATGCATCCTTTAAATAAAAGTTATGGAACCCCACCCCCAAAAAGTCAGAAAGATGGGTGGATCAGAATGAGGTCTGGGGGAAGATAAGAGGTGGTAGTTAATAGTTGTTTAGAAGACCTGGAGGGAAGAGTGGGGGGAACAAGAGACTGTGGGAGATCATTCCAAAGGGGGTAAAGAAGAGGAATTAAAGAGTGAAGGTGAGCAGCGATTCGTGATTTTGGTAGTTTTACCAGAAGTGGGTGCTGGTGGACCTTGAGCTCCCTGTGGAAATATGGGGCGAGACCAGAGAGGAGACGGTAGAAGACAGAAAGACCACCGACCTGCCTGTGGTGAGAGAGTGAGAGACCAAAGACTCAGCCTCATCGTAGGAGATACCAATGATCCTAAATGCCTTGGTTTCCACTGCGTGAAGCAAGAAAGGTGAGAGGCGGGAGCACAGCCCAGAGGGGAGAGCAGTACTCCCTCAAGCTGTGGACGGATGCTTTAATGTGGTCGGAGCTCAGGTGGGCGAGAAAGACTTTGCAGGACAGGGATGCCCAGTCGGTGACTGGCTTTGGAGGCCAGGTTGGAAATGGGCTTTCCCAGGAAAGATCATGTTAAATAGTGAGACCCAGAAGCTTGAATGAAAGGACTTCTTCCAGAGGATTGTTGAGTAAGTAGATGGGGGGGGGGGTTCCAGACAGTCCTTTCGGGAGACATAGTGAGTGTGAGATTTGTGAGGATTGAAAGACATGTTCCATGTGTTGGACCAGTTTGTGATTTTATCCAGATGCAGAGAGAAAAGAAGCTGCTGCTTGCCAATCTGAGGGATGACAGATGGTACGGCAGAGTCATCAGCAAAGAGATAAAGAGGATTTTCCAAAGAGTCGGAGAGATCATTGATGAAAACCAGAAAAAGAACAGGGCCCAGAACGCTACCTTGAGGAACTCCAGCCTGGACAGGAAGTAAAGAGGGGATGAGAGAACTCCATTAAGGGCCACACGTTGGCTGTGATAGGAGAGGAAGTCTGTGAGCCATGAGTGGAGATGGCCTTGGATACCAAAGGAAGAGAGTTTGGTCAGCAGGGCAGGGTGCCAGACCATGTCAAAAGCACGTGATGTATCTCGGGATATGGCTCTGATTTCATGTCTGGCATTGAGGACCTCCATCCATTGTTGGGAGAGCAGAAGCTGCATATCCAGGGTCGAGTGACCTGGTCTGAAACCAAACTGATGATCAGAAATCAAGCTATTGATGAAGAGGAAGGATTTAATGTCTAAAGCAATGATGGAGGTAACAAGTGTTGGCTTGATTTCCTCTTCTCCAATGGCTTGATTTCTGATCATCAATTTTGATTCAGACCAAGTCACTCTACCCTGGATATGCTGCTTCTGCTCTCCCAATAATGGATGGAGGTCCTCAATGAACGAACTCCCCGCATTCTTTGGAGCAAATGATTGCCCGTAACACTTGTTACCTCTGCCACCGAAGGTGGATGGAGGCTGTTTTCAACCCTGTCTGTCTGTCTGTTTGTGAACAGGATATCTCAAAAGATTGTGGACAGATTTGGATGAAACTTGTGGGCAGGTTGGGTTTGTAACAAGGAAGAATAGATTCGATTTTGGTGAAGATCCATGATCCGGATCCCGATCCTAGAATTTTTAAAGTGATTCTTCACATTAAGGCTTCAGTCACATTTGGCTCGGCGGCCGTAGGTTCAAAAAATCTACGGCCACTAGCAATTGTAGGGCGGCCGCAGTATTTCCACGGTCACACAATGTAGCAGTCACAATGTTTTTATTTTTTGGGTAGCCGCACGGGGTATTTAGAAATTGTGGAGACCGAAAACGTGGGGGTGCCGTACGGTCTTTGATTTGATGTCGCACGGTCACCTTAGGGCGTCCCTGCGGCGGCCATAGAATTTTCAAGGCAGACGCAAGGTAGCCTCAAGGTGCCCGCAAGGCGACCGCAGGGGGGCCCTAGGCGAACGTGGAAATAGTGCGGCCGCCGTAATTTTTTGGGGGTGGCAAAATTCATTTTTCATTGATAAGAGCCTACGGAAACGCACGAATAACGCAAGCCCACCGTACGCCCTACGCACGGTCGACGTGAACACATCTACGTCATGGCTACGGCTTGTCGAATTTCTACGGCCAACCTAGAAATGAAAAAAGTTATAACTCCGTGCTTTAATTCCACGGAGACCCCTACGGCCTGTAAAGATAGCCATACGGCGTAGGGCCACCCTGAGGCCACCTCAGAAACTCTGCGGCCACCGCACGTTCTTGTCAATTCAGGGGCGGGGGGGGGGTACGGCCGTCCGTATCCTAGCCGTAGAGCAAATGTGACTCATGCTTAAGTGATCGGGCTAAAATGTTATATACCGCGATATCTGAAAAAGTTGACGGATTTGGACGAAACTTTCTGGATGAGATGGTTAGGTGACCAGAACAAGCCAATTAAATTTTAGTTTAAGTCCAAATCCAGATCTGGCCTATTTGTGGGATACAAAACGTCACCTAATCAGCCTGGCAAAGGTGTTCACTCCACCGAGTGACCGTTCCAGCTAAGAAAGTTTCAGGTTGGATTCCGGTGAGGGGTTCTTCCGTAGGGTTAATTTATGGTGTTCGCTGAGCATGCCATGTGGCTGTGATTCCTTTGGTTCCTCCATGCAAGAGATCTTTATCAGTGTTAGAATGAATACATAGCATCAGTGTCTCCTGGAATCCTCAATTGTTGAACCCCCGGTACATGATGCCTGCATAAGCCCCAGCTGCTGATACAGGGTCCAGGTATTTTACAGATAAACTGGACAGGCCTGAAACTGGGGCCAGGGTCCCGTATGCTCTTATTAGCTGGTAGGTGTTAAAATCCCATGGTGTCTTTTTTTTTCTGTAGTCCAAGTCGAGACTCATGGAGGAGCTAGAACTATCAACAGAACAAAAATAAAATGGGGGGGGGGACACCAAAATCAGGTGAGGGACAAAATAGAGACTTAGACAAATAAGGAATGTAGCAAACAATGAGGGGTGAGAGGAGGACAACATGGATACAGAAGCAAATTCTCAGGAAGGAAAAAAAAGTGGTGAATTAATTATGAAAGAGGTGGGGTTGGAGAGGATTAATGAGGGGAAGAAAAGTTCATGGTTTTAGATGGCGAATGATGTTGTATTGTGGTTAATGGCTGCCTTGAGGACCTGGAGGGAAAAATGAGATTGAAGAGAATGTGGAAGTTGGTTTCACGGGTGGGAAAAAAAGAGGAACGAATGAGTGTGAATAGGCGAGTTATTGCCGGCACTCTGGACAAATTATAAATCCCTGCCCAAGTCAACTCCAATCGAATGTTAGCCCTGGCCAGCAAGTCGGTGAAAGACTTGAGCCAAAAGAGTTCTCCAGCAACCTACCAAATGCCATTAGAGCAGTAATAGCAGCAGTAGACGAGAATCAGAGCTGCCTCTGGAGGGGAGAGTGAGGATGTGAAGGAACTTTGAAGTTTTCCCCATGGGGTTTGTAGGAAATGTATGAGTATATTTAAGAGCCTGTGTGCAAACGTTCTCGTGTTTCGATTGAGTCCAACTTTGGGAGAACATTTTTCCGAGTGTGCATCAAGTTTGTCAAAACCTATAGTTATCTGAGAAAAAGTTTCCAAAAACATTCAATAACCCACAAACAAGTGGCATGGGAGGATAAATTGGCAATAAAGCAAGCAGAGATGGGAATTATATTTATTACACAATCGTTTATAAACATTACTTTTATTTTTACAGCTTTACACAATGCTGTCATACAGTTATGAGATTTTAGCAAAACCTTTTCTGTAAACGCCAGATCATGCATCTTTTGGCTGGAGTAGCAGTAACTCGATCGGTACTCGAATTTCTCGAATCTAGATATTCCACAAAACAAAATGAAACTCAGCTGATCATATAAAAGGATTTATTTGAGGATAATAACTAGGCGCAAGATTTACTCTTACTCGAGAACAAATGCGATGTGACATCCTCAAAGAATGTGGAATAATGACCTCAAGTCTTAATGTAAGTGGAAAGTTTATGAACTCAAAAAATGATTTGATTGGAAGCTCATATGTATATCCGAGAGTGCTTGACATTTGACCTGGACCTTTGTTAGCCTTGCACAAGGGAGGGGGTTGAGGCTTGTGCGATCAGTTTATGTGTCAGTGCGTGAGTCCACATGCAGATCTACTGAAATTTCGATCATTCATTGTCAAATCTACATTGATCTAGAAACGCTGCAGTTTGAAGTTGTTGTTTTTTTCCTCCAAAATGAAATTGGAACAAAGTTGTCTAACTTAACCATAACAAGTGAAATAAAACCTCTGGCAACTTAGTCGTGGAGGCATTAAAAAAAATACACACATTCTATGCGGCATCTGTGGTCACAGAAAATCGTTAAGCCTGGTGTTGCCTTAATGGTAAAGGTGGTTGGCTCAAGATCTTCGGGTCTTGAGTTTCAGCCCAAGTCGGTCACTGAATTAACACCAGGTGGAGTTGACTCAACCTGTCATCCTTCCAAGGTCGGCCAAATGAGTACCAGTGTACTGTGGTCGTATGGCAGCTTAGCTGCCGGGGTAGCTATCATTTCTTGAAGCGCGACTGTGTCGCTGATGCAGTGCCCCTCTACTAGTACACACACTGCAACTGGTACTCATTTCGCCGACCTCGGAAGGATGACAGGCTGAGTCAACCCCCTGGTGTATTAATTCAGCGGCCGACGGGGCTTGAACTCAGGCCACCACCCTAACCACTGAGCCAACACCAGGCTACACCAGTGTACTGGTAAGAGGGGACACTGCATCAGCAGCACAGCTCTGCCCCCAGAAAATGATGCAACCAGCAGCCACAGGCTGCACGTGATAGCAAGCTAGAAAATCGTTTCAAGACAAGTCGTGGTGGCTGCAAGGCCGACGGGCTCATCTAGCACGTGCAGGCAGTCCTAGGCAGAGTACTGCATGACAGTCATGCAATTTATCCACAAGCTGATTTTATACCTTGAATGTGGATTCTGTCCAAGGTATCCGCACCTATTCCTGAGAATTTTTTTCGTCCGCGCCAAGATCTTCTGTTATCAATATCGTTCATTCTCAATTCATTTAGAAAACCATGCCGCATGCACAGCAATGAAACAGGGTTATACATTTTGCATTTAAAATAATAAGCTGCAATATTTTTTTTTAATCTAATCTAAATTTGAGTTGATTGAACGACAACGCCGCAATATCCTCGCACATTCCCGAGGGCATAGGAGATGAGATGCTATTGTTACGGTATTTTGTCTCAGTCAGTGAGTCCACACCAGTTCTCAGATCTACTGGAATCTATTTACCCTGGTGAGGCGTCCATAAGCTTTCAGTGTATAATTCTTTAGGACATGTGCGTAGCAAGTGCAGGAGAGGCTTGCCATTTCATTGAACAGAAATTTAATAACCATTCGCCGTTATCCCAATCGGCACCATCTCGACTTTCAGTTTGTGTGTTAAAGCGGGAAACAAGTGTGACTATGGTTATTGGTTTTAAACACCATAAAGATAAATTCCCTGAAATATGATTCATCTACTTTCATTTCTCTGCTTTTAGTAAAAAGTTCAGGTCAAATTTCGACCACCCTCGTATAAGTAATGCAGGCCTTTCTTCGAAATTTCAGCTGAAAAATTCAAAAGGAGGAAAGACATGAATGGAATTGACAATCAAAATACAACAAAACATTGCACGGTGAATAAATACATTAATTAACAGGACAAACAAAACTATTGGATCGTCTTCAATAACTTCACTCCAAATGTACCTTATCCATGGTGGCGTCTCCGCTTCACAATAGAAAAAGGTGCTCAGAATTCCTCATTCCCCGTGTATGATGTAGGATGATGAAGCAGCATTGAAACTACAAGAAAAGTACTTCTTTCCTATTAGTATACACCCCAATGACTTATGGGAGTATCAAAATGGCAAATGTCCAAGAGTCCAGTGACCCTGTAATAAAGATAATGGCAGAGGGGAGATCATCCTTCTGAACGCAATATCAGATCTCAAACGCCCGGCTTTCTAATCAGCTAAAACCATCCCATTTGGTTTAAAATTTTAGAGCCGATCTGTAGTTGCAACTTCCAGCTGCAGATATGGTAGTGCCCGAGCTCTACAGCATGGTGTTTGAAACAAATTATTATATACGGTGCCAATTACCATTCCAGGAAACAGAGCACTGGTTTTCTAGTTGTACAACTCTTTCCTCGAGTTGTGCAAGCAAAGCTCGACCCAGCAGTGTTTGGGATTGTGTGGATCCACATCCATTCCAAAAGACAACTATATTTGGGGTTTGAGTTTGAATCTCAACTGGAGCTCTTGGCTTTATACATTATGGCAGCCTCAAAAGTGGCCATGTAAGAGGTCAGACTGAGGACAGTGGAGAAAAAGGGACCTCAGGAGTTTGGGTAAAGATGTTGGAGTAACCGTGTTGGAATGCATCAAAACTCAAATCCCAGCAGCAAGAACTTTGCTCCAAATTTACTACTTTGGAACCAAGCCTCGGGATTGTGGGTAGACTTTGGAGCAGGACATCGAAGGGGTGACTGTTCTGTTCTTTAGCCTAAAAAAGAGAAAGAAAAAGAAAGAGTAAAAAGAAAGTTGATGTGTGTTTGGGGGGGGGAGTGGTGAAGGGAGGAGTGGGAGAGGAAAAATAAATGATGATGAAGAAATTATTACTTGTTTGTCTGCTTATTCAGTGCAGGAAAGCAATATGCTTAGGATCTAGATCTAAATATTTGCTGTAATGTTGTAGATGGATATACACACACACACACCACACACACACCACACACACACACACACACACACACACCACACTGAGACCTCGGAGGTCTCTTTCCACCTTCTGAAACCCTAATATGAAGATAAGAACCATTGACACACAACACACACACACACTTTGAGACCTCGGAGGTCTCCGTTCCACCTTCTGAACCCTCATATGGATAAGAACCATTGACACACACACACACACACATACACACACACACACACGGTACAACTCCACCTTGACCAACTACGTACCTCCTGTGCGGCTGCCTTTGCTGCACTAAAAAGCTGATATCTGGTTCATTTCCAGCTGCTGCATCCACCTGCAGCTCATCAGCTTCTGTGCACAAGGCAGCTTCCAATGCAGCCTGCACCTTCGGTGCAACCGCGGGACCAGTCCAATCCTGCGTGGTACGGTGTGGCAGGTCCAGCTCCAGACACAAGATGTTCTCCCCCTGCCATGAAGGAATTCACGAGAACAGCAAGATTAATTAACATCGACCAAACAGTCATTTAGCAATCGACAATATACAGGCTTGCCAACCCCTCAAGTCCAATCACTAATACCGATCTACAAGGGGCATGATTTCCAGATGTTAAGTACCTTTTTCAGCAAATCACCAATATCCTCGTGTAATAATGTTTGCTCGCCATGACTTACTTCACCAATGAGTTCCATAATTGAGCTCTACACAGGTATAGTTCTGCATACCATAGCAACACCAGTATGCCAACAGGTATTTATGTCACCTTGTGAGCATTTTCGTTGTGAAACATAAATTTGAGGTTTTCTTTTTACCCATAGAATTGACTTTGAATCAAACCGATTCACACTGAAATCGAATGACTTCAACAAAACCAAAACTAATGAAACCAGTTGTCTTCTGGTTTTGGGTTGCTCCACGTGTAGGTCAAATCTGCAGCTGCTCCTTCCACCTCAATCAAAGCTAAGTTTTCCGAACCGGGTCCATCATGTTTTCTGTTATATTTTCATACCTGTGTTTCTCTTTGTGTTTTCGCCCAATTTTCCATGTGAAATCGTACTTTGTTGCACTATATTGTCAAATTCATTTTCGTGTATGCAGGCCTACTCCTCGGTAACCGGGAACAAAATTCTCGGTTTTGAGGTGGTTTCTTGCTCCGCTTCTCCACCCCCAAATGTTGTCTTCACTTCAACATTACCCTATTTTCCCTCCTCACTTTAAAAAAAAAAAACAATAAAACAAAAAAACAAACTATTTTTCACTCCAAAACACAATCTCATTCTTCCTTCTATCTGTTCCTCATTCCTTATCCCTCCCTTTTATCAATATCTCCAAATGAACCTTCATTGAAGGAAACGCTTCTTCCTTTAAAAGCTTTGAAAAATACTTCACTTTCCTTACTTCTCCGTCATGAGTACCCCACGTTCTTCTTCTTCATCGGAATCTATTCCTCTTCTTTTTTTTGTTTGTATATAGAGTCAAGGCTCGTGCAGAGGCACCGTTAGGGACCTGCATCCTGTGCAACTGCACGGGGCCCCGAGGGCCTGAACTAATTAGTAAGTATGGTAAAGACAACGAAGAAATCATGCAACTATGAAGAATCATTAAGGCAAGGAATCAAACCTTTAAAAAGGCTCCCAAACACAGAACCTTGCCAATTCCCTTATTATTCTTCATTCGTATGCAGCACAAGGCTGTGGGGTAGCATCGTTGACTGAGGGCGTGGCTATGCCGCTGATGCAATGCCCTCTGCTGGATATAGCAGGAATTTGTAATTTGGCCATTGTGCCGGCGATAGCTTGCCTATTCTTTGCAAAGGACAACATGGGATCTTTAACGTCCACCAAAGAATTCTGACACCCGGGACACCCGTTTAACGTCCATCCGAGCGACGGCACACACATTGCTGAATCACCCTGTCTGTGAAACACCGGAGTGACAGTTTATAGCCTGGTCGGGATTCAAACCCAGGATAGCCAGCTGAGAGGCAAGTGTACGTACCCATAGGCAATCAGGTCAATTATCTTATAATGTGTAATGATTCTGTCACAAAGAGAAATCCAAAGAGGAAATTTGTGAAATCATGCATCATTTTAAAGATTCCAAAATGGCAGGTGGCGTCTCACCCGGTGCCGGAAGTTTGTTCCATTAATGTACGATTCCAAAGCAGCCTGGGTGATGGGTCGCCGATGGCCGACAGCAGAGTTAGGCCGTGGAAGCCGTTCCTGTGCCCTGATTGTAAGGGGGATGAAAAGAAAATTGTATTGGAGGCTCTGTAACTGCTTCTGATCTTTTCATTTACTTTTACCTCTGCATCACCTCCCCTCTCAAAACCAGAATTCTGCAAGTCCAGCAAACAACACCAGCAAAGTGGGATTAGGATTAACTGGGATACCTGAAGATGGGGTAGTACAAGGCCAGGGGAAGAGGAGGGGCAGTTTGGGAGTGAATGGGTTAACATTTATTTGGCATTTATAACATCTCCAAATGGCAGACGCAGACATAGCCAACTGGTAAAAAGAGAAAATCCGTTTTACCCCTGTAACCGAATCAATGCTTGTATCGTCCACTGGTCCTCCTCTTCCTCGAATATGACGCGGCTTTTAATCTTCTGTTTCTCCTCGGGAGGCAGAAAGTTCTCTATGATCAGGTACCTGGTGGGAAGTGCAGAAGCAGAAAAGTGTGTAAAAGTGTCAAGTACAAACAAAAGTGAAGCAGGAAGGTTGGGGAGTTCAAAGTATCATGGACAATATTGCAGACTTTCATTAGGATCAATATTGTAGAAAAATGATGACTCCTACTACTTCTTAGACAGGCCCAAGTGTTCCCACCTTCTTATAGGGTCGGCTGGTGAACGTTTATGGCCTGCCTCTCACTAACCGGCTTACCAAGCCTGCCGTTCAACTGTGGAAAGAATTTTTAATTGATTCATGGTGCCGGCGATAACTTCATTAAAAACACCGTGGGACCTTTAACATCCCAACAGCGACCGGTGCTGGTAGACGGGTCCTCCAGCTTAATGTCCATCTGAGGGATGGCACATACATCGATGCATTCATTGCCCTGCATGCGAAACACCAGGGTGACAGTTTATAGCTGGGTCTACATTTGAACCCAGGCCGGACCAGTCAAAGGTGAGTACACATACATATAAGCGATCATGCCAGCCCTAAAAACAACAGCAAAGAAGAGAGCATTTAAACAATGCAGAGCCTCGCTGGCGTGTTTGTCACACACAGACGGATCGCAATAAACCTGACCCTTTCGGTTGAGGCTAAATATACGAATAACAATAGATATATAAATAAACAGTTATCAAACTTGTTTTTGCAATTATGTTCTCAAAATTAATCTTAAAATTGAAGCCACTTAAAGCTATGATTTCTCCAACTTGAAGCTTTAAGCCGAACTGATGTACTGTCGACTCTCATTAAACTATTCATCTTAATGAGAGGCAGCAGTATATCAATATTAAGGAGAATCTGAATAAAGCTGCATTCATACTTCAACATCTACTCCAGCACATTGTAGTTTTCCACCTGCCATCACCTCAGCCTCCAAGATGACCCATATGCCATCACCTTAGCCATCCCATGTGACCCACATATCTTTAGCTTAGCCATCTGACACGACCCATGTACCATCACCTTAGCCATCCCAGATGACCCGTATGCCATCACTTTAGCCATCCCATGTGACTCATATATCATTAGCTTAGCCATCCCACATGACCCATATGCCATCACCTTAGCCATCTGACATGACCCATGTACCATCCATCACCTTAGCCATCCCATATGACGTACTGTTGTCATATGTGCCTTTGCAACCCCGCTATTCACGGAGTCGTTATTCGTGGAACCCGTGTATTCGCGGGTCATAAAGTGTGACCTACTTCAACATTTGCGTTTTGCATATTCGCATTTATTTACTTTTTCACACTTCAGGACTGCTCTCCTATATCCACCTGGGAAATTGGAAATCAGCCATAATCACAAAATTACATAAAAAGGTGCAAAAATGGATCCCCTTAACTACAGCCCAATTAGCTTACTGTACTTCCAATCAACAGCAAGGTCATGGAATCCATCATCACAGTTGACGTAAAATCATACCTTTTTTTCCAACAGCCTCATCTCAGATCATCAATTCGGATTCAGACCTGGCCACTCTACCTTGGACATGCTGCTTCTACTCTCCCAACAATGGTGGAGGCCCTCAGTATCACATGAGATCAGGGCCATCTCTGGACATATCTCAAGCTTTTCATAGTCTGGCATCCTCCTGTGGAATCCAAGGCCAACTCCACTCTTGGATTACTGACTTCCTCCACTCTCGTAGACATGTAGCTCTCAGCGAAATTCTTTCATCTCCTCTCCCTGTCAAGGCTGGAGTACCCCAAGGCAGTGTTCTAAGCCCCATATTATTCCGAATCTTCATCAATGATCTCACTGACTCTCTGGAAAATCCTCTATCTCTTTGCCGTGACATTTTTCATCCTTCTGACAGACAAGCAGCAGCCTCTTCCTGCTCCTCAGACCTTAAAAAAATCACAAACTGGTCAAACACAAATTTGATTATGTATCCATATTGTTCACCCTTTGCATTCTCCCTTACCCTTCATCGGTAGCTGCATCCCTTGTTTGTCCGTCTCTGATTACTTTCTCCAAACACTCTGTTGTTGTCGTTTCCCCTTTCTCCTGCTGTTCCTTTTGTTATGTTATGTGTAATCACTCTTCCATGAGCCTCGACCATGTAAAAAAAAAAAGTTAACATTTTTTTAAACAATGCCCCGACATTCGCGGACCTCAACATTTGCGCCATTTTCCAGGAACGTATCCCCCGCAAATAGCGGGGTCCAACAATACTTCCTCTCACCTTGTTCCCATTCTTACAAGCCTCGATTTGTTTATTCACAATTTTTCCACCTCTTCCTCTTTGTTCTCTACGAATCTTTGCCCAAGTAACACAGGATGCGCAAATGTAGAGTGTTGTGCCTTCACAAAAAGTCAGCATACTTCAGTTTGAGGTCTCTTGTTAGCTCATCCTGAGTCTGCTCCAGATCTTGACGCTCTCGGCTATGCTCTTCCTGGAGATCCTGAGTCTCAGACTTCACTGCCTGCAGCTTGGCAAATAGCTGTCAAAAGATGAGACAAGCTAAGAGTCGGCACAACAATACAATAATCCTCATTCACTTCAGCACACTGAACTAAACCAAGGGCTAGATGCAAATAATGTGTTCAATGCAAGTTTCCAAACCTTTTTTAGTTTCTTTGTCTTGACATCAACTTCTTGCCGTAAGGAGGAGAACGTGTCCCGAAGTTCTATCGTCTCCTCGTCCCGCAACTCCATTTGCTGCTTCATTTCTCGTTCGTGCCGTTTCTGCACACGAGTTCACCATGTAGCATGTCTGTTACCTTCGTACTTCATTTCTTAGGCAGGCCATTGAGCGTACGCGCTTTCAAGCACCTAACTTCAACCTCGGAAGATGGAACTGTGCA
>CM068968.1:30947236-30968626 GCA_035128595.1 Eptatretus atami
TGGGAATATTGCACCTGCTCTGCAATCTCCTGGCGCTTCTGCTGAAGCATCTTCTGTTGCTCATTCGTCCGATCCAAGATATTCTTTCCACCCATCAGAAGTTTGCTCTCCATTGCCTGGAAACATCACACCAAGTGCCGGTCAGGATGAATTTTAAAGGATCAGAGTTTTAAACCCCCCAAAAGGTCAGAGTGCAAATGTTGCTTTGTGTTGTTCTTGACAAACAAAATGTTGGGCCGAAATCTCGACCCAGCTGTCGTCCTGGTGTTTTGAAGACGAGCCATCAAGGTTTGTGTCGTCCACAAATGGAAATTAAACTAGGTATCCCATCGGCTGGTAGCTAGCATTACATCGTGGATGTTAAAGATCCCACATTGTCATTCAGGAAGAGTAGATGAGTTGAGTTATGGCCGGCACCCTGAACAAATGCCAAATTCCTGCCGAAAGCCTAGAGTATCAAGTGGTCTGGTTGTCTTAGGTATCCCTTGACATCAGATTGCACCACTTACTGTCCTGCAGAGTGTGGTTGTTCTCTGATTCAACAGCTCCTCTACTAGAGACAAATTTTCACTTTCCCAGGTTGTTTTGCAAGTCACATGTGCACGGCTGCCTTTGGCGACGGAAAGCAACCATGATGCCAGGATGTGCTAAAGCCCAAAGAGCTGCAATCCATTATAAGCTTGTTTGTAAGGTTAATCAATACCAGCATAAGAGCATAATCTACCAACAGAGGAGTCAACTATAATCCCTATTCACAACAGCGAGGAAGTGAAGGAACTGTCATTGGGGGGGGGGGGGGGGGGGGCGTCCACACCACGTGGCCACAGTCAGAGGATGTGGAGGAACAACTGTCATGCAAGGTTATGAATATTTCAGGTGCATGAGAAGTTCTAGAAAATGGATGGATTTTCAAAAACCTCATATTATATACTAGCAAATACCACCTGTCGCTTCGCTGATTGGGGATACAAAAGGGAGGGGTAGAGGGATGGAAAGAAAGAGAGAGGAGGAGGGGGAGCGAGGAGGGGAGTGGGAGTGAGGAGGGAGGGAGAGTGGGGAGGGGTGGGGAGAGGGAAGGCAGCGTGAGGTGTGAGGAAGGGAAGGCAGACGTGTGGTGGAGCGATGATTATGATTCACACTGTCTCATCAAAATGCTTCTGCATGGAATAACAATGAAGATGGAAACAAAATGATGTATGAAATCCATTTTCTACCGGTCATACTATAAATACCACCGAGAGACAAACACCGCCAGGACATGTCCGGAAATAAACACAGTCCGGAAACAAACACTGCCCGGAGACAAGCACCGCCCAGACACGTTCGGAGACAAAACCCACCGGACAAGTTCGGAGCCAAACCTTCCAGAGACAAACACCGCCCGGACACAAACAGACACAGCCTGGACAGGTCCAGAGCCAAACACCATCCTGACATAATCACTACCTGGACACGTCTGGAGAAAAAGAGACAGAGAGAGATGTGTGGGAGGGTGCTGCACTGCATTAGGAGGTGGCAGAGCGAGGATGGGACAGAGAGAAAGAGAAAGAGAGAGAGAGAGAAGGGTGGGTGGGTGGGGGAGGTGAGTTCACAGAGAGAAAATGTTGTGCTTAATGAAACACACACACACGACTACACAAACGTAGCTCAGATCATAGGCAGGTCTGGAGGCCTCTGTCTTATCCCCCCTCTCTCCGGTCTAGCTCCCTCTGCTCACTCAGCCCTCCAACCCTCCAGGATGCACAACTTTTTAGAAGTAACCCCTCCTCCTGGTTAAACTCCCCAAATCAAGGGTCAAGGCTGACTGCTCACCTGATCTCTCTTGTTCCTATGTTCTCCCGGATGTGGAATCATCTTCCTGAGGCTGTACAATGCCACTCTTCCCTTCGAGGCATCAAGCACATGGTGCACTACCATCTGATGTCATCCCTACTCACAATCTTCCTTTTTTTTCACCCCAAATACCCTATCTAAACACAACCCTCTTACTGTCTGTCTGTCTGCCTGCCTGTCTGCCTGCCTGTCTGCCTGTCTGCCTCTCTCTCTCTCTTCATTCATTCCCTTGCTTATTGTTTCAAAATCCTGCTCCACTGTTAGTCATACCTTCCATCACTTTGCCCTTCTATAAGCCTCAATCTTGAAAATAAAATTTATTTATTTGCAAGCAAATAGCACCCATTGCTTAGTTGATGGGAATACAACATGGGGGGGGGGGGGGGGGGGGAGAAGAGGGTTGAGAGACAAAAAATAAATGCCCGAAGACGAACACCGCCCAGACACGTCCGGACATAAATACCACCCGGACGCGTCTGGAGCCAAACTCCGTCCGGACGCGCCCAGAGCCAATCTCCGTCCGGAGAGAAGAGGAAGAGAGGAGAGAGAGATGTGTGGGAGGGTGCTGCTCTGTATAGTACTTGGCCAATATCGGCAATTCAAACAACGTTGCATTATAGACGTTTCAGAGAGATGTGCATAAACATTAATCATATCAATCTTTATAAACAGCTGCCAATTGTCTTATGACGGGTGGAAAAAAATTTGGCTCTGTAATTTAAAAAATACGTTAATATGGCAAATGGCTCGGAAATCGGGTGTTATCAAATATATTTTGCTTGGTATGGTAACTCACAAAGAGAAACCATATGACCTTTGTAAATCATGTACCTCTACCTTGTAGCAACTGCCGATTGTAAATCCTGATCGGAACATGAACTGTACCACTTTTCACTATAGGGCGCTCGGTAAGTGGCTTAAGCACTCAAGCAAGCACTCCAATAAAATGGTTGACAAGGAACGGCTTGTCAGACAGTGGCTGCATACCATATAGGATCCCTTTAACTTTAAAGCCGGTCTTCACCGTGCATGCAGCAGTTAAAGAAATTTAATGAATTCGTTCAAATAATGACTTTATCCATAAGAGTTGTTGCTGTTTGACGTAGAACAACCCTGGAGACATCGCAAAGTTTAATCGCCCGTGACATAAACATTGCAGATAATCTGCTACGTTGACTGCTAGGCTGTGCACATGTCACGTGGTACATCGGTTCGCGGTCCACCCAAATGTTATGACTATTTTAAAACGTCCGTTTTTTACCAGATTTGCTTTGTTTCCCTGTAGAGCACCTCGCGAAAATATACACAGATCTGACAGACACTATGGAAAGGGAGTCCCTCTGGGGAACAGGGTGCGAGGTCGAGTAGTGAATGCATTAAATCATATAGCTCAATGAAGCTAGTTAATTTTGGCACATTCCTAAATCTTTTATTCACTCAATATAATTCTCCAAACAGTCAAAAAAGATAAGTTTAATGCTTTGGAAATTTCACATTTTCTCTTAATTACACCAACAGATTTATCTTCACTCGTATCAAGTCTATTCTCCTCAAGCATTCTTTGCTTCATTGTAAGACAAGATTGCAGAAGTGTAGTATTCGGTGTAAGTTCTGCCCTATGTCCTTTTGTAAATATTTGCATTTCTTTTTGCCTCATTTGTGTAAATAAACTTGCTGTATAAATGTATCCAGCTCGCCGTGTCTTTCCCCCATTGGTCCAGCACAGTCCGCACGTAGTTTAGCCCGGAAGTTCTGCCCCCACGTGATTTGCTCTTGATTAGCCAGTGCGTACTCGCAGCTCTGCTCGGCTGCGCCTGATCTGGTAAGTGAACTGGTATATGCATTGAAAACACAAGACCCCCCTTGGTGTGGCTGTCCACACGTAAGGTATCACGCGAGGTAGTGTAACCCTGCCGGATTGGCAGTACCAATCGGCGCTCGTGGTTGCTTAGAAACCTGCCGACGCGCAGAGTTATCTGTGCCCTGTGGCCTCAGGACCCGGCGTCCGGGAGGGACCAGAGTGCTTCCCCTCGTGGCGAGCATCGAACCACTGATCCATAACAATATCATGATCTCTATTTTCTTTTTTTCGCATTATCTCGAGTTGCTTCAGACCTTCATTGGTAAGCTCTTCTCTGTGTGATTGCAGAGTTGTGCAACGTCAACTTCTTCCACCTCATAAAAACTCACTTTATTGGCCAAGCTGAGGATAACTTTCTTCACAGTGGGGACATCTTTAAATCCTTTCAAGTCATTGACACATTCAGGCCACACCTTCCTCCACACACCATTCATGCACACCTGAGTAACTTCAGCCCAGGAACCACCGATGTTATAGATGCACAGCTCGATGTATACAAGGCTTATATGCAAACACCAGCATGTATGGTATCATTTACACTGTAGCTTCATTACAACAAGGGAAACCATTAGTTTGCACTAAATTAGAGGGAAAACGACTTTATAATGGAATGGTGGACGACTTTTATCGAGTATGTTCTCTAATATATCAGCGACTTAATAACGAAACTATGTTAACGAGGACGATATTAACTGAGGACTTGCTTTACAGCATTGCCAATCTTTCTCACAAACATCACATCTACAAACATGCTTGATATAATACCCATGGATCATTCATGGACGTCTGGGTCGGGCTTGGGGAGTCATGGATTCACTGGATCATGGGGTGTAGCGGTGCTGGTACCTGCGAGGGAGGACCAAAGTCAGAGTCTTCAGGTCCTTGGTGCTCCCAGTCTTGCTCTATGGGTGTGAGACTTGGACAATGACCAGGGATCTGAGACGGAGACTTAATTCCTTTGGTACCAGGTCTCTTCGGAGAAGCCTTGGCTATCGCTGGTCTGACTGTGTCCAACGAGCGGTTGATGAGAGACTGAAATGAGATTGGTTTCCTGCATAGTCCGTGAGCGTCAGCTGCGGCTGTATGGAGATGTGGCTCGTTTTCCTGATGCTGATCCTGCTCACTAGATTCTCTAAGCAAGGGACCCTCGTGTGTGGAAGAGGCCAGTGGGCCGACCATGTGCCTCGTAGTTGCAGCAGGTTGATCAGCATCTCAAGGAAATGGGGTTGGGCCAGACATCTGCCTTGGGGATGGCCAGACGGAGGCCCCTGGAGTACCGGCGGAAAGTGGACGCAGCGACATGCTCCTCTGGCTCATGCTGCCATATCTGACCTGACCTGATCATTCAGATCTCCAGGATCCAAAATTCCACATTCTCACTGATACTTTGAAGTCCCCACGTGATGAAAGTCCATAAGGTTCATTGAACTGTTTTGTTGGCCTATTTGGCAATGACGAAACAGTTATATCAACCATGGGATGAAGCATTAATGTTACCACTGCTGAATATATTTTCCAGAAACACCACTAGACCTTAGCCACCCAAGACCAACCACTTTGAAGTCTTACAAAAGAACAAGACCCCAAGCCTTAAAGTAGAACAAGTGTTAGATCCCAAATATATTGTGGATCCCAACACGCCCACATATACCTTGATCTTTGAGGCGAGACCGTCACGCGCACTCTGTTGGTGCCGCAGGTCATCCATCATGCGCTGCTTATCAGCAACAAGGCGTTCTCGTTCGCTCGCCAACAGGCTATGGTCATTCATGATGGCTGCCTTTTCACGTTCCAGCTGCTCTCTTTTCTCACACAGCAAATCTTCTTCGTCTTTCTCATCACCCTGAAGGAGGTGCATTACATGGCAAAATGCAGTGTAAATGACAATGGGTATGAAAATTGGTGAAAAGGCTGATAGACGATACAAGCAGACATTGTAGTAAAAAAATTACAGCTTTTAAACCAGTGGTAGACAACTCATCCTCAGACAGCATATGGTCAACTAGTGCCCACCTCCTCCATCAATAAATAAAACTACCATAAACACAAATGGTTATTCCACGTCTGCCAACATTGGTTGTTGGTTGATGATCCCATGGTGTCTTATGGAGAATAAGCGAGTTAGCACCAGCTGAACAAATTACAAATTTCTGCCAGTTGTTCATCAAACCTGGCCAGCTAGTTCTTGAAAGTTCCGTTTCCCATGGCTGACCACACAAAAGGTGGGAATAATTGCAATTGCTTGTAGATGTTAATGAAGTCAATGGGTGGCCCTTTGAAAAGTTTAGGCCACCATCGAGTGACACCCTTACTGCCTTGTAGTTTCACTTAAAAGGAAATAAGAAACCAAAGAGTATATCAAGGCTGGCAGGACGGCCTGTAGGTACGCACACTCGCCTCTAAGCTGTCATGCCTGGATTGGAATCCCGATCCAGCTATAAACTGCCATCCCGGTGGTTCACAGACAGGACAATTTATCAATGCGTGTGCCGTCCCTTGGGATGGACGTTGAACCGGGTGTCCCATGTGTCAGGATTAGTTTGCTGGACCTTAAATATCCCACGGTGTCCTTCGCAAAGAGTAGGAGAGCCAATGCCACACCTTCGACCAAATTCCTGCCCTAACCTACAGGGGGCACTGCATTAGGAGTACAGCCACACCCTGCAGCCTTGTGCTGCATAGGAAAGAAGAAAACCAAATAAAGATTTTCCCACAAGTTTACCATCCTTTAAAACATCTGGTCAACGACATCTAAAGTTTCCCGTAGATTCTCGCACCTCCTCACTTTCTTCGCCCTCGTCGTCAATATCATCCGCACTCCCATCGCCTTCCTTTTGGTGCCGACGGTGCTTCTTCCGCCGGCGCCCAGGGGTGGTCGTTCGCCGTTCTAGCTGTTCGCGCAACCTTGCGATCTCTTCCTGGAACTCTCGCAGAAGAGCGTCCTTTGGGTCTTCATTGATGCGAGGCTTATTCTTGATATTCTTGGCACGGTTGGCATATCGTAACGTCGTCAAGGATTCTTCATAATTGTACGACGCGGGCCCGATATTGGCAACCATCACAGTCTTGGCATTTCCACCCAACGAGTCCTGGAGAAGCCGTGTGAGTTTGGAGTCCCGATAGGGGACGTGCGAGCTTCTGCCGTCCACCAACGCCGAGATGACATTACCAAGGGCCGACAGCGACAGGTTGATCTTGGTGGCCTCCTTCAGTCGCTCCCCCTGGGCTCCGGTCTTGGCCTGCCGTTCACTCCCGGCGAGATCGACCAAGTTGAGCTTCCCAACGCGAATGTGACCTTCAGCATCAGGGGTGAGGTCACTGCACTCAACAGTCACAAGGAAGATGGCATGGGACCGAGAGCTATACTCATTCATATTGGTTGCTCCGACCGATCGGTTTTGGTTGCCAACGGTCATCACGTGCTCAATCTCTCGGACGCTCTTCGTCACAAACGACGAGAGGTCTTTGACGTACACGCCGGTATCGGGTCTCTCTTTGAGCTCCAGACGATGACCCTGATCCTTGGACAACAGATCTCGAATCTCCTCCTGGTAGATTTCCAGGTACGACGCACGGACCAGGTATTGTTGATTTTGGGAGCGAGAGATGTGCGTGAAGATGTGTTCAAACGAGCTCGGGATGACCCCACGTCTCTCCGGGTCCATGCGGACGCCCTCCATGGTGTAGGTCTTTCCGGTTCCGGTTTGTCCGTAGGCAAAGATCGTTCCATTGAAACCTTGTAGAACCGAGTCCACCAGCGGGCGGAAGGTCTCGTCGTACAGGTCGGCCTGCCTGGAGGTCCAGTCATAGATCGAATCAAAGGTGAATGTCCTCGGCGGCTCCAACGGGGCCCGAGTGTTTTTAATCAACACCTGTCCCAGCTTGACGTCCATGTCCACCACACGCGAGTACCCGGTCTCCTCCTCCTTGGGATCCATTGGGCGGCAACGGACCACGACCCTCACGGTCTCTGCACCCCGGGCTCGGGACATGCTGAGGATGAAATGTGAGGATCTGCGAAAGAGAAAGGAAAAATATAAATATATAAATCTAACAGTTGTGAACAGGATCTAAAGAATGACGAAGGGGAAAAGGGGGAGAAACATGGACATGCTGAGGAAAAACTGGGACACGGAAAGAGCGAGACAGAAATAACCTGTCGGCCGTCCGTCCCCCCGGCGGACCAGCTCCTCTTTATGTCTTCAACGGCTGCAAATAACGTTATTTTTTGATCCACCCGGGCTAGAGCTCCTTTCAATTTCATTCACTCAAATCCGCGTCCCTAACAAGTAAAACCACGGCCCATCACTCGCTTCGTAATGCGCATGCGCACAAAGGGGCGCTGACAACGGCTGTTGCCATGGCGACACGGTGCGGGTTCTTCCTCTTCGATAAAAAAATTTCATTACCGTCGAATGAACTCGTCAACACAACGTTGTGATCTGTCGAGGGTAATTTGGATTAACAAACAAACAAACAACAAAACAAAACAAAACAAAACAGCCTTTTTATTGTCAACTGTAGTGGCGCGTGCAAATCTCATTCAGGGGCGTCTATTTATTACGTACGTCCGCAGATGAAATGAAGGAGACGATTGAGAAGAGAAAATGGAACGCTGAAAGGAAATGTGAAGAGAGGGTGTGGTACTGGGTCAAATGTAGCAAATTATAGACCCGAGAATTGTGTGGGCGTCGTCCGAGGAGAGAAAGAGAGAATCACGTGACTGCAATACGCTAATTTGAACCGGGAAGCCGTTTCCAGGACCAAATTGAAGACCTTCTCATCAAGGACTCAAATGATAATAGAACCAAAAACTGAAAAAAGAGGAGAGAAGAGTTTGGTGTAATAATGTATAATCGGAGAAACGGAGCCCAAGTTGTTTAACCTTCCCACTAAAAGATGGACGAATGTTCAACCTCGTACTGAAAATCATGACGGTATAATGCGCAGTTGTACAAACGGTGTCTCGAGTCTCCAGACTGGTGGAACAAGGGCGAATAGACGAAGTGTATCAATGTAAAGTTAGAGACATGAAAAATATCACCGCAAAGCGGGCGTAACCCCTCAGCCCCTTGACGCAAACCAATTTCAAGATGGTGGCCATATTGAAAATCGCAGCACGCCCATTTTCGAAAGGATCCTTCCTCTACTCAACCCCAACACACCCAGCAAAAATGGATTTAATCGGACAAGGGGTTCTCCTCGAAATCGACGGAAACCAATTTCAAGATGGCTGCCGTGGCGGCCACAGTGAAAATCGCAGCATGCCCATTTTGGAAAGGAACCTTCCTCTACTCAACCCCATTATACCTCGCCAGAATAAAATCATGTGTGAAGCCGTTCTCAAGTTATTGTCCGGAAACCAAATTCAAGATGGCTGCCCTAGCCGCCATATTGGATATCGGATTGTGCTGTATATTGAAAGGAACCTTCCTCTAAACACCCGCATTATATCACACAAAAATGAAATCAATAAGTCAAGCCGTTCTCAAGTTATTGTCTGGAAACCAAATTCAAGATGGCTGCCCTAGCCGCCATATTGGATATCGGATTGTGCTAGATATCGAAAGGAACCTTCCTCTAACCACCCCCATTATACCCCCATGAAAATAAAATAAATAAGTCAAGCCGTTCTCAAGTTATTGTCTGGAAACCAAATTCAAGATGGCTGCCTAGCCGCCATATTGGATATCGGATTGTGCTGTATATTGAAAGGAACCTACCTCTAAACACCCCATTATATCACACAAAAATGAATCAATAAGTCAAGCCGTTCTCAAGTTATTGTCTGGAAACCAAATTCAAGATGGCTGCCCTAGCCGCCATATGGATATCGCAGCGCGCCCATTTTCGAAAGGAACCTTCCTCTACCCAGCCCCAACACACACTGCAAAATGGATTTAATCGGACAAGGCGTTCTCCTCGAAATCGACGGAAACCAATTTCAAGATGGCTGCCATGGAGGCCACATTGAAATCGCAGCGTGCCCATTTTCGAAAGGAACCTTCCTCTACTCAACCCCAACATACCCTACAAAAATGGATTTAATCGGACAAGGTGTTCTCCTCGAAATCGACGGAAACCAAAAGTTGACAGACGGACGGACGCCCGGACGGACCGACGCCCGGACAACACCTGTGACGACAATACCCCTTAGCCCAATTCAGGCTGAGGGGTAAAAAGTAGTAATTATTTCAAGGCACGAAGGCCCGTTATCCGATAAATATAAAGGTACGACGGGTGTGTTCGGTTACCAAGCCACTCGCCAAGCGGCTTAAGCACTCCGTTCGGAACCGTTAAGGAACGGCTGGCTTAGCAAGCGCTGGCAATCTGATTGGAAATGAAACACTCCAAGTGTTTAAAAGCAAAGAAAATTCCACAAACTTACTTCACATGGAGGTGGGGCCAAAAATAATTAAAATTGCGTACGTATTATTTAGATGTTCCCGTTCTGATTGGTGCTCACGGACGGCCAAACTTTCACGTCCCAGTGGAGGAAACCCGTTTTCCAGTACTGTTGGGGTATAGCGAAAGGAAACGATCCCCGGTGGGACTGGCTGGAAACGAGAAATCGATAATAAGGACGATTCAAGGTGGAAATTCGTTCGTTCGAGGAAAACATTGAACTACGCATCACGAGAAAACGATGACCAAGTCAAACACCACCAATTATTGTTTCAATAAGTTTCTTTTTAAAAACTTGAAAACACACGTCGAGGCTCGTGAAGAAGGGCAAGAAACAATAATAGAGGAAAAAGAAAAAAAATAAAAATGAAGAAAATGAGAAAATTGAGAAAATAAGGAAAAAAGAAAGAGAAGAAATAAGGAAAAGGGGGGGGAAGAAGGAAAAGAAGGAGAAGGAAGAAAAAGAAGAGAAAAGGGTGAATAAGGAAAATGGAAAGGGAAACAAAGAGAAGAAAAAAAAATGAAATAGAAATAATAGTTCATTCCAACAGATCAACATAACAGTCCAAAAAACAGCAGAGAAAGGCGGTGGGTTGCACCGACAGCAAAGAGGGGGGGGGGTTTGACACCGACAGAAAGAGGGGGGGTTGACACCGACAGCAAAGAGGGGAAGGTTGCACCGAAGCAAAGAGGGGGGTTGACACGACAAAGGGGGGTGACGACAGCAAGAGGGGGGGTTGACACCGACAGCAAAAGGGGGGTGGTTGACACCGACAGCAAGAGGGGGGGTGGTTGACACCGACAAAGAGAGAGGAGGGGCAACAAGAACAAGAGAGAGGGGGACACCAACAGCAGGAGGAGGGAACGAGAAGAGGGATGGAACACAACAGCGAGAGAGAGGGAGAGGGTAAACACAACAGCAGAGAGAGAGGGAGAGGGTACACCAACAGCAGAGAGAGGGGAGAGGGTAACACCAACGCAGAGAGGAGAGGGAGAGGGTAACAACCAACACAGAGGAAGAGGAGAGGGTAATACCACGAGGAGAGGAGAGGGTAACACCAACAGCAGAGAGAGAGGAGGAGAGGGGAACACCAACAGCAGAGAGAGGGGGACACCAACAGCAGAGAAGAGAGAGAGGACCAGCAAAGAGAGGGAGAGGGAAACCACACAAGAGAGAGAGAGGGAGAGGGAACCCACAGCAGAGAGAGAGGGAGAGGGTAACACCAACAGCGAGAGAGAGGGGGAACACAACAGCAGAGAGAGAGAGAAGGAGAGAGAGAAGAGAGAGAGAGAGAGGAAACAACAAGAGAGAGAGAGAGGGAACACACACAGAGAGAGAAAGAGAGAGAGAGGGAAGAGGAAGAGAGAGTAACACAACACGAGAAGAGGAGAGGGAACACCACACAGAGAGAGAGAGAGAGGAGAGGGAACACCACAACAGAGAAGAGGAGGAGGGGACCAACACGAGAGAGAGAGAGGGGAGGGGAACCAACAAGAGAAGAGAGGAGGAGGGAACACCAACCAGAGAGAGAGGAGAGAACCAACAGAAAGAGAGGGGAACACCAACACAAGAGAGAGAGAGGAAGAGGGACCAAAAGAGAGGAGGAGAGGAACACAACAGAAGAGAGAGAGGAGGGAGAGGGTAACCAACGCAGAGAGAGAGGAGAGAGGGAACACCAACAACAGAGAGAAGAGGGAGGGAACACAACACAGAGAAGGAGGAGAGAACACACAGCAAGAGAGAGAGGGAGAGGGAACACCAACAACAGAGAGAGAGAGAGAGGAGAAGAGGAGGGTAACACCACGCAGAGAAGAGAGGAAGGGAACCCAACAACAGAGAAGAGAGGAGGAACACCAACAACAGAGAAGAGGAGGAGGGGACACCAACAGCAGAGAGAGAGGAGAGAGAGGGGCAGAACGGATTAACCTCGGCTGGCCCTGAGGCACATTTTGAAATTTTAGAGAATGCCTGAAAATTTAAATTAGATCTCGGGCTCATGGAAATGGACCCAGACAAAAGATGAACTGATTCTAGAACAAAATATTAATACAAAAAAGACAATATTGAATGTGAAAAAAAATAGTTTATTTAATCCCTCTATAAAATTGCAGTGTATGAATATATGCATGACAAAACACGTACAGATTTGGCACTTGCTTTACAGTTTACAACCTTAGATTGCAAAGTTGCCTAAATTTTTGTGGCCCGAATTTTTGACTGGCCCTAAGGCACATGCCTTGTCTGCCTAATGGTTAATCCAGCACTGAGTGGGGGCACCAACAGCAGAGAGCGGGGGGCACCAACAGCAAATAGAGAGGGTGGGGGGGCACAACAGCAGAGAGAGGGTGCACAACAGCAGAGAGAGAGGGTGGGGGGCAACCCAGCAGAGAGAGAGATGGTGGGGGGCACCAACAGCAGAGAGAAAAAGGGGGGACACCAACAGCAGAAGGGGGAGGGGGAAGCAAAAACAGCAGAGAGGGAGAGACCACCAACAGCAAGCCAAAGTCCATGAGACAGAAAAACAAGGGTGTGGGAGGAATGAGGGGCAGGAAAGGATGCATGGGGTCAACAAGATAGATACAGAGAAAACTCTCAGGAACTGAAATTTTGGAAGGAGGGATTAGGGTAGGGAGGTTAACAAGGAAGAAAAATATCATTGTTTTGGATTGGGGATGATCTGAGATGGTGGTGAAACAGTCTTGAAGATCTGGAGGGAAGATCAAAATAAAGACCAATTACTTCACCATAGTCCCAAGAAGGAAGCCAACATAAAAATACACACACACACACACACACACACACACACACACACACACACACACACACACACACCACACTAGTGTAAGTACTTACAAAAGCGATTTTATTTGAAGTTATAACTTATCAGCAATCTGCTATTTCCCAACTGCCGCATCATCAGCTGAGCACCGTTTTTCATCGAGTAAGAGATGAAGAGGATGTGGAATTTATTCCACAAGTAGGGGGGGGGGGACAGGAACAATGATATATACCTTTGGATTTGGGTTCACAGTTCAATGATGAAAGCCAAACTAGTCAACACTGGAAATTACTCTGAACATTCCATTTTAACATTAAACACATGTAACTACAAATTTGGCTTCTAACTTTATCCCAAAACAAGCTTCTTGATCAAGTTAGTGGTCCTCCAAAACATGTTGAAAACCTTTAACTCGTCTGGGATGAGCTCACCAGTGATTTGCAAATGTTGTTGTACTATTAAGTGATATGGTCATTTAACTTGTTTGTACAGAGTGGCCACAAATTCCCCATGCATGCAGTTTGACACCTCTTTTGAGTTGTCACTTGTTAAGTCCGGACTTCAAGGAACCACACTATCTCGAACCACGTCCCATCCATCGTCCACTGAATTCGTCGAGAAATTCTCGAACTGCGACAGCATCATGTGCTGGTGCACCATCTTGTTGTAGGATAGCTGATTCTTAGCAGGATAGCTGTTCTTAACAGATACTAGATCGTAGCTATTCTTCGCAGGATAGTTAAGATAGCAGGATAGCTGATCTTCGGATAGCGTTTTAACAGCTTAAGATGAGGCAGGAAGCTGATTCTCGCAGAATAGTGAATATGCAGGATACTATTTTCGCCCAGGATATTGAGATGAGGATAGCTTATTCTTAGCAGGATAGCTGATTCTTCGCAGTATAGCTAAAGATAGCAGGATAGCTGATTCTTCGGATAGCTGATTATAATTAGCGGGATAGCTGATTCTTGACAGGTGAAGACCTCAAAACAGCAGTCAGAGGCTGCTTTTATGACCTCCAACCCTCAACATGGAAGATGATGTGCAGAAGAACATGGAGAAAAATTCAAATTTGTGTGGAGAATGGAGGGAAGCATACAGATAAATTCTAACTGCATGCATAGGGACTTTGTGGCCACTGTATCTAAGGATATGGTT
This sequence comes from Eptatretus atami, assembly GCA_035128595.1. Lineage (NCBI taxonomy): Eukaryota > Metazoa > Chordata > Myxini > Myxiniformes > Myxinidae > Eptatretus > Eptatretus atami. The sequence goes on from CM068968.1 coordinate 30,961,274, forward strand.
AGTCGGTTCCTTTAAACGCGGAGTTCCATCCATGATTCTTTCCTCGGATCAAAGGCAGCCGAGGGGTGCAGTTTCAGCCATCTCACGAGTAATTCCTGTAATTACACCTGTATAATTGAAGGTAAGACTTGCCTGAGTTGTAATGGATATTATTGACCAAAGTGTAATGCATTTTTAAGCTGGGGAGTCTAGGTTCGAATCACGACCCAGCTATAAACACTCATCATGGTGTTCTACAGATGTGTCGTCCATCGGGAAGGACGTTAATCCAGAGATTTGTTGGTGGACATCAAAGACCTTCCAGTGTCTTTGCAAATAGTAGTTGACTGGCCACCTGGCTAAAATGGACCTAACTCATCGATATCACACAGCTTATGTTGGTAAAAACAAACAAGCAAACAAAACAACTAATATCCTCCCTGTGCCCATTGTCTCATCACCCTCACATCAGTTTCAAATGTGCTGCCCATCACCACCATCTCTACACATGCTAATTCCTTCCCATTATGTTCCTTTCCAGTCCATTCCCTCCATACTCGAAGTTTGTAATCCGACTACCTTACGTCATACAGTTCCTCCATGAAGGAAGACCCCTGTATTAAAAAGAAAAACAAATTCAACGCAACCTTTAACCCCATGAGGATCTACAAGTATATCACCTGTTATTACACTGATAACTTTTGATAACCATAATTTTCCCAATAACTTGGAAATTGACAGGATTAACTCGTAAACCAAACAAGTAGTTACGCACATGCGCAATAGCCTGGGTTTGAATCCCAACACAGCTATGAACTGTCATCCCGGTGTTTCACAGGCAGAGTGAGTCATCAGTTGTGTGGTGCGTGTGTTGTGTGTGTGTGTGTGTGTGTGTGTTCATCCCTCAGATGGACATAAAACTAGGAATCCCGTCTGCGAGCATTCATTGGTGGATTTTAAAGATCCCACAGTGTCCTTTGCGAAGAGTGGGTGAGTATTTGCCGGCACCATGAACAAATTACAAATTCCTGCCATAACCAGTAGGGGGCACTGTATCAGCAGCACAGTCACTCTCAGCAGTGATGCAAACTAGGAACCAACGCTGCGCACAAAATGACGAGTACTACCGCCGAATAGAAAAACCAACTTTGAGAAAGCTTCAAAAGTAAATGGCATTTATAAGCTACGAGCAGAGCCTGCCAGTCGCTTCGCTGACGGACTAATTAATCGTCCCGTTTGCCAAAAAGTTTGAGTGAGGAGAAGAAAAGGAAGACAAATTTACCCGTGCATAGAGTGCACTCTCACCCCCACTCCCCTCCTGTGCTCACCTCCCACTCCCCCCCCCAACTCATCCTGATGTTCCTTCCTGCTAAAATATCTCACACAAGATGACAGGCTTTGACAGGCCATCTGGTTTTGGGGGGGGGGGAGTTGGGAGGGAAAGGGAGGGTAACTTTACCCATGTGAAGAGTGCTTTAACCTCAGCATTGCTCAGGTAAAAAGGGAAATTGAAATACCCTCTGCCACCACTAGGTGGTGCTACTGGTACACATTTGTATAGAGAATTTACATAACCTCGAGTACCTAGCATTGCCTGGTGCTGTTCGCATGCTGTTGGCATTTCGAACAAATGGATATGGTCAGGGATAATTTAATATTTCCATTCACAGAGCTACAAAGGCTTTGGAATGAGAGCGACTTCAAAAAAAAATTCAAAATAACTAAATCAATAAATAAACCCCCCCACACACCAAAAAAAATATTTAAAAAATTTGTTTTTTCTTTCAATATTTTCAAATAATTTTCATTTTTGCCTAAAACACTCCCCAGGCCCCAGCACTCACTGATGAACCTCAAAGTTTGATGAAGATCTGTTTGGCCATCTCAGAAAAATGGTGACAGACAGACAAACATCTCTTGTACAGTAGTGTACTGTACATCTGAGGCAAACAAAGAACCACATTTAAATGCTGTAAATATTCCTTTATTCCAAAAAAGTGGAAAAAAACAAAACCAAAACAAATGATTGACAGGCTGAGAAATTTTCACTTCTCATTCAACATTCTTCATTTCGCAGCAAAAAAAGAAAAGAAAAAGAAAAGAAAAAATACAGGCACGTGACCCTTTCACCGCAAAATCAGTGGTCGCCGGTTGCCATATTTACCTCCAAGTGGGGAAAGCAACAGATTCACTTCAACTCCTCAGAAGCCATCAGTTGGCAACATGGGTGCAAGGAGGAAAATCTCAGTGGAGCAGTTACTTGGGCTGATGGTTCTCCATCATTGCTTACGTTTTCACAGATAAGTGAGCAGACCTTATTGTCAGTACACCGCAGGCATAATCGGGCTTTGTCTTACGAAAAGGTACAGCCGGACTCCATCAATTTGCAGAACAACACGGTTAATCAAGTTAGACAATGTATCGAGAGTCCTGGAGCTGCCTTTATTCTTCATCCCGGCCGTCCCTGCCCCCATCATGGGTAGAACTTCTTGCTGGTATCCTTCGCGTGATCTTTGAGCAGCTGGCATGGAGAGAATGCTGCACCGTACACTGATGCGAAAGCTTCCATCCTGCCCAGGAGTTTCCCTGCTCCATAAGAGTCCACAAAACGGAATGGGCCTGGCAGGGTGCATAAGCAAGTTGTTAAAATTTTCTGCGACAACACAACAAATCGTTAATATCAAGACGATTTTGAAGAACGACGAAGGAGTTGAAAGGCCAAGAGGGGTTCTTCCGAGGCAAGGTGGACAAATTCAACTTTGACTCAAAGAGATCATTTAGACTCCATCTTTAACATTCGCATAAGTGCAAGGAGGTCAGCTCGCTTAACACCCTTGTCAAATGACTATGTGCACATTTAATTACCTCCCCATGTGACTGTGTGAAAAAAATGCAAGTGGGTAAGGAGACTGAGGGAGTTGTAGAGCGGGGTGGGAAATCGAATCTTTGAAGTACGGACAGACCGATAACGGCAAACATACCTCCAAGACATGGAGGGAAGCCCAGGCCAAAAACGGCGGCCACGTCTCCATCGCTCGGCGAGTTCAGGATTCCCTCCTGCAGGCAGAGCACTGCCTCGTTCACAAAACGGCTTAGGAGGCGCAACTGGAGATCCTCATCTTGCGACCTTGTGCAAGTGTAGGGGGTGCAGAACATGTGGCGGTGGATAGCTTAGGCCTTAGAACATGGCAGTCATTGTGTATCCAATGCAAATTAAGGAAGAGCATGTGGTGAGAAAAAAAGATGCAGAGTGTCCAGTCGAAGAGCATGAAGTGAGTCGACCTTGAAGATGTAGCTCAATGTGAAGCTTACACATCAGCGCGAGGCTTAACATGGAACTGCTTGAAGATCTCCTCCGCACCAGGGTTCACCGATCGCTTTCCCTTCTTTCCCGAGTAGACGAAGCAACCGCGTCCGGATTTCCTGCCTGCGGGGTTCAGCGGTCAGAAACGGGTCAAACGCGGTGAGGTAGTCTCCTTCAACGGGGCACCGGAAGATAATTATTTTTTTTCAGCAAATATAACGTTAAATCGATTTGAAGTATATAAAAGAAAAAACAAAAAGAAATCCATTTTAATTTGAGTCTGATCAACATCAACAAAAACAATAACCACTGTGCTACGTTGGAGCGAGACGTCAGCAGGGTCTCCGTTGTCGATAAAGATGGTGCCACTTTGTACGTATTTCAAAAATGAAAACTTGTTCATGAGAAATGCAATGCTTAACCCTCACTTCAATGTGTGAAAAGCAATGACAATCTCACAGTGCTGTTTAACCCAATTTTTTTATGTTTGGCCACCAATGGAATCTCTTCAACATTCATAACGAACGACTCTTGATAATTAAAATACAATCTTGAGTGACTAGTACTACTCAGGGACTGACATGATGGTTTTGAGGTACACACACTCGCCTATAAGCTGTCTAGCCTGGGTTTGAATCCCGATCCAGCTATAAACTGTCATCCCGGTGTTTCACAGGCAGGGCTATTCAACAATGTGTGTTCCGTCCTTGGATGGACATTAAACGGGAATCCTGTTTGCTGGAATTAGTTGTCGGACATAAAACACCCAAAGTATCCTTCGCGAAGAGTAGGTGAGCAATCGCCGGCACAAAAGCCAAATTCCAACCGTAACTATTGCTGGAAAGGTAATGGCAAAACACCTGATGTTAACCTAGCTCAGGAAGCTGCTTCTGCAGTATTGATGCTCTGTGAGGAGTATAGTGCTTCAGAGAGAGTACTACTCGACGTCCCTAATTATTCCCAGCTTCTTGTGAGGTCAGCCGGGGAACATATTCGGCAAGTCTTTCATGAACCGGCTGGTCAGACTTGACGCTCGACTGAAAGCGACTTGGGTATGAATTTGTAATATGATCAAGGTGCCAGTGACAATTCGCTAGCTCTTCGAGGAAGACACCGTGGGACCTTTAATGTCCGCCAACGTCCAGTGCCAGCAGATGGGTCGTCTGGCTCAATGTCTGTCTGACAGACGGCACACACAATGATGCCTCATCCTGCATACGAAGCACTGGGATGAGAGTTTATAGCTGGGTCATGATTTAAACCCAGGCGAGACAGCTTGGAGGCCATGCTCCAGGTCAGTATACTGGGTTTAATCTTTTCCTTAGTCCAAATCAACGACCTTACTGTCTGAAATCTATTACTAAAAACTCTCATCTTGTGTGTATGTATGTATATATATATATATATATATATATATATATATATATATATATATATATGTAAAATGTATGTTCCCGAAATACAGCCGAAACAGTAGACGATAGCGCAAAAAGTTTAGGGCCACCTTACTCACTATTCGCCTGCCGTGTGCAGTATCAAGTTTCGTTCAAATCGGGCAACAAAAAAAATTATTTAAAAAATCAATTCCCGATTCAGTCAAGTTTTGGTATGACGATCCATAAAGCGTAAGGACAAACAATGGAGAATGTGTTGATATACCTCGAGAAACTGGTTGGTCGAACGATGACTCCTGAGATAAATGCTCAAATTTTCTTCAAGTTAAAGTTTGACCACTAAATAATATTAAAATTGTCTTTTTAATTTTTTTTTCATCAACCGCTGTCACAACGGGAACTCAACGGGTTCACGGGTCATCTAGTGACCCATAAATCTTGGTGGGAAAATAAAAATTCACATGAATGGGATGATGGATATGCTTTCACCCACACTGGATGTCCACCCACTGTTACCTTAGGGGAGAGGGGAGAGAGGAGAGAGGGGAGGGAGAGGGGGAAGAGGGGGAGAGGGGGGAAAGGGGGGAGAGAGAATATATGTAGAAGAGAGAAAACATCAGATGTTATTAACTCAAGGATTTTCAGAGCACACGACCTTTGGTCTATTGAACCCACAATTGAATCAGTTAATCTTTGTGTCGCAATCCATTATTGTGCCACGTCTGTTTGAAATCCCTTCAGTGGTTCACAAGTTATTGCGGTAAGAAAGTTTTTCTTAATTGAAGGTCACATGACCATGGACCACTGAGTATTTTGAAACCAAAATCTGATCTGTTAATATTTGCATCATACATGTATCAAGTTTGATCAAAATCCCTTCAGCGGTTCACAAGTTATTGTGGTAATGAAAATCTGCAACGCGAACACGGACGGACAGAAGGACAACATCAAAACGTAAGTCTGCGGTACTTTTGGCTGCAGAGGCATGAAAACCCTCAAAATGTTGAAATTGTAACTGTACTCCAGCTGAGATAACAAAAAACATCCAACATAATGAGAGAAAGGGGATATATATGGTCGTTCTTGTTTATGGATGAGAAAGGAAGCGGGCACCGTCTCGGGTAATTTGTGACAAAGAAAAGGAAGAGGACAGGATTCAAAAGTTGAAGAAACAAAAAAAACTTTTCGTTCTACTCGTTACTGAACTCTGAAAAAATACCCCACAAAGCAAGAATTTCAACCTCAGCGACCTTCCCAGCAACTTATGTGTAAACGGCAATGTCTTGCCTATGACTGGCCGAAAAACATGTGATGTCGTGTGGAACAGATGTCGCATCTCATAAGCATAATGAACATTGAAAAGATGGAAAAAAGCAGATGCTAACCGAGGAAGCCCTTCTCAACCATGGCAGCAAGGAGTCTTTCATCTCCACCAGAAAAACGCTCTCCAAAAGCCTTCCCAAGGTCTTGGGCTACATGGACTGCCACGTCCAGGCCCACCTCATCCATAAGGGTAGCCGTGCCAATGGGGAACCCCGCTGCTTGAGTCAACGAGTCCAATCGAACAGGAGTGACTCCCTCCTAACAAAACAAAAAAATTAGATACAAGATTAAATGTCATCATAAAATTATATTATATAATGTGGAGGTGGCAATGTCTTGCTCTTTCACAATCCACTTAAATCAAATATATATAAAGCTCATTACCTCCGCTACCGAAGGTGGACGGAAGATATGTTTTCACTCCTGTCCGTCTCGGTCTGCCAGCAGGATATCTCAAAAAGTTGGGGACGGATTCAAACAAAACTTGGTGGGCAGGTTTGGCGTGTGCAAAGGACGAATCAATTAGATTTTGGTGAAGATCAGAATCCAGATACAAGAACTTTTAAAGTGATTTTTCACCGTTGAGAGATAGGACCATAAACTATATCCAGCATGATATCTTAAAAAGTTGTGGACGGATTATGACAAAACTTGGTGGATGCATTGGGTAGGTGACAAGAACAAGACAATTCAATTTTGGTTCAGGTCCGGATCCAGATCCGGCCCATCAGTGGCCTACAAAACATAAACTGTTCAGCCTGGCGGAGGTATGTGCTCTACAAAGTGCTATTCTAGTATTTATCATGTGTGCACATAGGATAGACCTCAACTTGTGCTTGCAATCTGCAAGCATGCCCACACTATGTCTGTATATGTACAGTACATGCATACAATTTTATAAGTGTGTGTTTGTCTACCTTCTATACACTCCAGAACCGCTGGATGGAATGAGTTGAAAACTAGAGGCTATACCCGGTGTGTGGGTTGGGTGAAGGTGGGAGGGGGAAGGTGGGGGTTGGACATAAATGGTCTCAATGTAAATGTGTATCATAGCGCCACCTGGTGGGAATGGATCTCCTGAAACGCTGGACACAATTACTTGAAAACAGGTGGTTGGACTTGGGGTGTGCACGTGAATAAGAAAATCCATACTCCCAGAAGTTGGAACTGCCACGCCAAACTTATGCTTTAACATTAAGAGAAGCGTTTGTGTGTCTGACTTTCTATGCACTCCTGAACCACTGGACAGAATGAGTTGAGAATTGATGGAAACTGGTGTTGTACTCTGTGCGTTGGTTTTGGGTGGTTAAAACAACAACAAAAAATAAATAAATAAATTATGTAGCCTCGAGG
>CM068968.1:31000303-31013663 GCA_035128595.1 Eptatretus atami
AGAGAGGATAGGACAATACTGCGATGGCCCACGCTAAAATCTTCCTTAGGGCATGACTAAGCAGTCTGGCCAAATTCATCTTTGTATCATCTAAGGTACAATTCCCCCAAATAGTTCAACTTATCTGCCGGACTAATACCCCTTTCCCTTAGTGAAGCAGCCTTTTGTGCTGCTTACACTGTAATATCACCGACCTCGGAAGGATTGACAGACTGAAGCAACCCCTGGTGTTAATTCAGCGGGTAACAGGGCTTGAACTCAGGACCCTAGATCCCAAGCCAACCACCCTAACCGCTAAGCAACATCAGGTTTCTATTTCCAACTCTGCAAGGTAAGTTACCCATTCGATAATTACTTTCACACAATACAACGATATATTAAAATCTAGCTTGACCACGGTAAATATTAAAACAGCTTGAGGACAATTTTCAAAACGTTATATCGGATAATTTATCACGTAGACATCTTCGTAAATTGTACAATTCTTCACACATTCTTCATAAAACCAGGCTAAGCAAGGCAGTCCATGGCGGTTGTGTTGCCAAAACCGACCGGTACAAAACACCGATGGAGTTGCAGCAATTGCTCCGCAACGATCCAGCAAAAAGGAACGCATTGCGATTCTCGTCACTGAAACAAACAGCAAATGCAGATTAATAATCAATCAAACTGGCAAAGAAATGGAGCAACAGCATTGACCCCAGCAATTGTGCATCAATCTTTATTTATCCGAACCAAAATATCCACCAATTGGTCTGTCTCCAAATAAAAAGCATCGGTAAGCTGAAACGACCACTTCAATCGCTCATTCCCAATTTTATTATTTTCAAACATCTATGGCAGTCAACTCTTTTATTCAAATGTACAGTTGCTTGGTTCCAGTTGCCCAGATCTGATGTTCTGAATTTGTGAACCCTACACTTTACCTAAAATCATCCTCAAGATAAGCCTCACCATTTGCACAATATTAAAAGGACCTTGATTTGAAGGAAGATTTCTAAGTTTTGTTGATGCAGGATGGCGGGGGAGGCTGGTGGGAGCAAGATTACAAAACAAATCGAGGCCAAAAAGTCGATGGGCTTATGCCCGTGCGTGGCAAGTCCACCAATTTAATTCCCACTCAAGCAAAGTTGAAAGATGGCATAAAGTCCACAAGGACCTTTTTTTTTATGACCAAATATCAAATTTTGAGCTAAATTCCCCCAACTCCCTGTTTTGGACGCTCTTCTGACACAAAGTCCCCACCCCCAGGGCATAAAACCCAGGTGTCAAATCAAAATATCGTGATACATTTCAACGTGCCCCTCAATGTTGATTGAATATATAACAGTATCATTAAAAAAAAAGTTTTAAAAAATGTGTCCGTAATTAATTTTTTTGGTATTTGACCTTGACCCTGCCCCGAGGGCACGGGGGCCAAAAAACTGCTCTGCACCTCTCTAACGCACGGTTGAATCATAGGCTTCCAAGTTTGGTGCATTCTTAAATAGGGTTTTTCTTGCCATTAATTGTGGTGCGTATTAATAACAAGGCCCCCAACACGGTGCACTGGACTCGATCAAAGCAGAGACAATTCTGTCACCGTTCAGACATCTGGTTACGAATCGGGCAGCCATGAGCACTCACATTCAGGTCCTTATCAGAACAGTTATATCGGTAAGTATGTGTTTCTAGGTAGGGTCCCGTCCGTATGTTTTAATGGGTGATTAATGTTACGTTGCGCTGTGAATTATTTTTATATTAGGATTTTACATCACCGAACAACAACGACAACAACACTTGCTCGCGCATTGTCCGCGCTCCATGCGCATCGCGGCACGCGAGCGGGTGGCGGAATTCCATGCCCCAGGCGGTGTGGATTTTGCACCAAATAGGTCACGGAGCGCTTCGCTCTGGCCTGCGCACACAAATAAGGGTATGCGTCATTTTCTGCCGCAATGGCGACGCGCGGACCAGAGCTGGGGCGGTCTTTGGCCAGAAAGGCGGAGCCGACGGACAACGCCGTCCACCCAATGAGAGCAGGTGCACGGGGGATGCGGACCCGCCCCGAGAAAGCGACGGAATTGATTATGAGTGGGTCCCGATCGCGCCGAGGCGCGTCTTCTGTCTGAGTCTGCGGGCTGACCTGCATCCCGCGCATCCGAGGCGCTCTCGTCTTGGTGGCATTACTACAAGCGGTCCGACCGTCTCATCATGGGAGATCACCCTCGTCTCGCCTCGTCTCGGTTTCGGTCTGCCCTGGTCCGTTCTTTGGCGGCTGGGCTCGGGGGATGTGCAGTCGTTCAGCCACACGAACGCGGCCCAGGTAGCAGCACATTCTTCTCCTTCTCAGCTCGTCTTCCCTCGAGCTGAAGGGCAATAAAAGACCTCGAGGTCCATCTCTTCCTGGGTATTTTGTGCGTGCGTGTGTGTGTCCGTGGGCCCTGTCTCCAAGTAGAATTGTTTAAGGAATTGCTTTGTATATTTGATACCTTTCATATTCATGATACCTCTGCTCTGTGTTGTTCCCCCCCGCCGATTATTTATAAATAAATACCCTCTTTGTGAATGTCCCAGCGTCGTGTCGTGTTCTTTCATTGGCTTAGCACGGTGCGTGTTGAGAAATAGCAGAGCAGTAAATTGTTCATTTTTGTCCGACAGCCTCGGGTAATAGGGTCATCAAACCACCCCCTTTTTTGCGAAAGTTTTGAAAAACATAACGGCGTAGACAGATGTGTTCGAATACATGAAAAAACATTTCTCATTTTTTCAGAATTTTCGTCATCATCTTGGGGGTCACATCAGGGTCAAAGTTCAGTGCACGCAGCTCCTGCCGCATTTTTCAGATAAGTGTTATTTTTGCACTGATATATGATCAAAAACTTGTGTCTGGTGGTTGAAGTAATTCTGCAGTCAAATGTTTACTGCTCCTTTGGTGATGTTTTGTAAACACGGTGACTTGTAATTTGGTGCACAGTTTTCCCCGGAAAATGGTATTTTTTCGCCAGAGAAATTGGTGTTTTCCAGAGAGATTGACAACGTGAGAGTCGATGAATGTAACACAAGTTTGGACGATTTTCCAAGATGATTTGACTTCTCTGGTGATAATTATTGCATACTACTGAGTGATGAGTGCAGAAAACACTGCCTGCATTATCAGTTCTAGTGGTTAGTTGAAAGGACTGGAGTGATGCTGGCACGCTCTCGTACTTTGTCCTCATCTTTGGGACTTAACAGCTGAGTTTGTGCCCTAGCCTTAATTCAGTGAGGATGTTCCAAGTGCAGAGAAGCGTCGACTGGCTGACCGTATCATCTCTGTCAAGCCTGATAGAGAGGAACTTGGACTTTGCCTATTGGGCGCTTTGGTACAGACTTCGGAAAGCCTCACTTCCCAAGGACATTCACTTGACATCCAGCCTATCTGACTTTTGTCTCGGTTGATTCTTGGTTTGTGTTCCGAGAACTTGAACTGGACGATTCATTCTTAACGTATGAAGTGAGGAGTGGGCAACACTTCAGCCTATGTGGATTCAAAATCTAAAACCAAAGCACTCCATGTAACTAATGATGCGGCTGAACGTCTAATAAAACTCGGAACGGACCGTCTCGGTGCAGCTAGGTCTGAAGAACACTTTCAGAATGTGCAACAAGTCACTGAGAAATGACAGGAAAGAGAATCCGAATCTCCGGAACGCTGAAACTTGATCATTAATGATATATATGAGGTACCTTGATATTAATACACATAATTCTGGGTAATAAAGCCATGAATTTGACAGAACCGAGGCATTTGTTACTATTTTGTTGTTTTTTTCTGGGAAAATCGCCAGTTTCCCTCTTCTCCGGCAAATTTCCGGAAAATTTGATTGGCTCTATATCACTGGAACATCACCAAAGGAGCAGTACATCGATATGTCAGAATATTTCACCAGCCAGATACAAGTTTTGATCACTATACAGTGAAAAAATAACGTTATTCTGAAAATGCGCAGGAGCTGCGTGCCTGAACTTTGACCCAATGTGGACCCCCAAGATGATGACCGAAAATTCTGAAAAAAATGAGAAATGTTTTTTCATGTATTCGAAACATCTGTCCTATCGCCGTTATGTTTTTCAAACTTTCGCAAAAAAAGGGGGCGTTTGATGCACCCTACTCGGTAACCATCCGCTCGGTTACACACGGTTCGAGCAGCACGATAACGGCTCGTTCCGCTCGAGGCCTGTCGGGGTGTGAATTCCCCGGAAGCTTTGCCGCATGGGTACTTATGTATATTGAAGTTGGCAATTAACCCTACCCCACGCGGTCGAATTATTGGGCGATTCATGGTCCTGTAAGGGGCCCGTGCCTTCGGACTTATCCAGGGTCACGACCAAAATTCCGGTGTGTTCCGTGGAGCCGACTCTACTGTAGGCACTGCCGTACTCGCCAGGGGCGCTGCGGTCAAAAATAGTGACGTCAAGACGCCATTGCAAAATGTGACCATGTATTTTACGTTGAGTTTTATTATATATTTACAAATTGGGCGGTAATGCAAAGAAATAGCGTATAAACATGTTTAAAAAAATAATATGATGTGATTCCGAATTATTTTCAACCATCACTGTGTCACTCTGAAGTCGATTTGCATATTTCCAAGATGGCGGGGCACCCTCACGAAAATGTGCGTAAAGCAGAAGTTGTCAAATATATCGCATATTCCTTGAAAGCAGCACGTAAAAGATAAAGACGAGCATAAATTGAATACTCACTGTCATTTTGATATATGGTTTTATAGGGGGAGGGTCAGGTCCAAGGGGAGAAATTGGGTCCAAAATCGCATCTTTATTTAGGCGCGAAAAAAACCGGAAATTGAATCCATTCATCAAGACCAAGATGGCCGCGACCTGTTTATTTTCGTTATTTGTTACATAATAATTCTGCTCTAATCACACATATTACAAGCGATGGTGATATATGGTTTTACATGTTTTTATGAGTAATAAAGGTGTTTTATTGGCATTTTATCTTACGTTGTACCATTTTTCGTATTATTACGTAATATCCATTACATTGTGAATTTAACGATATCTGCGCTTTGACCTTGAGAAATTATGTAAGGTCATGCCCAAGGTCATTTATTTCTCTTATTTGTCTTGTTTACAATATTACAAGCATGGTGTATATGGTTTTTACATGTTTTTTTATGAGAGTAACACAGGTGTTTTATTGGCATTTTATCTTAGCGTTCTACCATTATCTATATATTAATACTGAAGGGCAATTTTGTGCTCCTTCTAGCGGTCGCGTCACGTTTTTCTCGGTCTGTGACCTGGACTGAAAGAGACTTCGTACCTGTAAGAGTGCATCGCACATAGTGGCAATAGTCAACTTTCAAATCTGAAGCAGAATAAACACTTTTCGTTTTACATTCGTTTACATGGCGACGTGTGACGTCACCGCTGAGCAGGCGTCAGGACGTCATGACATCATCGGTCATTCGGTGACGTCATTACGTCTGCCGTCGACAGACCGTTACCGCTGAGAGGTGTAATCCACTCTCAAAATAGCGTTTTGCAATGTAAAACCCTCTTCTGCACATGCTGACTACCTCAGAATGTGAATTTGACACAAAAAATGTAACAAGAAACATTGTATCTTCTATCTATATATTAATACTGAAGGACCAATTTGTGCTCCTCCTCGCGGTCGCGTCACGTTTTTCTCGTACTGTGACCTGGACTGAAAGAAACTTCGTACATGTAAGAGTGCATCGCACAATTGTGGCAATAGTCAACGTCAACTCTGAAGCAGAATAAACACTTTTCGTTGTCACGGGGGCGAGGAGTGAAGAGGCGGGGGTGGGGGATAAAGAGACGGGGGCAGGGAGTGAAGAGGCGGGGGGGGGGAGGTAAGCAAATTTTGGGCGGGGTTAAGCAAATTGAAAGCGGGAGACGGGGGAAATGGGCGGGGGATGAGTGAGCGGGGGCTGGGGTGAATAGGCGGTGGGTGTGAGGGGTGGACAGGGGGCGGGGGCCTGGGGCAAGTGGGCGCGAGGAATCAAGAGACAGAGGTCGGGGAGTGAAGAGGCGGGAGCGGGCCGGGTAATTAAATTTTGGGCGGGGTAAAGCAAATTGAAGGCGGGGGGGGGGGGAAATGGGGCAGGGCGGGGGATGAGTAGGCAGGGGCAAGCACGCCCTGTCCAGTCCATGTCCCTCGAGTGTGGGTGAGCTGGTAAGGGTGGTTGAATGAACAGAATCGTCTGTGACGGGGTTTCGGCTAGTTACGTAATATCCGTACATTCTGATTTCACGATATCCGCGCTTTGACCTTGAGAAATAGGTCAAGGTCATTCCAAGGTCATTTATTTATCTTCGGTTTGTATTGCTTACAACATTTCCTAAATGCTGATATATGGTTTTATATGTTTTTTCCAGTAATAAAGCACGTTTATTGACATTGTATCTATTTTTGTGTTATTTTTACACAATTATCTAATGGGTATTGGACACAACTCGTTACATAATAAATGTATTACATATTGTCCCCAAATACAGCCGATATTGAAAATTTAAAACTTGAATATCTCGAAAAATATTCAGTCATTTTCAAAAATTCCAAAAGCCTACGAGTTCATATTAATCTATGCGATTAGAAAATAACATAAAATAAAACGTATATGGTTTTGAATTTTAATGATAGTGCCTATCTACTGCTCCACCTAGCGGTCGTGCTGCCACCGAAACCCGGCCCTACAACAATATTCCAAACGAGTACCGAGAGATCAAGTGCGAGCATCATTGAAGAAAGCCGGTAGACACGCCAAGTCCCGTATACCAAAGACAGAGACGCGTTCAGATACAAGACACGTACTCGACGCGTACAACAAGTTGCCGAAGGACACGGGGCCGACCAAAAGTTTATCACCTTAACCAACATACCCGAACAAGACCATCAATATTTTAAGAAAAACAACCGACTCAGTCCCGTAAACTATATATATTAAGAATACAGTATGTAGGTGAAAGGTCATTTGCGCACGAATCCGATATCGGAACGGAATGAAACGACTCACACGGAAAGAAGTTATTCACGAAAGACAAGAACTGCAAAATGAAAAGCCTCCAAGAAAAATAGATATTTGTTTGAAAACATTTACCACAACGGGAATGCTCACCGCGCTCCTCACGGCTCACTAAGGGCGTGTGGACGAGTGATCGAGATTCTCCTTCCTGCGTCTGAGGAAAAATAAAAAATACAGCTATTCCGTTCTAGTTTTTCGTTGTAATTGCTTATTCACGTCTACAAAATGTATTGATGAAAACATCCCCCAAAACTAACAAGTTATAACCAAAAACCGATAGCTCTTAAACTAACTGTGTGCATGGACGACATATACCGGACGATTAACAAAGCTGAAACTGCAGCGCGGGTGTTTATATTATTTAAAAACTATAATGATTGTAATATTCGTGCATATATCTATCTTCGAGGACATTGTTGTAAATTTCAATTATATGGATTTTTTAAAACGAATGCGTGCCCGACGTGCAAAAAAAATTGTGACGTCAATTGTGACGTCATAGCACCGTGTCCTGTCATTGGTTGGTAAATAAATGGCCATAACTTGGGAACCACTTGTCCGATTAATATCAAACCTTGAAAAGGCACATCCAGAGGGCCCGGCAATATACCTGGCAAGTTTCAATTAGATCGGACCAGTGGTTGTCGCAAACAGCGGTCACAGACAGACAACACAGACACACAGACACACAGACACACAGAACACAGAGATTGCTGGAATTATATCTATATATGAATTATATCTTATATTATGTCTATGGAATTATATCTAAAATGACAAGGTTCAATGGTCGTAGCCTTTCACCTGAAATACTCTAACTAATACAAGGAAATCTAACCACAGGTGGAAGCCATTCAGCCCATCATGCCTCTTGCTCATAATCCGGGAGAGGAGAAGGGTAGAGTGTGGAGGTGAGAGTTGGAACTTTGAATGTTGGTACTATGACTGGCAAAGGGCGAGAGTTGGCTGATATGATGGAGAGGAGAAAGGTAGACATATCTGTGTGTACAAGAGACCAAGTGGATGGGGCAAAAGGCTCGGAGAATCGGAGGTGGTTTCACAACTGTTCTACCATGGTGTGGATGGGGGGAGAAATGGTGTCGGGGTAATCCTGAAGGAGGATTATGTTAAGAGTGTATTGGAGGTGAGGAGAGTGTCTGACCGAGTGATGAGTGTGAAGATGGAAATTGAAGGGTGATGATGAATGTCATCAGTGCATATGCCCGCAAGTGGGGTGTGAGATGGAGTATAAAGAAGATTTCTGGAGTGAGTTAGATGAAGTGGTGGAGAGTGCATCCAAGGAGAAAGAGTGATGATTGGAGCGGATTTCAATGGGCATGTTGGGGAAGGAAATAGAGAGGATGAGGAGGTGATGGGTAGGTATGGTGTCAACGAGAGGAATGTGGAAGGGCAGATGGTGGTGGATTTTGCAAAAAGAATGGAAATGGCGGTGGTAAATACGTATTTTAAGAAGAAGGAGGAGCACAGGGTGACGTATAAGAGTGGAGGAAGGTGCACACAGGTGGACTACATCTTAAGCAGGAGATGCACCTGAAAGAGATTAGAGACAGCATCGCGATGGTGGTTTGTAGGATTATTTTGGTGGTGAGATTGAGGAAGAGAGTGAGGGCTGAACCAAGGACCAGATGGTGGAAGCTGAAGGAGGAAGACTGTGGGGTGAAATTCAGTGAGGAGGTGAGACAGGTGTTGGATGGTGGTAAAGAGGTGTGGGACGACTGGCAACTACTGCAGAAGTGGTGAGGGAGATAGCTCGGAAGCTACTTGATGTGACACCTGGACAGAGAAGGAAGACAAGGAGACTTGGTGGTGGAACGCGGAAGTACAGGAAAGTATAAGGAGGAAGAGGTTGGCGAAAAAGAATTGGGATAGCCAGAGAGAGGAAGAAAGTAGACAGGAGTACAAGGAGTGGCGGCACAAGGCGAAGAGAGAGGTGGCGAAGGCTAAGGAAAAGGCATATGGCGAGCTGTATGAGAAGTTGAATACAAAGGAAGGGGAAAAGGATTTGTACCGATTGGCCAGACAGAGGGACCGAGCTGGGAAGGATGTGCTGCAGGTCAGGGTGATAAAGGATGCAGATGGAAATGTGCTGACAAGCGAGGAGAGTGTGTTGAGAAGTGGATAGAGTACTTTGAGGAGCTGAAGAATGAAGAAAATGAAGAGAGAGAGAGAGAGAGAGAAGAGAGAGAGAGAGAGAGAGAGAGAGAGAGAGAGAGAGAGAGAGAAGGTTGGAAGAGGTGAGATATGAATCAGGAAGTGCGGTGGATCAGTAAGGATGAAGTGAGGACTGCTATGAAGAGGATGAAAGTGGAAAGGCGTTGGCCCAGATGATATACCAGTGGAGGCATGGAAGTGTTTAAGAGAGATGGCAGTGGAGTTTTTAACCAGATTGTTTAAAAATCTTGGAAAGTGAGAGGATGCCGAGGAGTGGAGATTAAGTGTACTGGTTCCGATTTTTAAGAACAAGGGTGATGTGCAGAGCTGTGGTAATTACAGAGGTATAAAGTTGTTAAGCCACATCATGAAGTTATGGGAAAGAGTAGTGGAAGCTAGGTTGAGAGGAGAGGTGATGACTTGTGAGCAGCAATATGGTTTTATGTCAGGAAAGAGTACTACAGATGCGATGTTTGCTTGAGAGTGTTGATGGAGAAGTACAGGGAAGGCCAGAAGGAGTTGCATTGTGTGTTTGTGGATTTCGAGAAAGTTTATGACAGGGTGCCAAGAGAGGAGTTGTGGTATTGTATGAGGAAGTCGGGAGTGGTAGAGAAGTATGTGAGGGTGGTGCAGGATATGTATGAGGACAGTGTGACAGCGGTGAGGTGTGCAGTAGGAATGACGGACCGGTTTAAGGTAGAGGTGGGATTGCATCAAGGATCGGCTCTGATCCCTTTCCTGTTTGCAATGGTGATGGACAGGTTGACGGACGAGATCAGACAGGAATCTCATGGACTATGATGTTCGCGGATGACATCGTGATCTGTAGTGAGAGTAGGGAGCAGGCTGAGGCGAGCCTCGAGAGGTGGAGGTATGCACTGGAGAGAAGGGGAATGATAGTCAGTAGGAGTAAGACGGAGTACATGTGCGTAAATGAGAGGGAGGGTGGTGGAATGGTGCGGTTGCAAGGAGTTGAGGTGGTGAAGGTGGATGTGTTTAAATACTTGGGATCAACTGTCCAAAGTAACGGAGAGTGTGGTAGGGTGAAAGCATGGTAAATGGGACATTTCAATATTAGGGTATCAAAAGTAAATGTTTAAATCCATAATTATGCCTGTTCAATAGATATAAATTTCATATTAAATCTAGATCTGCACAAATATGATAGATGTTATGTTGAAAATTTTGAGGCTCTATGTTGAACGGTTACTATTTTACAGGCATGTGAATATTGTCATGTTTCTGCATTTACAGTGTAATCAGTGGCCAAATTTGACATGGCATTTTTATTTGTACAATACAAAACATCAGATGGCAGCACAGGTAGTAATTAATGCTACCAGAAGGAGGCTATGGCCTTGACCTTTCATCCACATGGAATTTTCCTAGAAATGCAGCATGGTTTTGACAAATAACCGCTGCAATGACATACCTTCGTAATCAGCTTGTGAAAGAAATCCATTGATGCCACAACAGCCCACACAGGTAAGCTTAATTGTATTTTAAAAACATGTAATTACTTTTCAAATATTAAGTAGAAGTCACACTACTTATAACAAGTGCTAAAACTTGTATTTGGTGCTGTGTATTTAATACATCAGCTGTGAACTGGCGAGTAGTCCATTTCTGTCACGTACCTCAACATCCTACTTACCCCCATAATTTTGTTAAAATTTTCAAAATATAATATTTACAATCATTTTCTTTATGTCAGTTGGTACAGGACATGTTATAAAATGTTATTAGTAAGTAAGGGCATCTCTAGAATATAGATTTATATTATAAAATAATTAACTTATTATTTTCTGTCACGTACCTCAACATTTTCTGCATATTTGTTATTTGTGCAATATTAGGTGCTCTATACTGAAAATTCTACCCAATGAATGAGCCTTCTGCATTAAATCTCTCATCTATGGTTACAGCTAGTATGATATATCCCCAAGAGGCTTATTTAACAGACTTATTTGACTGTAATTTTGGTATGCCAATATATGCGATCATGCAATATTTTGTGCTTATCCCAAGTAAATTGTGTAAAAGTAATTCTGCTTTGAAGCACTTTTTTGAGGATTGCTACTGTCTCACATAAAGTATTGTATGGCTATATTATAATTTTATTGGCATAACTACCTAGTAATAAGCACTTAAAATGAATAAAACATATAATATATATATATAACATTTAATTATTTTTAAATAAATTGTCAAAAATAGGGAAAATAGCAAAAAATGCCTAAAATTAGTCCACCAGCAAAAACTGCAGAAAATGCATAAAATTGTCCCATAAAGTGTTTTGGGCAGTTGCTAATGTGTTAGATAAGTATTTATATGTGTAATATTCTGTTTTTACCTGCTGCAGTCAGTAATACCAACATTACATTGTTTATGAACAACACCAATGTCTGTGTGTTTATTTATGCTCCATTATAACTTTAATAAACATTGGTAATTGCTAGTATGACAAGGAGAGACATACATTTACTCTAAATGAAAGTAAAAACTCACTGAGGGTCACATATTTTGTGAAATTTCTGTGCCTAAGGGTGCCTCGGCTTCACCCCAAACTGTTCAGACCCCTTTAACTATATTTATTTTCTTTTTTTATTTTCTTATTCAGCACACCCTCATGTACATTTGGGTATATGATACATGGAAATATATTGATTTTGAAATTTTCATGTCTGTGGCCACTTTGTGTCCCATTTACCATTACATGCTTTCACCCGGTAGAGAAGTGAAGAAGAGAGTGCAGGCAGGATGGAGTGCGTGGAGAAGAGTTTCAGGAGTGATTTGTGACAGAAGGGTATCTGCAAGAGTGAAAGGGAAAGTATATAAGACTGTAGTGAGACCAGCTATGTTGTATGGTTTGGAGGCGGTGGCGCTGACAAAAGAGAGGAAGCGGAGCTGGAGGTGGCAGAGTTAAAGATGCTGCGATTCTCGTTGAGAGTGACGAGGATGGACAGGAAAAGAAATGAGTATATTAGAGGGACAGCGCAGGTAGGACGGTTTGGAGACAAAGTGAGAGAGGTGAGATTGAGATGGTTTGGACATGTGCACAGGAGGGATGCGGGGTATATCGGGAGAAGGTTTCTGAGGATGGAGCCGCCAGGTAGGAGGAGAAGAGGAAGGCCAAAGAGGAGTTTTATGGATGCGGTGAGGGCGAGACTGCGGGGTGTTTGGTGTGACAATGGAAGATGTGGAGGACAGAGCGAAATGGAGACGGATGATCCGCTGTGGCGACCCCTAACAGGAAGAAGAAGAAGAAGAAGAAAACAAACTCTTATATACTTTCCCTTTCACTCTTGCAGATACCCTTCTGTCACAAATCACTCCTGAAACTCTTCTCCACGCACTCCATCCTGCCTGCACTCTCTTCTTCACTTCTCTACCGGGTGAAAGCATGTAATGGTAAATGGGACACAAAGTGGCCACAGACATGAAAATTTCAAAATCAATATATTTCCATGTATCATATACCAAAATACATAGGAGTGTGCTGAATAAGAAAATAAAAAAGAAAATAAATATAGTTAAAGGGGTCTGAACAGTTTGGGGTGAAGCCGAGGCACCCTTAGGCACAGAAATTTCACAAAATGTGTGACCTCAGTGAGTTTTACTTTTCATTTAGAGTAAATGTATGTCTCTCCTTGTCATACTAGCAATTACCAATGTTTATTAAAGTTATAATGGAGCATAAATAAACACACAGACATTGGTGTTGTTCATAAACAATGTAATGTTGGTATTACTGACTGCAGCAGGTAAAAACAGAATATTACACATATAAATACTTATCTAACACATTAGCAACTGCCCAAAACACTTTATGGGACAATTTTATGCATTTTCTGCAGTTTTTGCTGGTGGACTAATTTTAGGCATTTTGCTATTTTCTATTTTTGACTATTTAAATAATTAATGTATATATATGTTTTATTCATTTTAAGTGCTTTATTACTAGGTAGTTATGCCAATAAAATTATAATATAGCCATACAATACTTTATGTGAGACAGTAGCAATCCTCAAAAAGTGCTTCAAAGCAGAATTACTTTTACACAATTTACTTGGGATAAGCACAAAATATTGCATGATCGCATATATTGGCATACCAAAATTACAGTCAAATAAGTCTGTTAAATAAGC
>CM068968.1:31014247-31025326 GCA_035128595.1 Eptatretus atami
CATAGCCTCCTTCTGGTAGCATTAATTACTACCTGTGCTGCCATCTGATGTTTTGTATTGTACAAATAAAAATGCCATGTCAAATTTGGCCACTGATTACACTGTAAATGCAGAAACATGACAATATTCACATGCCTGTAAAATAGTAACCGTTCAACATAGAGCCTCAAAATTTTCAACATAACATCTATTCATATGTGTGCAGATCTAGATTTAATATGAAATTTATATCTATTGAACAGGCATAATTATGGATTAAACATTTACTTTTGATACCCTAATATTGAAATGTCCCATTTACCATGCTTTCACCCTACCACACTCTCCGTTACTTTGACAGTTGATCCCAAGTATTTAAAACACATCCACCTTACCACCTCAACTCCTTGCAACCGCACCATTCCCACCCTCCCTCTCATTTACGCACATGTACTCCGTCTTACTCCTACTGACTATCATTCCCCTTCTCTCCAGTGCATACCTCCACCTCTCGAGGCTCGCCTCAGCCTGCTCCCTACACTCACTACAGAATCACGATGTCAATCCGCGAACATCATAGTCCATGGAGATTCTGTCTGATCTCGTCCGTCAACCTGTCCATCCCATTGCAAACAGGAAAGGGATCAGAGCCGATCCTTGATGCAATCCCACCTCTACCTTAAACCGGTCCGTCATTCCTACTGCACACCTCACCGCTGTCACACTGTCCTCATACATATCTGCACCACCCTACATACTTCTCTACAACTCCCGACTTCCTCATACAATACCACAACTCCTCTCTTGGCACCCTGTCGATAAACTTTCTCGAAATCCACAAACACACAATGCAACTCCTTCTGGCCTCTCCTGTACTTCTCCATCAACACTCTCAAAGCAAACATCGCATCTGTAGTACTCTTTCTGACATAAAATATTGCTGCTCACAAGTCATCACCTCTCCCTCTCAACCTAGCTTCCACTACTCTTTCCATAACTTCATGATGTGGCTTAAACAACTTTATACCTCTGTAATTACCCACAGCTCTGCACATCACCCTTGTTCTTAAAAAATCGGAACCAGTACACTTAATCTCCACTCCTCCGGCATCCTCTCACATTCCAAGATTTATTAAACAATCTGGTTAAAAACTCCACTGCATCTCTCTTAAACACTTCCATGCCTCCACTGGTATATCATCTGGGCCAAACCGCCTTTCCACTTTTCATCCTCTTCATAGCAGTCCTCACTTCATCCTTACTGATCCACCGCACTTCCTGATTCATATCTCCACCTCTCCAACCTTCTCTCTCTCTCTCTCTCGTCTCTCATCTCTCTCTCTCTCTCTCTCTCTCTCTCTCATCTCTCTCTCATCATTTTCTCATTCTTCAGCTCCTCAAAGTACTCTATCCACCTCTCAACACACTCTCCTCGCTTGTCAGCACATTTCCATCTGCTATCCTTATATCACCCTGACCTAGCAGCACATCCTTCCCAGCTCGGTCCCTCTGTCTGGCCAATCGGTACAAATCCTTTTCCCCTTCCTTTGTATTCAACTTCTCAATACAGCTCGCCATATGCCTTTTCCTTAGCTTCGCCCCTCTCTCTTCGCCTTGTGCCGCCACTCCTTGTACTCCTGTCTACTTTCTTCCTCTCTCTGGCTATCCAATCTTTTTTCGCCAACACTCTTCCTCCTTATACTTTCCTGTACTTCCGCGTTCCACCACCAAGTCTCCTGGTCTTCCTTCCTTCTGTCAGGTGTCACATCAAGTAGCTTCCGAGCTATCTCCCTAACCATTTCTGCAGTAGTTGCCCAGTCGTCCCACACCTCTTTACCACCATCCAACACCTGTCTCACCTCCTCACTGAATTTCACCCCACAGTCTTCCTTCTTCAGCTTCCACCATCTGGTCCTTGGTTCAGCCCTCACTCTCTTCCTCAATCTCACCACCAAAAATAATCCTACAAACCACCATCGCATGCTGTCTCTAATCCTCTTTCAGGTTGCATCTCCTGCTTAAGATGTAGTCCACCTGTGTGCACCTTCCTCCACTCTTATACGTCACCCTGTGCTCCTCCTTCTTCTTAAATACGTTATTTACCACCCGCCATTTCCATTCTTTTTGCAAAATCCACCACCATCTGCCCTCCACATTCCTCTCGTTGACACCATACCTACCCATCACCTCCTCATCCTCTCTATTTCCTTCCCCAACATGCCCATTGAAATCCGCTCCAATCATTCACTTTCTTCCTTGGATGCACTCTCCACCACTTCATCTAACTTCACTCCAGAAATCTTCTTTATACTCCATCTCACACCCACTTGCGGGGATATGCACTGAGCATTCATCATCACCCTTCAATTTCCATCTTCACACTCATCACTCGGTCAGACACTCTCCTCACCTCCAATACACTCTTAACATAATCCTCCTTCAGGATTACCCCGACACCATTTTCTCCCCCATCCAGCCTGGTAGAACAGTTTGAAACCACCTCCGATTTCTCCGAGCCTTTTGCCCATCCACTTGGTCTCTTGTACACACAGTATGTCTACCTTTCTCCTCTCCATCATATCAGCCAACTCTCGCCCTTTGCCAGTCATAGTACCAACATTCAAAGTTCAACTCCTCACCTCCACACTTCTACCCTTCCTCCTCTCCCGGATTATGAGCGCAAGGGCATGATGGGCTGATGGCTTCCACCTGTGGTTAGATTTCCTTGGTATTAGTTAGAGTTATTCAGGTGAAAGGCTACACATGAACCTTGCATTTTAGATATAATTCCATAGACATAATATAAGATATAATTCATATATAGATATAATTCCAGCAATCTCTGTGTGTCTGTGTGTCTGGTGCTGTGTGTCTGTGTGTCTGTGTGTCTGTCTGTGACCGCTGTTTGTCGACAACCACTGGTCCGATCTAATTGAAACTTGCCAGGTATATTGCCGGGGCCTCTGGATGTGCCTTTTCAAGGTTTGATATTAATCGGACAAGTGGTTCCCAAGTTATGGCCATTTATTTACCAACCAATGACAGGACACGGTGCTATGACGTCACAATTGACGTCACAATTTTTTTTTTTGCACGTCGGGCACGCATTCGTTTTAAAAAATCATATAATTGAAAATTTACAACAATGTCCTCGAAGATAGATATATGCACGAATATTACAATCATTATAGTTTTTAAATAATATAAACACCCGCGCTGCAGTTTCAGCTTTGTTAATCGTCCGGTATATGTCGTCCATGCACACAGTTAGTTTAACAGAGCTATCGGTTTTTGGGTTATAACTTGTTAGTTTTGGGGGATGTTTTCATCAATACATTTTGTAGACGTGAATAAGCAATTACAACGAAAAAATAGAACGGAATAGCTGTATTTTTTTATTTTTCCTCAGACGCAGGAAGGAGAATCTCGATCACTCGTCCACCGCCCTTAGTGAGCCGTGAGGAGCGCGGTGAGCATTCCCGTTGTGGTAAATGTTTTCAAACAAATATTTCTATTTTCTGGAGGCTTTTCATTTTGGCAGTTCTTGTCTTTCGTGAATAACTTTCTTTCCGTGTGAGTCGTTCATTCCGTTCCGATATCGGATTCGTGCGCAAATGACCTTTCACCTACATACTGTATTCTTAATATATATATAGTTTACGGGACTGAGTCGGTTGTTTTTCTTAAAATATTGATGGTCTTGTTCGGGTATGTTGGTTAAGGTGATAAACTTTTGGTCGGCCCCGTGTCCTTGGCACTTGTTGTAACGCGTCGAGTACGTGTCTTGTATCTGAACGCGTCTCTGTCTTTGGTATACGGGACTTGGCGTGTCTACCGGCTTTCTTCAATGATGCTCGCACTTGATCTCTCGGTAACTCGTTGGAATATTGTTGTAGGGCCGGTTTCGGTGGCGAGCACGACCGCTAGGTGGAGCAGTAGATAGGCACTATCTATTAAAATTTCAAAACCATATACGTTTTATTTTATGTTATTTTCTAATCGCATAGATTAATATGAACTCGTAGCTTTTGGAATTTTTGAAAATGACTGAATATTTTTCGAGATATTCAAGTTTTAAATTTTCAATATCGGCTGTATTTGGGGACAATATGTAATACATTTATTATGTAACGAGTTGTGTCCAATACCCATTAGATAATTGTGTAAAAATAACACAAAATAGATACAATGTCAATAAACGTGCTTTATTACTGGAAAAAGACATATAAAACCATATATATCAGCATTTAGGAAATGTTGTAAGCAATACAAACCGAAGATAATTAAATGACCTTGGGAATGACCTTGACCTATTTCTCAAGGTCAAAGCGCGGATATCGTGAAATCAGAATGTACGGATATTACGTAACTAGCCGAAACCCCGTCACAGACGATTCGTTCATTCAACCACCTTACCAGCTCCCCACACTCGAGGGACATGGACTGGACAGGGCGTGCTTGCCCCTGCCTACTCATCCCCCGCCCTGCCCCATTTCCCCCCCCCCGCCTTCAATTTGCTTTACCCCCGCCAAAATTTAATTACCCGGCCCCGCTGCTCCGCCTCTTCACTCCCCGACCTCTGTCTCTTGATTCCCGCCCAGCCCCTTGCCCAGCCCCCGCCCCCCTGTCCACCCCTCACACTCACCCCGCCTAATTCACCCCACCCCCGCTCACTCATCCCCCGCCCATTTCCCCCGTCTCCCGCTTTCAATTTGCTTAACCCCCGCCCAAAATTTGCTTACCTCCCCCCCCCCCCGCCTCTTCACTCCCTGCCCCCGTCTCTTTATCCCCCACCCCGCGCTCTTCACTCCTCGCCCCCGTGACAACGAAAAGTGTTTATTCTGCTTCAAAGTTGACGTTGACTATTGCCACAATTGTGCGATGCACTCTACATGTACGAAGTTTCTTTCAGTCCAGGTCACAGTACCGAGAAAAACGTGACGCGACCGCGCGAGGAGGAGCACAAAATTGGTCCTTCAGTATTATATATAGATAGAAGATACATGGTTTCTTGTTACATTTTTTGTGTCAAATTCACATTCTGAGGTAGTCAGCAGTGCAGAAGAGGGTTTTACATTGCAACAACGCTATTTTGAAGGCGTGGATTACACCTCTCAGCGGTAAGGTCTGTCGACAGGCAGAGCGTAATGACGTCACCGAATGACCGATGATGGTCATACGTCCTGACGAATGCGTATGCCTCTTGTCAGGCCGGTGACCACGTCAGTAAGGACGGTCCGTCCTATGTAAACGAATGTGAAAACGAAAAAGTTTATTTCTGCTTCCGATTAGAGAAGTTTGACTAGTTGGCAGACTGGATGTGCAGATGCGAGCTTTCCGCATTACCAGAGTTACGAAGTCCGTCCTTTCAGTCCAGGTTCACAGACCGAGAAAAACTGATCGGTGCATTCCAGCTAAGACTAAGCGAGCACAAAATTGGCCCTGGGTGCAGTATTAAAATATAGATAATGTAGAAGCGTAAGATAAATCCCAATAAACACTGTGTGTTACTCTCATAAAAAAATACATGTAAATATCCGATATATCACGCGCATCTATCTGTCTTTACCAGTTGTTAATATTTCGAGTATTCTTGCGCCTTTTTTGTTTAGACCGCTTGAGAAAAATTAATGTAAGACGTCAATAAAGAGATCATTACAATACTGATGAATATGGTTGCCTAAACACAAACGGGATCCTATATATTTGATATCTCTCTCTTTATTTGTCTTGTTTACAATATTATCAATGCATAGTGAGTGCATATGGGACTTTGCTACACTTTTTTTTAATGAGTAACATCACGGTGGTTTTTTTGAGCAATTCTTATAGATTTCTTATCGTTCTCATACAAGGTCAAATTAAGCGGCAGCACATCTATATTCCGTAGTTATATATTATACTTGAAGGTGCGGCACCAAAAAATTTTGTGTGGGTTTACTTTTAACACTACTTTAAAGGCCGGTCCGCGATTAACAGTGTACATCGCGATTCGAGATTATGTTTAAATAGTGATAGATAGGGCCGCATTATGTATGAAGATAAGATGTGGTATAGCGAAAGTCGTACACTAGGCTGCTACCAACAGCAGCAATGCGTCTCCAATTTTAATACCAACTACCCGCGACCATTAGCGGTTGATCAGTTTGCTGTTGAATGCCGTCCCATTTACGCTCATGGTCGTCTTATCAACAGTAGATATGTGAGAACACATGGTGAGTAAGCCACATGACGACGATCGCATTGATCAGATGCGAGGGAGCAAGCGTTTCGGTGGGCGAAGTGTTCATTGCCTATGACTAGATGTAGACAAGTTTATGGTGTCGATGTTAAGATCGTACTGTCTGGTTAGGAGGCAATACTCGAGAAGTGAATATTTGTATCACATATGTACAAATATACAGACTTAGGTCGAATCTCATATCTAATTAATTAACACCAGCGACCCGTTTTGTGTGCTCCGTCCTCCGGTCGCGGTGCACCGTTGTTTTTCGTATTCTGCTGCCGAAACACCTTCGTCACACGACTCTCAGAGAGCATTGCACATTGGTGCCGTCGTCCCGTTCTTGGTCTGCTATGGCCTCATGTATGTCAGTGTCACTCGCGGAGGGGCGCGCCTGACAGGAGCAGGGGGAGGGGGGCATCAGAGCGGCGAACTAGGTGCCGGGGAGATGGTCGGGTGGTGGTGGGGTGTGCAAGGTGGACATCGCTTTTTGGGCGGCTGGGTAAGCAGAAATTGAAGCGTAAGAAGACGGGGGAAATGGGAGACGGGTGGACTGCGATGATGCTGGGGGATGGGTCGAATTAGCGACGGGCGTAATGTGAGTGTTCAGTGGCGGAGACTGCGACATTGGGTGGCGAGGGGCCTTGGGGGCCTGAACCCTCCATCCTATAGAACCAGTAATTGATCAAAATGACAGTGAGTATTCAATTTTATGCTCTGGTCTTTATAGCTTTTACGTTGCGCCTTTTCAGGAATATGCGATATATTGTTGACAACTTCTGCTTACCACATTTTCCGTGAGGGGTGCCCCGCCATCTTGGAAATATGCAAATCGCTTCAGATGACACAGTAGATGGGTTGAAAATAATTTCGGAATGTCACATTCATATTAGTTTTTGTATAACATGTGTTTATTATGCGCTATTTCTTTGCATTCCGCATTTGTATAAATATATAATTTAAAACTTCACGTTTAATACATGAGTCACATTTTGCAATGAGGGCGTCTTGACGTCACTATTTATTGACACGCAAGCGACACCCTAGGCCGAGTACGGCAGCTCGCCACTACAGTAGAGTCGGCTCCACGGAACACACCGGAATCTTTGGTCGTGCCTCTGGATTAAGTCCGAAAGGCACGGGCCCTTACAGGACCGATGAATCGCCAAAATTCGAACCCGCTGTGGGGTAGGGTTTACAATTGCCAACTTCAAATATACATAATGATGATGCATGCCTTGGCTAAAAGCTTCCGGGATTCACCACCTCGACAGGCCTTCCGACGCGGAACCGTAGCCTTACGAACTGTGCTTCTGAACCGGTGTGTAACCCCGAGCGGAGGGTTACCCGAGTAGGGTGCATCAAACGCCCCCTCTTTTTTGCGCAAAGATTTGAAAAACCATAACGGCGATAGGAAGATGTTTCGAATACAGAAAAAACATTTCTCATTCGTTTCTGAATTTTTCGGTCATCATCTGGCGGGTTCCACATTGGGTCAAAGTTCAGGCACGCAGCTCTGCGCATTTTCAGAATAACGTTATTGTTTCAACTGTATAGTGATCAAAACTATGTATCTGGTGGTGAAATATTCTGACATATCGATTGTACTGGCTCCTTTTGGTGATGGTTCCAGTGATATAGAGCCAATCAAATTTTCCGGAAATTTGCCGGAGAAGAGGAAACTGGGATTCTCAGAAAAAACAACAAAATGTAACAAAATGCCTCGGTTCACTGTCAAATTCCATGGCTTTTATTACCCAGAATTATGCTTGATTAATAATCAATGCAAGACGGCGTTCATTCGTCTATAAAGGCTATCATTCGTCATTAATTGATCAAGTTTGCAACTTCCGCAGTCGATTCGTGGAGATTCGGTATTACCTCTCTTCCTGTCATTTCCTCAGTGACTTGTGCACAATTTCTGTAAACTCGTGTTCTTGCGCGAGAGTAGAGCCGTACTGTGCACCGATAAGACGCGGTCCGTTCCGAGTTTATTACGTTCAGTAGGATGCTGGTATTGCCATAGCGAGGAGATCGGCGAATCTCAATCTAGTTGTAAGCTCATCAGGGATGTGGGACATCTTGTACATGAGTGTTTGTTTTAGATTTTGAATCCACATAGCGTCTGGAAGTGTTGCCCACTCACTCACTTCATACGTTAAGAATGAATCGTCCAGTTCAAGTTTCGGAACACACAAACCAAGAATCAACCGAGACAAGTCCAGATAGGGCCTGGATGTCAAGTGAATGTTCCTTGGGAAGTGAGGCTTTCCGAAGTCTGTACCAAAGCGCCCAATAGGCAATAGTCCCAAGTTCCTCTTCTTCAGGCTTTGACAGAGTATGATACGGTCAGCCAGTCCGACGCTTCATTCTGCACTTGAACATGCCTCAGTCTGAATTAAGGCTAAGGGCACAAACTCAGCATGTTAAGTCCCAAGATGAGGACAAAGTACCGAGAGGCGTCGCCAGATCAGCCTCCAGTCCTTCTAACAACCACCTTACGAACTGATAATGCAGGCAGTGTTTTCTGCACTCATTCACTCAGTAAGTAATGCAATAATATATCACCGAGAGAAGTCAATGCATCTTGGAGAAAATCGTGCGAAAGCTTTTGTTACTTCATCGATCTGCCACGTGTCAATCTACTCGGGAAAACACCGAATTTCTGCGCGAAAAAATACCATTTTCACCGGGAGAAAACTTGTGCACAACATTACAAGTCAACCGTGTTACAAACTCACCAAAGGAGCAGTACATTGATGCAGAATTATTTCTCAACCACCGGAGACACGAAGTATTGATCACTATACAACGTGAAAAATAACACTTATACTCGAATAAAATGCGACAGGATGCTGGCGTGCCTGACACGGGCTTTGTACCCCTTGATTGTGGACCCCCGCAAAGGACTGTAGTGACGA
Source organism: Eptatretus atami (assembly GCA_035128595.1). Taxonomy (NCBI): domain Eukaryota; kingdom Metazoa; phylum Chordata; class Myxini; order Myxiniformes; family Myxinidae; genus Eptatretus; species Eptatretus atami. The sequence continues at coordinate 31,023,371 of CM068968.1, forward strand.
TAAACTTCTGAAAAAACACATGAGAAATGTGTTGACTTTTGTGAAGACATGGTAATTAGAACACATCTGTTCTTACCCGCGGTTATGTTTTTCAAATTTTTCGCAAGAAAAAGGGGGTGTATTGATGCACGCCTTACGTTACCGAGGGCTGTGGACCAAATGAACAATTTTACTGCTGCGCATGTAGTTTCTCAACACGCACCGTGCTAGCCTCACAAGAAAGAAACACAGAAACGAGCTGGGACATTTCAACAAAAGGGATATTTACTTTATAACAATAATCGGCGGGGGAACCAAGAGGCAAGAAGGTATCATGATAGAGAAGGTATCAAATATACAAGCAATTACCTTAACAATTCTACTTGGAGACCAGGGCCCACGGACACACACGACCACGCACAAGATACCCCAGGAAGAGATGGACCATCGAGGTCTTTATTGCCCTTCAGCTCGGAGGGAAGACGAGCTGAGGAAGGAGATGTGCTGGCTACCTGGCCGCGTTCGTGAGTGGCGAACGAGCAGGCATACATCTACCCACGAGCACCAGGGCCAAAGAACGGACCAGGGCAGACGAAACCCAGACGAGGCGAGACGAGGGTGATCTCCGCATGGATGAGACTGGTACGGACGCTTGTAGTAATGCCACCACGACGAGACCCTCTTTGGATGCGCGGGATGCAGGTCAGCCCGCAGACTCAGCGACAGAAGACGCGCTCGGCGCAACGGGACCCACTCATCAATCAATTCGTCGCTTTCGTCGGGGTCGGGTCCGCATCCCGCCGTCACCTGCTCTTCATTGAGGTGGACGGCGTTGTCGCGGTCGCTGCCGCCTTTGCCTTAGGCCAAAGGACCGCCCCAGCTCTGGTCCGCGCGTCGCCCATGTGGGCATGAAAATGACGCATACCCTTGATTTGGTGCGCAGGCAAGCGAAGCGCTCCGTGACCATGTTCGGTTCGCAGAGAATTCCGACACCGCCTGGGCATGGAGATTCCGCACTGACGACACTCGCGTGCCGCGAGCGCGATGGATGCGCGGACCAATGGCGAGCGCAAGTGTTGGTTTGTCGGTTGTTGTTGGTGATGTAAAATCGCATAATTATAAAATAATTCACGCGGGGCGACGGCACGGCGCTATTGTGGGGGGAGACTAAAGCGTTGGAGACTCAGGTATTCAGCGAATGGGTCAATTACCCGACTCTGAGTAATCGAAATAGGACGGGACCCTATCCTAGAAACACATACTTATCCGATAGTAACATAGGTATCTAACGGTACAAGGACACTGAATGTTGCAGCTGCTCATGGCTGCTAGCAGATTCGTAACAAGATGTCTAGAAACGGTGACAGGAATGTCTTGGCTTTGATCGATTCAAGTGCACGTGTTGGGAGGCTTTTTCATGTTTAATTAATCACGCACACACAATTATGGCAAGAAAAACCTATTTAAGAATGCACCAAACTTGGAACGTCTAATGATCAACACGTGGTTAGAGTGAGATTGAGCGTTGGCCAAGTAGCATGTTGCCTCCCTTGGGCAGGGTCAAAGTTCAAGCATTACCAGAAAAATGTAATTACGGAACATTTTAAAACGATGTTTTTTTAATGATACTGTTATGTATATTCATCAACATTGAGGGGCACGTGAATGTATCACGATATTTTGATTTGACACCTGGTTATGCCTGGGGTGGGACTTTGTGTCAGAAGAGCGTCCAATAACAGGGATGGGGAATTTAGCTCGAAAATTTGATATTTGGTCATTAAAAAAAAAGGTCTTGTGGAACTTTATCTTGCATCTTTCAACTTGCTTTGGAGGTGGGATTAAATTGTGGACTTGCGCACGCACGGGCATATGCCATCGACTGGCCTCGATTTGTTTTGTATTTGCTCCATCCCAGCCTCCTCCCGCCCATCCTGCATCAAAATACTTAGAAACTCTCCTTCAATAATGGGTCCT
>CM068968.1:31061808-31082940 GCA_035128595.1 Eptatretus atami
AGTAGGAGTGGGAATGAGCAACGTGTGGTAGGCACAGGGAGTCGAGTGATATAAAATCAGGATTTAAAATTCATTTGTTTTTGATGACTTGAAACTTTCTCTTGTACATGTGGGATGGTGTGCGTTTACTGACCCCTGAAAACATAAGGGGGTATAGTGAATGCTCTGGTTTTTCACCATGAGCGAGGGTGATTCTTGTGAAGTAAGGAGTCGTTTTCCTCATTACGTTCCTTGTTTTTTTCAATAGTTCTGCAGTTTTGTCCATGTGTGCGACAGTCTGTGTGTGTCCGTCCTTGATCCCTCAACTACGAGTCAGAACTTCCCTATTTACAGCTTGATTTGGACTTAAAGCTCAGCATTCTCATTTTGTGAACCCCCTACCACAGCTATTGTCTTATGTGATTATGTTTTGCTTATCTGTTCTTTCAGGGGCCTTCTGTCTCGGACTGGCATTTCCCATGATGCCGTTGACCACATTGTGTTGGGTACGGTCATCCAGGAGGTGAAAACCAGCAACGTGGCCAGAGAGGTCAGTTTGGGTGTATGACTATCCTCTGGGCATGATAAAATGCTCAGAGCCCCTTACATACTGGAAGAAGGGTGAAAGTGCCAATCTCTGGGAACCTTTGCCTCGAATGCAACTTTAACACAAATGGCCAATGCTTTGTAGTCGGCTCTGACCAGCATGTGGCATCACAAAATTGCTTTACTGTCTTGAGAAGATGTCACCCCCCCCGGACCCCAACGCCCAAACAAAAATGATGATGTAAGAGATGGAAATCCATCACAGTTTACATCACCATACCCATAAATATTTTGGTTTTCCACTATTTTGAGGTTTATCTAGTCGCATGTGTGCATGGCGATGCATTGATGTGTGTGCTGTCCATTGGTGGAGGATCCATCTGCCAGCACTAGTTGTTGGAATATGTTAAATATCCCACGGTGTGTCTTGCGAAGAGTTGACTTGCTATTTCTGGCACTTTAAACAAATTGCTGGGCTTCTTTCAGTCAGAACACCAGGTGTGTCCAGCCAGTTTGTGAAAGGCTTGCACCCATAATGTTCCCTGGCCAATCACCCCAAGAAGGTAGAAATAGTTGTGGCCGTTAAAAGTAGCACAGTGCAGTAGTAAGTAGTAGCTTGTACCATGTGTGCAGTTACTTTCAGTTTTTGTTAATTAATTTTTTGGTGTTTATGTTGCGAGAGCTTATCGGTATACAGGATGCATTGTCTGTCCCCACCCTCAATATTCATTGGATAAGTACGAGGAAAGTGCAGTGTGTGAGGAGTTAAAACAGGATGCGATTTACATGGAGTGAGCGGGGAGAGGCACAAAAGTTGCCCGTGTGTGCATGCGCTCGTGTTTGTGTTTTCGCATCACCAGTCAGCTTTGGGTGCTGGATTTTCAGACAAGACTCCGGCTCACACAGTCACGATGGCGTGCATCTCGTCAAATCAGGCCATGACCACAGGTAGGGCACAACCCACCATTTTTAACTCTACCAACTGCATGTGGGTTTATAAGGGGGCTTGTATGTTATCAATGCAAAAAAGACCAAACTTTTAGTTACTCTGCCCCCCCCCCCTCTCATTGATTCATTCTTTTTTTTTGTGTCCCCAAAGCAGGTCTTCGCTTATATGTTTTTCAAAGCTGTTAAAGTGGATGGTAGAAAAAGGAAGCACACTGGCTTAATTGTTCCCTAATTGCCATTATTTTGATGCTTATCCACCAATTGTTGAACACAAAAGTACCAAATCGCACTCTTGCCATGCAGCTGTGGGGCTTATTGCTGCGGGACAGTGTGAAGTGGTGGTCGCTGGAGGCATCGAGTTCATGTCCGACGTACCCATCAGGCATAGCCGTGCCATGCGTCGCACAATGCTCTCTCTGAACCGCGCCAAAACCCTGCGCCAGCGCCTTGGTCTGTTGGCCTCACTGCGTCCAGGTCACCTTGCCCCCGAGGTGAACATCGCTTTTCATTTCATTTGAAACCTATCATTCATTCATTTATCGGTTCTTCCGTTTTCCGCAAGCTTGTGTTATGCAAAGGTGGGTTTGTCCTCAGTAGTGACGTGGCCGCACTTTGTCGAAACATCGCAGCTTCCGGCCGTGGCTGAATTTTCTACGTCGGAGACGATGGGCCACTCCGCGGACCGACTGGCTGCGGCGTTTGGCATCACAAGGCGAGCCCAGGACGAGTACGCACTGCGCTCTCACAGCCTCGCAAGCAAGGCACAGGAAGCCGGGCTTCTTTCTGATGTCATGGCTGTCAACGTTCCCAGTACGTCCATGACTATAACTAAACTACCAAAAAGGCTAAAAATATTTGGGTTTTCTCTCCATGGGAGAATGTCCATCACTGTTCTCAATTTGCTCTTTAATGTATGCACATGTTCTCTGATCCCTTTTAACATTTCCTTAAATCATGTACAATGATTACCAATATGTTATGTTTTGAAGGGGGATTTGTTGACCCTGATCACATGATGTGAATTACTATCCTATTGTTGAAAGGTTACCAGCAATTGAACATTACTTGTGGGGGTCATCTATTTTTTTGAATAACCAAGTTATTGTTTCGTCATCCTCCTTCCAAACGCTTCAGTGTAGGATACTCGAAGAGATCAATGTGTTTTCATATGAATTGCAAGGGCATTGATAGACGATGTTTTGTCTTCATGGTGGCGAGTCCGAAACTGCACTGTCAAAGGCGGTCTGCAAAATTTTTTGACAGCACTTTTGTTCTTACTCCCCTAATTGGAACAGTCGCCGTGCAACTAATTTCGGTGAGTTCTGGCTGGTGTGCATTTTAATTTGCTCCTGGCCTTGCCAATCACATTACTGAGATGGAAAGTCACAGATAGCTTGCACTTGCAGTGTGACAGACTGCACCCTTCGGTTGGTGAAAGGGCCTCTAAATCATTGACTCAAGGTGGCACAATCTATCTCGACACGGGATGGCTTCACAAATGCACGTGCAACTCCATCTGATAGACTGGGATGTGGCTCCAGTCCCTGACCAGGTCAAATATGATGTGGCAACCAGGCACCCAACCTCTTCATGAGGGGAGATTAGGTTCACTGCTGCTTTTTCTACAGCTCGGTGAATATGAAATGAATCCGTTGGAGTTGGGTGTGTCCACCTGGTTTATGGGCCAACAGGATGTAGCTCAAAGGTAACGTATCCACCAACAGGATGTAGCTCAAAGGTAACGAGCTGTCTAGTTTGGATTTTTATGACCGATCCGACTCTAAACTGTCAACCTGCTGCAGATACGATCTCGCATCAACGAGTTTGCATGGTTGTTAACCTGGTCGTCTGATCTGCTAGCATCCAATAGGTTGAAATCCCACGACGTGAAACATCCCACTGTGTGTTTTGAAAAGACAAAGCCACTGTGTCACTGATGCCATGGTCAACTTCCATGCCCCAGTCTGAAGTGCAGGACTGCCACATTGATCGGCGGCATCACAGCACCTCATTAATGATGCAACCAGTGGGCTGAATTCATTATTTAATCCTTGTATAATATGCATTCCTGATCCCTGTTCAGTGAGCACTTGTAATGCTGTGCTCCCAACTTCCAGTCTCTCATTTTGTGAATTTTCCCATTGTCCCAATGCTGTCCTGCACATGATACATGTACAAGCTTTTCGTTCATGAGTCTCGCTATAAAAATACAAAGTGAACAGATGAAGCCAGTGGGATTTCGATGTGACGAGAGTTTGTCGTGCACCACTCATAACTTATATGTGGCTGTGGTTGTGGCAGAGAAAGGCGTGGTTTCCAAGGACAATGGGATCCGGCCTAGCAGCATCGAACAGATGGAAAAACTGAAGCCGGCCTTCATCAAGCCTCATGGGACAATCACTGCTGCCAACGCATCATTTCTGGTGCTTGCACGGCTCTTGTCAAACATGGAGCTTTACTTGTAACATGTTATTCGTTATTACCCATTCACAGCATTGCATCTACAAGTTAATCATCAGGAGTGTCTTCGTAAAGTGAATTGTAAACGTTTAATTAATTGCCGGAAGTTGTTGAACCATTTTTGCTGTCTTGCTCCTCGGCAGACCGATGGGGCCTCCGCTGTCCTTGTCATGTCTGAGGAGAAGGCGCTCTCCATGGGCTTCACCCCAAAGGCCTACCTCCGGTACAACTTGCAGCAAAACGAATGCATTCTTGCTCGCAGTTCCATCAGATCCTCAAAACCTTTGACCCAATGAGGCTGCTCGACCCATTGGGGCTGCTCGACCCAATGTCACAAGAGTCATTTGTACAGCATGGTGTTTATATTTATCTTGTAATGTTGTTTGCTCATTTTTATTGGTGGTGTTTCTTGGTCTTTCAGGGACTTTGTTTATGTTTCCCAAGACCCCAAGGACCAGCTCCTCCTTGGGTGAGTGATGCCTGAATTTGAATGATACAATTGCGGTGATGATTGTACCATATTTGTTAATTGGTGTAATGTAATCATGAATGGTGTTTGTACCAGGAGTCTTCTGGTTGCAATTAGGGCTCCTAAAAACTTGGGAAAGACAGTCTATATTATGTAAGACAATATCGTTCATTCAACTGGCCGTGAGTCTGTGATTTTAATATTTGGGTGCTCCAGATGCCTATTTCACTCCTTGCTATGTGGTTTGCACCATTTGTAGGTCTTGGTCTGGGGGCTACTCTACCTTGCTATTGATGTTAGAGATGTATCATTTGGCTGTTACCAATATCTTCAGATGTGCTACCATTCTACCAAGTACCTTGAGATGCTGGTTTATTTAGGCAGGCAGAATTTTCCACCTCGTTATAGGTAACCTTGACAAATACAACTTGTCTTGCAACCCATCACCGCCTCCGACTCCACCCCCCCCCCCCATCCCAGGCCGACATATGCCATCCCAAAAGTGCTGGAAAAGGCAGGACTCGGCCTCAATGACATCGACGCATTTGAACTCCATGAAGCTTTTGCTGTATGGCATCACACTCCACTCCTCTTTCCCCCCCCCCCCATACCCCCATACCTCCCTTGACCACTCTATCATTCACTTGCACTTTCCAGCACTACCACTCTTCTACACACACACAAACACACACAACACACACACACACACACACACACACAACACACACACACACACACACAACACACACATACACATCCATCTCTCTTTCCACCTGTGTTTTGCTGTGCGTTTGAATTGATGGCTGTCAGTTTTTCCTATAAACCAGTCTGAGAGTTTACAATCAAACTAAAAATTATCGACATAATGTGCAGAGGAGATCTGCACCACTTCCTGATGTGTTCTGGCAAATATCCTCATCTCTGCATTCCATCTTTTTACATCCACTACCAAAGGTTATGGTTTCACCCCTGTCTGCTTGTTTGTCTGTGAGCAGGAAATCTCAAAAAGTTATAGACGGATACGGACGAAACTTGGTGGACAAGTTGAGTGACGAGGACAAATTGATTTGATTTTGGAGGTCTGGATCCAGATCTGGCCTATCAGTGGGATACAAAATGTAAACTGTTCAGCCTGGTAGAGGTATGCGCTCTACCGAGTGCCATTCCAGTTCTATGTTTGTTCGTTGTTCCTGTACTATTTGGGGAAGGATAACCGGTGACTATGTTGGCCTGTTTGGTGTTCCCAATTGAGCACTGAATTTGTGATGCTGGGATCCTCGGTGCAAATCCCATATCCTGTTTGTTGATTTCCTTGTTATCTCCGCCACCAAAGGTGGATGGAGGTTATGTTTTCACCCCTCTTTGTCTGTTTGTCTCGGTGAGAAGGATATCTCAAAAAGTTCTGGACATATTTGGATGAAACCTGGTGGACACGTTGGGTGTGTGACGACAAATTGATTCAATTTTAGTGAAGATCTGGATCTGAGCGTTTTTATATTGCAAGTGATTCTTCACCATAGAGAGATAGGGCCAAAAACATTATATAAGCAGGATATTTTAAAAAGCCATGGATGAATTTTGACAAATCTTGGTGAATGAGCTGGGTATGTGACAAGAACAAGCTGATTAGATTTTGGTTAAGGGCTGGGTGTAGGTCCGGCCTATCAGTGGGATACAAAATATAAACTATTCAGCCTGGTGGAGGTATGTGCTCTACCGGGTGCCGTTCTAGTTTTGCATGCAAGAAGCTTCTCCACACCAGGCTGAGAAATTTCCATTTTTATGCCTCTGCTGACGAAGTCGTCAGAGGCATTATGTTTTCGGGTTGTACGTACGTCCTTCCGTACATATGTCTGTCCATGTTAATTTTCTGTTTTCTCTGCAACGGCTTATCCGATTGACACATTTTCACCAGAGGTGCGACTACTCATGTACAATGTTTTAATGACAATTATGATGTCATAGGTTATGTGGTGTGGCAGCCATGTTGGAAAAAAGGAAAAACTCTGGACCTCTATCTCTGAAACTGCTCCATGGAAAAAATTGAAACTTGGCACATAGCACGTACTCCTCATGGGAAACAAATGATTTTTTTCTTTATTGTTGTTATGTCATCGGTGGCTTTGTTGTGATGTCATCATTGCATACATCGAATACTTTATCCGATCAGTATGAAATTGTTTTTATCATGAAACTTTCAAAAATCTTATTCGAAATGGCTGAACTGATTAAGGCGAAACTTTACAGGTATGATCGCCTCCCCATGAGGAACAAAAAATTCTCCACCAATGATATTGTTGCGAATTCTGGCCCGTCCGGCGTGCGAACGACCGCGTGTAGCCAAAAGCGGCCGTCGCCCACCGGAACGGGCAATTCAGTCGTGACCCTCCGGAACTACCGCCCGGAGCCAGTCACAGGTGGGGGTTTAACCTCACCACAACTAGTCCGCATTCTACCCGCGCGAAATAGGGTCCGATCGCCGAATGGTCGATTTACCTAAGTACTTGTGCGAGTAGCGTACCGAGGAGTTTTACCACGCCACAGGTCGACTCCGGACACGAACCGCTTAAGCGGCTCGTTCCGTGCCTGCAGACGATAACTCGAGCGGCGTTTTCATCGACCTCGACGGTTCAGATTATTTACCGGGCGTTTTAAACCCACTATCAATCCCTTACGTGATGCAAGATGGAGACTCAATAAAGGAAGGAGACGAAGCAAAGCGGGAAACAGTTCAACAAGCAAGCACTTTATTTACACACACACAGACACAGACAAGCACGTATTCACAGTCAAGACAAAATGCAAGCAAAAATAGAACGCAACAGCAATACGACGAATAAAAGGGCAATTATTTACAACACTTAAACAGTTCTACTTGTCGGGACTCGGCGCCACATCACTCATTCAAAAGCAAAGGAAGAAAGCCACCCTCACAGCAGGAGGCACACAGGTCCATGGACCAATGTGCGTGGAACGCTGAGGCAGCGGCCAGGTCCACGAGACCGAGAAGGTCTACCGCGGTCCTCGTGACGCGATGGCGGCAAGCCACAATGTCCGCGCCGCTGCGCCCCGACTCCGTGCCCCTGGCGTGTCGCGAGCCTCTCCGGCGTGCTCCGCGCAAGCAGTTAGGTTGGCACCACGTTTAGGGTGGGGAGGAACGGGCCCCGGCACTATCTCAGCGCGGATGGGGGGGGAATTTCTGATGCTCAGGGTTGGGAGAGGGGAATGGCTGGCTGGCTTGGATCCCGCGACGAGACGGCACCAACGACGAGACGAGCGACCCCACACGCAACTCGATGCCGACCGCCGTCTTCACTCGACCGAACTCGAACTCTTCACTCGACCCGAACTCCGTCTTCACTCGCCCCGACCAGCCGCGCGAGTCGCCTTGTGCTCGCGTCTTTATAGACCGGAGGAGGAGCCTATATGCAAATTTCAGGATCAAAACGCGAGTGGAGGCGGGCCACGCACCCTCTGTTAGCCATTGGCGTGGCAAAAAGGGCGTGAGCCTCTTTGATCCGAATTCTCTCTCGTAAGAATCCACGTTCATGCGCGCTTGGAGGCAGGCCATACCGCCCGAGTCGCCCATTGGACGGAGAAAAAGGGGGCGTGAAGCCTTTTTAATCCGAATTTCTCCTGAGAGGAACGCATTCGTACCCGCGGCTCGACGCGTTCGGCATCAATTACCGAACGGCCCTGGACAGCACGCGTTTGGTGTTGACTGTGGTGGTGTCGATGGTTGTAGAAGGAGATAGGCAAAGGTGGTGGGGGTTTGCTGTGGTGGTTTGGTGGTTGGCGGCGTCGTTTGGGAATGGCGGTGAAGCGATGTTTGCGGATGGAGTTGTGAAGGTAAAGGTAGTGGCTGTTTGGTTGTTGGCGGCTTAATGGTCCAAATAACAATAGAGAAGAAAATGGCTACTCAAAGCGTCGCAGCCCGATGAATCACACATATTCCCTCTATACACGGGTTTGGGCTAACTACACATGAACTTACCGTATATCTCACCTGAGGACCCTTTAGGTGTAATGCGAATTTCCACAACCGTAACAATATGATATTGGATTAACCATAAAACTTTAAAACCATGTCTCCACAGATCAAGGGGAAACTTCATGCACATGTTCCCCAAGCCTTGATACAGGATGTTCACGAATAATTGATGTATTAATTTATCACCCCTGGTGTATTAATTCAGCGCCGACGGGGCTTGAACTCAGGACCCTAGGATCCCAAGTCGCACACCTAAACACTGAGCAACACCAGGCTACGCACTCAGCCTGTCATCCTTCGAGGTTGGCGAAATGAGTACCAGTTCCAGTGTGTGTACTGGTAGAGGGGCACTGCATCAGCGACACAGTCGCGTTTCAAGAAATGATAGTTACCCGGCAGCTAAGCTGCATACGACCACCACCCCACACGAAATTGTGAATTAAAAATAAGCTGTTTCATTGCCTTTCTTATACATTGATTTTATTGCGTTGTTTCCATAATTGTATATATAGTCTGAGTTGTTAAAAAGATATACCGTATGTCTATTTCTATCAACTATATATCGAAGAAGGATTTCATAAAAATGTGGCAAAAACTATAACTATGAGAAATACTGATTTCAATTAATAACATATAAAATAAATATTCATAATAAAATCAAATTTATTGAAAACTCTTTAAAGGCTGTCACATGGTCATGGTTTTCCCTATTAGTTTCAATATAAATTAAACTACTATTTTTTGTAAAATACATCATAAATAAATTTTTGAGGGGGGTAATCTGAATCGTAGGGGGTAGGATGAAATCGATTTAAAGCTACCCGGGGGTAACTTGAAATCGATTTCAGATTACCGGGAGTAACTTGAAAGGGGGTAGCTTAAATCTTTACAACCGGACTCCGGGTACAATAGGCCCATGATCAAAATTAGTCCTCCCGCACAGGCACTCTCGGCTAAACGTCGTTCGGCCGTCTAAGACGAGCCATTGTTTGACACTTTCCTCTCCATTATCCACTTACAGGACGTAAACGTTGACTTCTTCTTCGCTAACATTGTCCTGGTGATAATAACTGGGAGGTCCTCACTGGCCATATCATCAAAAATCGCCGATCAGCTGCCGGTGATTTCTCCTGCAGGAAGTGCATCTGGACACTTAGCTGGTCACATGACAGTCTGACGTAATTTGCATACGATGTCAGCCGATCTATTGCTGTCGAGGCGTCACGTGGCCCACGTGATCCGAGTGGAGAAAATTCAAATGAGAGAGCGCGGGAAATGCATCAATTTTCAAGATGAATAATCCATAACTGCAGCTATTTGAGTGGAGAACTTTGGATACTATTGTTACGGCTCTGGAAATTAGCAAACACCATAAAGGTCCCGTAGGTGAAATATTTCTTAAGTCATGTGTAGTTAGCCAAACCCATTGTATAGAGGGAATTAATGTGATTCATTTCGGGCTGCGATCTTTGAGTTAGGCGTTTTTTCTGTTCTACCTTACTTTGTTTGGATACAACAAAACACAAGCCAGCAGCCAAACCTACTTCACACTCGCTACCGCAAACCTCACATCACCGCCATTCAAGCAGCTCCATGGCCATCGACACCGCGAAAACCCTCACACCTTCTCCTACGGCCATTCCGCACACCTGTGGACGCCGAGCGTCGTGCTGTCTTCAGCGATACGCGAGAACGCGAGTGCAGATGGCGGTTTCTGAGGAGAATTCGGATCAGGAATGCTACACACGCCACATCTGATCCACCAATCAGGAGCGGGGGCGCTTGGCCCGCCTCCAGACGCGCCTGACGAAATCGGCATATGCAAATTTGGGATCAGGAATGATACACGCCCCTTTTTTCCCGTCCAATCGGCGAGCGTGGCTCCGCCCCTGAGGTCGTTTGGATCCGAGAATTTGCATATGGTGGTTTCCTGAAGCCGATAAAAAGGCGAGCGAGTGAGTCGAGTGGGCGAGATCGTGGGCAGATTCGGGAGACGGAGCTCAGGGCGAGATCGGTGGGGCGATTCGGAGACGGAGCTCGAGCAGAGATCGGTGGGGCAGATTGGGAGACGGAGCTCGGAGCAGTGTCGGTGGGGCGGAGTCGGGAGACTGAGCTCGAAGCAAGGGTGGGCAGACGGCTGCGGAGGCGAACGGCTTGCGGAGGCGATCGGCTGAGGAGGCCTGGAGGTCGGTCCGGGACGACGGCAAGCAGCCATACTCCCTCCCAGAGCATCAACAATTCCCCTTTCCCCGCGCTGAGGAGTGCGACAAGGGGCCGTCCCACTTTACTCCAGCAGGTGCAACGGAACTGGGCACGCCGTGCAGCGACATTCTGCAGCTCGCCACGAGGGCGCGGGTAGGACCTTCGTCTCGTGGACCTGGCCGCTCATCCAGGTTCACGCGCATTAGGCCACGGGCCAGTCTGACTCCCTTGCCTGTAGGGGTCTTTTCCTTTGCTTCGGTGTGAATGCGTGTTGTGGCGCCGTGTCTTGTAAGGTAGTAACTGTATAAGTGTCGGTGTGTCGTGTAGTCGTTTTAACTCCTTTTATATGTGCTTTCTTTTGTTCTATGTGATATATGTGCATCGTTATTGTGGCTGTAATAACGTGCTATAGGTGTGCTCCGTGTGCTGCGAAATAAATTGCATTGTGTGAACTGTTTTCCCGTTTCGCTTCGTCTTTTCTTTAATTGAACCTCCATCCTGCTCACGTAAGGGTTCGTAGTGGGTGCAAAAACGCCCGTAAATAATCTGAACCGTCGAGGTCGACGATAACACGCTCGTTTATCCCGATAGTACGGAACGGCGCCCAAGCGGCTCGTGTCCGGAGTCGACTGCGGCGAGGTACGATCGCCCGGTTTACATCCGCTGGTACTTAGTAGGTCGAGTTTGGCGACAACCTATCCTACGCGGGTGGCCGTGGCACGTTGTGGTGAGGTCGAAAGGCCACCCCGTGACTGGATCCCGGGTTAGCCGGAGGTCACGACTGAATTGTCCGTCGGTGGGCGAGGCGCGCGGTTCGAGTCGCGTGGCGATCGCACGCGACGGCGCGAATTCGCAACACTGGTGTCAGAGAGCGGGAAAACAAACCCTCCTGTCCCAGCTAAATTCATAGGGAATCGGTCAGGGTGGAGAGAGCGTCCCGATTCCCTCTAATTACGAGCGATTATTACCCTTACGTGAGATAAGATGGCGTCTCAAGGGAGCGGGCCGGGGGTAATAATATGTGTAGTAATGTAGAAACCATGGTCCAGGACACCGTGAGGAAGACGCATCTTTCCCGTACCACAAGGTTGGAAAGGCATCGATGCCGTTCATCTGGTCGTTTTTTTAATTACAACTCCACCACCAGATGTAGTCAGTGGGAGTGGCCAGGGCAGGTGACAATGCGGATTTTATGGAACTCGTGCAAAGAATAACAAACGAAGCGAAATCGAATACGCAACGAATGAAGGAAGAAATAAAAGAAATGCGGGGTGAACGCAGCAATAGGCCAATGCCTGCAGGCGGGCATGAAAACAACAGTGAAGTGCGTAATGGCGACGCCACGTGTGGGAGCGAAGAGCTGGGAGGGGGTGCAACGGTTGTCAGCCACGGTGAAGGCGGGTGGAAAAATAATTCGCGAACTGTTGGGCGAGAAGCGTGGAGGTGACGGAAAAAGTGACGGTAACCCGAGAGGGAAAATTAATTGGGTGACGGAGACGTGCACGAAGGAATAAAAAATGTGGAGTGTGAAAAGACTTCAAGACATGACGAAGAGAGTTGATAAGCTGGGACTGGAGGTAAAACGGAGACAGAGGAACTGGGAAGAGGATAGACAAACACAAGGGGAAGCCGGAAGAAACAGTTAGAAGCCAGAGCAAGGTCGGAGTGTGCGGAGATGAGAAAGGATTAGAAAGAAACTGAGTTACAGAACACAACAAAGAGAAGGATTACAAGATGAGCTGGGGACGTTGAAAAGGATTAGAAAGAAAGCTTCTGAGTTACAGAAACACGAAAAAAAGAAAGAGGATTACAAAACGAGCTGAGGATGTTGAGAGAGGAAAGAACGAGAAGGAGAATGAAAACGTTAAGGAACCACACTGTACAATCGAACAGCTGGAAGCAAAGGCCAGATTAAAGAATGAGATGCAAGAAAGAGTATGATGGAAGAAGAATGAGACAGAAGAAGGAAATCGATCATGGAAGGAACACGAGATTGCAGAATGAGGAACAAGAAAGAGTACTGGAAGAACAAGAATGAGACAGGAGAAAGAAATCTGTCAGTTGAAAGAAATATGGATTGCAGAATGAGGAAAGAAAGACAGTGGAATTAGAAAACTGAAAGAGTTGAAATTGAAACTGAACGACAAAGGAAAAATAAGTTGTGGAATACGAGGAGAAAATGAAGGAGCAAGGAATGAAGCAGGAAGGGAAATCAGGAGATTGAAGGACACAACGGATTGAGAGGAAAGAACGAGAGGAACATGGATAGAAACAAAAGGAGAATGAAGCCGAGTTGACCAATGAAAGAAAGGCAAGCTGGAGTGCGAAGAGAGGTAGCAAAAGACAGCGAATGAAACACAAGAAGGAGATTAACCAATGAAGCAAACAACGAAACTGCAGAAGGAAAACAGGAGAAGAAACAAGAAGAGTAATGAGACAGCAGCAAATGAAACACGAAAGAGATTAACCAAATGAAGCAAACATGAAACTGGAGAAGGAAGGACAGGAGAGGAGCAAGGAAGGGTAATGAGAGAACGCGAATGAAACGCAGAAGGAAAATGAGCCAATTGAGAAAACGATGAGATTGGAAATGAGGAAGCATGAGGAAGAGTGGGAGAGAAAACAAAAACTATACGAGTTTGAAATTAATGAACTGAAGGAGAGAATGAAATTGAAGTCAGAGAGATGGAAAAATCCCAGAAAGAAAAGAATAGGGAACAAGGAGAGAAAGTATAGAGACGTGGGAGAAGGAAATAGAGGAGAGACTGCATGATAATGAGGGGTTAAGGAACAGAACACACACACACACAGAAGTAGTGGAGGATAATGGGGGTAGCTCGGGACTGGGTAGAGACCGGTGTGAGCAGCTGGATGGCGCCCAGGAAGAGGGAGGGAGTATGTCCCTTGGAGGCGAATCACGACAGGTGGGTTCGGTCGTGCCAAGCGGAGTTGAAGGGACGAGTGCTGTGGATAGGTGCACGTGTAGCTTGGGGGGTTAGAGGGCCCGGGAACCCTTGTGGGGACACGAATCCCCAGTGTGGTTGTGCAGGGGTGTGTGTTTGCGAGTGTGCGGACATGCGTGCTTTGCGGCACGCAAGCGTGAGTGTGTCCGGTGTGTGGAAGCGACCCCGTGTGTGAGTGGTGTGGTGGCATGTGTGCGGAGTGCGGTGCTTCCCAGCGTGCCGTGTGGGAAAGGGGCCCGCAGGTGGATGAGGCACCGTGTGTGGAGGGACCACGGTGCGGGTGAAAGACCACGGGTGGTGGAGCGGCGTGTGCGCCAGAAACGGCACGCGTGTGCGAAGCACGGTGTGAGAAAATGCGGAGTGTGAAGGGAGACCGTGTGTGTGAAGGTCTCTGTATGTAAGGGAGATGTCGGTGGGCATGCGTGAGCATGCAGCCGCGTCTCCCGGTGTGAATGTGAGTGTGATGGAGTGGAGTCTGTGCGTCGCTGACACGCAGGTGTGGGTGGGTGGAAGGAGACGACGGCGACAGAGGGACAAGGCCGGGTAGCGGCGTAGCTGTTGCGGGAACGCGCGGGTTTCACCCAGCGGCGAGCGGCGAGGTCTCGTGCGTGCACGCACGAGACCCCACGTGCTGCTTGCGGGAGTGGAAGCCGGTCGCGAACGCACGCGGTGAATGTTGCTGATCCAGCGGCGACAAAAGTTTAGGCAGGTAGACGGATTGGACCGGATGGGTTCCCGGAGCTTGGTGTTAAGCTCCAACGGGCAGAGCACATGTGGTTCGCGGGGGAGCCCCTCGAGTGTGAGGTTTGTTTTTGGGGTGGCGCAGGGTGAACGTCATGGCTGCACATGGGGTTGGAATCCGGCAGGAGGGTATCCCTGCCGGATGGTACCGTCTAAGAGGGACGAGGTACACGTGCAGCTGCATGACGTCACGGAAAGGTGCAAGAGCGCAGGCTGTGAGTTGCGGCTGGTGCTGCGCATAATTGGAAATATCAAAATTAACGGAAGCAAGCTCGCTTTCGGTGTGAACGGATTCCCTGGGAAGGGGTGAAAGACCCTTACAGGGCCCAGGATGGAACTAGCTAGGGGGAAGGGTTAGCTTAGCTAGACCGGCTCCATGGGGCAGGGGTAAGTCCTCATGGGGGCCCGTGGAATGGATTAGGTAGAGGGATTGTAGTCAGATTAAGGATGGGAGATGGAAATAAGATTTGGGAACAGTGACAGACTGTGGATGTGTAGCGGGGGCGTAGCTTTAGCTGTGTGTTAAAAGGGACGTGCTGTATGGTAAGGGACGACGTGGGAGCACGAGTTAGTTAGGGGATGTAGATAGAAGGAGGCAGAGTCAGTGAGTGTGTGTTTGAAGAGTTGGAAGTTGTGAGTTGAGTCATGAATGAGTGAGTGAGGCAGCGGGTCTGTGTGAATGGAGCGAATGTGGAATGCATGGTGCGATGAGTGATTGGGGGGAGGAGTGACTCCGCCAAAGGGACCCGGGTCGGTGTAAAGTGAGCTAGCTGGGTTAGTTAAATTTGACAAATGGAGGTCGTTTTGCTGTTGGTGGGAGTGTAGGTCGAAACTATTTGGGAGGGGTGCAGGAGCCCTGTTGACGGGCTGGGAGCGTGGCTGCGAACGGGATAATCGCTGAGTGGGTACCCCGGGCACGGGCTAGTCGGCCGTGGTAGGCAAGGGCCCATGGGGGGCCGGGTTAGCGTAGTGGGCAGGGTGGCGCCCGCTTGGTGCGGGGACCCGGAGCGCGTTAGCCCGCGTGGCAGTGTCGTGGGCAGGGGACTCGAAGGGGCCCGGGCGCCAGCTGCCACGTGTGTGCGTTTCAGGGAGTTGCCATGGGGGCACTCCCGGTGTTTAGGGAGCTGGTAGGCTCGGAGGCAGTGTATGCCCGGGGTGCCATTGTAGGGGATTCGGCAGAGGGTCGTGCTGCAAAGGGAGCCACGCGTCCCAGCCACGAACCGGTGAGGGCAGGGAGGAAAATTGGAGGGCGAGGCCCGAAAATTGTGAGGACACCACAGCGACGGGAATCTGGGTTGTTAGAACAATAGTGTAAGCGAGAGGCGCTTGTTGAAAGCCCGGGGTAGTTAACGTTAAAATGGTTAGGGTAGATAGGAAGTGGTACCCCTCCGCACTCATCCCTTCGCTCTCCGTGTGGGCCGCTGGACCATTTGGGTTGTAGATGCTGAAGTCTGGGGAGGCATTTGAGGCTTGGTTGGCCTCGCACGGAGCTAGCTCTCCCTTATCCCTCCGGGAGGGAACGTGGGGTTGGGAGGTAGGCTGGGGACGATAGGTTAGCCGAACAAGGAGATAAAGGTGGAGGATTATGGGGAACGATTTATAGTGGGGCAAGAGAAGTGAAATAAAACAACAAAAAAAAAATAAGTTGGGGGCTAAATTGGGTTTTACAAATTAAGGGGGGTGGGGTATGTACCAGTGACAGGCAAAGGCGATAGGGTTGGGAGGGAACGACAGGTAGGGTAGGTCCGAAGCCCGCCCTTCTGTGTGGCAGACACCGCACTTCCCTCCACCAACCTGCCACTGCACGGCAAGAGGCCGGGCAACTTCCAATCGGCCTGGCTTTTGTGCTACAAGGCCTGTGCGCCCGATTCGTCTGCGTGTTTTTTGCTGCAAGGCCCTGTGGCCGGCCAAGTTCGGGTTCTGCCGGCTGTGTTTGCCTGCAACGGCCTTTTCTGCAAGGCTATGTTTGCCTTTACCTTTGCACATGTCATGCCCACTGCCCCTGTTTCACCCCCCCGTATCAATTTTTGCTTTGGCACCCCCCTGCTTTTCATTTCCATGCGCGCCAGGATCCGCAACAAACAGTTTGCCAAAGCTGCAGGAACTGTCCTGTTTGGCAGCTTGCCAACACGGACCTGCAGTGGCGGCCCCGTGCACCGTTCCTTTTGACTCTCCTTTTTTCTTTTTTTGCAGAGTCCTTGATCCTGGGCCAATGGTTTCGTGTAAAAATTTGTAAGTTTTAAGAGTGTTAAGTTGTAATTGTAATATGAGTGCGCCCCCGGCATGTATGTGTTGCGCCGGCCAATTTAATTTAAGTCGTCCCGTGTGAGTGAGTTTGTTTAGTTTACTCAGCCCTCAAGTTTAATTATTTTGGGGACACGAAATACATGTTTAATGGTCGCACTCAGGATCCCGTAAGGTAACGTACTAGGGGAGACTACACACATGAATGGGAACACGAAATTGACGACTCGGACGAGTCCTGTAAAAAAGGGGGGGGAGTGTTACGGCTCTGGAAATTCGCACACATAAAGGTCCCGTACGGTGAGATATTTCTTAAGTACATGTGTAGTTAGCTCCAAACCCATTGTATAAAGGGAATTAATGTCAATTCATTGGCTGCGATCCTTTTGAGTTAGGCGTTTTTTTTTCTGTTCTACCTTTGTTTTTTTGATACAACCAACAACACAACGCCAGCAGCCCAAAACCTACTTCACCACTCGCTACCGCAACCTCAATACCCGCCATTCCAAGCAGTCCATGGCCATCGGACACGCCCGAAACCCTCCACCACCTTCTCCTACGCTTCCAGCCCCACCTGTGGACGCCGAGCGTCGTGCTGTCTTTCAGCGATACACGCGGAGACGCGAGTGCAAGATGGCGGGTTTTTTCTGAGGAGATTCGGATCAGGAATGCTACACGCCCACATCTGATCCACCATCAGGGAAAGCGCGGGGGCGGCTTGGCCCGCCTTCCAGAACGCGCCTGGAACGAAATCGGCATTATCAAATTTGAGGATCAGGAATGATACACGCCCTTTTTCTCCGTCCATCAGGCGAGCGTGGCTCGCCCTGAGGTCGTTTGGATCGAGAAATTTGCATATGGTGGTTTCCTGAGCCGATAAAAGGCGAGCGAGTGAAGTCGAAGTGGGCGAATCGGTGGGGCAATTCGGGAGACGGAAGCTCAGGGCGAGATCGGTGGGGGCAAGATTCGGGAGACGGAGCTCCGATCAGAGAATCGGTGGGCAAGATTCGGGAGACGGAGCTCGGAGGCAGTGTCGGTGGGGCGGAGTCGGGAGACCTGAGCTCGAAGCAGAGGTGGGACAGACCGGCGCGGAGGCGAACGGCTGCGAGGGCGATCGGCTGGGAGGACCTGGAGGCTCGGGTCGGGACGACGAGCAAGCAGCCATACTCCCTCCCCCAGAGCATCAAATTCCCCCTTTCCCGTCCGCGCTAAAGAGTTGGGCGCAAGGGGCCCCGTTTCCCCTTTTAACTTCCAGCAGGGTGCCAACGGAACTGGGGCACCGCCGTGCAGCGACTTCTGCAGCTCGCCACGAGGGCCGCGGTAGGACCCTTCGGTTCGTGGACCTGGCCGCTTCATCCAGGTTCAGCGCATTAGGCCCACGGCCCAGTCTGAACTCCCTTGCCTGTGAGGGGGTCTTTTCTTTGCTTCGGTGTGATGCTGTTGTGGCGCCGTGTCTTGTAAGGTAGTAACTGTAAAGTGGTCCGTGTGTTCGTGTAGTCGGGTTTTACTCCTTTTTAATGTGCATTTTTTGTTCTATGTGATATATGTGCAATCGTAATTGTGGCTGTAAATACGTGCTATAGGTGTTGCTCCGTGTGCGCGAATAAATGTGGCATTGTGTAACTGTTTTCCCCCGTTTCGTTCGTCCTTTTCTTTAATTGAACCTCCATCCTGCTTCACGTAAAAGGGTTTCCGTAGTGGGTTGCAAAAACGCCCGGTAATAATCTGAACCGTCGAGGTCGACGATAAACGCTCGGTTATCTCCGATAGTAACGGACGGCCCGCCCAGCGGCTCGTGTCCGGAGTCGACCCTGGCGGCGAGGTAACGTCGCCCGGTTTAACCTCCGCTGTGTACTTAGGTAGGTCGAGTTTGCGAACAAACCCTATCCTACGCGGGTGGCCGATTGGGCCACATTGTGGTGAGGTCGAAAGGCCCACCCGTGACTGGATCCCCGGCGTTAGCCGGGAGGGTCACGACTGGAAATTTGGTCCGTCCGGTGGGGCGAGGCGGTCGCGGTTTCGAGTCGCGTGGCCGAATCGCACGCCGACGGGCCGCGAATTCGCACAATATGTATTTGGATATATACTATCATATTATCAAGGTTTTGTCTACCCTCCCCCCCCCCCCCGATGAGTGGAACGAAACTTGATTTTAGGCAACTTTCTGGAGCCATGGCTGAATGGCCTAAAGTTGCCCTTCCTAGTTTTTATACCCCGCCCACGTTGGCCGGAAGGGATATTGTTTGTCCACCGGGTCGTCCGTCCGTCGGCTGGCTGGCGTCAACATTTATAGTGTGAAGTAGATAACTCATAAACTGTACGCATAATCGATTTGAAATTTGGGTCACACATGTACACCTGAAAAGGAAGAACCCTATTGATTTTGGGCGTGGCCGATCCAAGATGGCCGACTGGGGGGCCATTCTGAGAAAAATGTTTTTTGTAATAAATGGAAACACGCTTATCTGATTTCAAATTATTTTCAATGGCGGGGATTCCCATCTCTGATGTATATTTTATGTGTTATTGGTAAAGAGTTGCTCTGAGAAGCATGAAGAATGAGTTTTTTAGCATTTTCATTTTTTGTCCTCTTTGGTTTCCTAACAAATTCACTCATCACCCAAATACTCTTCATATTTTGTTCCAAACATTAATCTGCCCCATTTAGTTTTTTTACTCCTTTTTTCAAACGGAACGCTCTTTTTCCTTCTGTTGTTTCCAGCAGGTTTCTAGCAAACCTAGCGCCGATGGATTCGGAGTGGTTTGGCTCAAGAATTGCATGGCGACGCAAGACCAGGCATGTCGGGCAACTTTGCCTAACTGTCTGCATTACATACCACCTTACATATATTATATATATATTTATATATATATAGTATATATAAATATATATATATATAATTATATATATATCTACCTTGTCTATCACTATATATGGATCTGTTGCATACAAAATATTGAAATATTGTCAAGACATATTTCCATCCCTCGTCCTTCAAACATACTCCCCTATCATCCCAATCATTCCTCCTATTTCCTTCCCAACTTCCTTCCCTCTTCCTCACCCTTGTCTTTCCCTTTCGAAAATTTAATTTTTCCAATTATGAAGTCTTGTATCCAACTCTGTTTGGCCTGTTTTTTTAATATTTTATCATATTTACTTTTCCCCTACCCTAGACTATGCAATCACGTTTAAACCTGTTTTGTTGAACAGTTTGTATTCATTTATTTTCTAAAACTTCAATAGTCCTGCAGAACAACATGGATGACTTTTAGTCATTTGGTAGTTTTCAAGGAAATTTTCCCGGTTAGTGGGTAACCATCTGCTAAGTGCCAAGGTTTCATGTGCAGTCAAGGGCTGGTGAATGAATTTATTTGTGCTGAGTAAACCACAGAGTGATTGTCATTATTGGGTGGTCCCACAATCGGCATTTTTCATACGACTGATTGCATTGTTTTCAAAACGCATGTCGCAAGGCTTTCAACATTTTTTCACAAAGGAATGTAAAGGCAAAATTTCACAGTAGATTGAAATAAGTACCTGTTTTTGTGTTTACCATCTGAGTGCCATAGAGCTTGGGTCATCCTGGATCTCAGATGTCAATCCCATTTATTTCCATTGTCCAATTCAATTGTCCATTGTCTATTTCCGCATCGTGGACCCATTTCCCAGCTGCTAATAGTCTTTGTAACTGTGTAATTGAGACGGGGGTTATGGTCATATTCAGTGAAGAGATAACTATTTTTGAAATATTATCCATATGTTTACAGCTTGCCCAGTTTCACTCTTAAGGTATCAACTTCCATGCTGATGAAGACCGGTGAGTCAAAACGTCCATGGATTATTCCCAAGTGATAGGCAGGGCATTGCTAAAAAAGAAAAAGTTTTGCTGGTTGAAAACCCTGCAGGCCACAGCTGTCGCAGCTGACATTGCCTGTTTTGCACAGTGTGGGTTCCTGTCCTTTCACGGCTTCCCAACCCACCTGCGCTGAAAAAGTTGGAATGGATGTATCCTTTATATATATATATATATTTTTTTTGTTGCGGACACCGGGGTCGGGGGCGAGACCACCGAGGGGTGGGTTACTACCTCGGGTTCCCACCAGACTCCTCCGGAATCACAGCCGTCGCACACGATTAATCGTGATGGCGGCGGGTCACTAAATGAACCATAAACGCCAATCTCGACCAATGTGACTTCGGTCCTCCGTCTAATGCCGTTTAACCTAGGTCACGTGATGTTTAGCGGGACACACCCTCGGTACGCACTGCTCAAACGGATCAAACTACAGATCGATGCTACCCGATGCGGGACCTGCAGCACGTACCGGTCAGGAACAGATCGTTGCGATAACGTCCCAGCTAAACAAGGGTGCGGGCCCATTGCTGGCCACGGAAGAAAACTACGAAAACGAGCTGGGGACATTTTATACAAAGCATTTATTTACAACAAGCGAGGAAAGGTATGTCGGCACATTGATTGGGGTTTATTTTTTATGTACACAGCATGGCAATAGCAAGGAATTTTGTGTGGGTGCGGCAAAAGACAAGCAATCTTTCACAAAAGAGACCAGAGTAGAAGTTATCA
>CM068968.1:31084459-31096744 GCA_035128595.1 Eptatretus atami
TTCAGATTACCGGGAGGTAACTTGAAAGGGGGGTAGCTTGAAATCTTTACACCGGGACTCCGGGTACAATAGGCCCATGATCAAAATTAGTCCTCCCGCACAGGCACTCTCGGCTAAACGTCGTTCGTGACCGTCTAAGACGAGCCATTTGTTGACACTTTCTCCCATTTATCCCATCTTACAGACGTAATACACGTTTGACTCTTCTTCGCTACATTGTAGTCCTGGTGAATAATACACTGGGGAGTGTCCTCACTGGCCATATCATCAAAAATCGCCGCATTCAGGCTGCCCGGTGAATTTCCTCCCTGGCAGGAAAGCTGCACATCTTGGACAACTTAGCTGCGTCACATGACAGTCTGACGTAATTTGCATACGATGTCAGCGATCTATTGGGGGCCTGTCGAGGCGTCACGTGGCCCACACGTGAATCCGAGTTGCGAGAAAATTTCAAATGAGAGAGCGCGGGGAATGCATCAATTTTCAAGATGAGAAATACACCAATAAACTGCAGCTATCTGAGTGGAGAACTTTGGATACATATTGTTCGGCTCCCTTTCCCCTTGCCTTTATTGGAAATTGCAAAACACCATAAAAAGGTCCCGTAGTGAGATATATTTCTTAAGACATGTGTAGTTAGCCCAAAACCCATTGTAAGAGGGAATTAATGTGATTCATTCGGGATGCGACTCCTTGAGTTAGGCGTTTTTCTGCGTTCTACCTTTGTTTTGATACAACGAACAACAACAACGCCAGCACACAAAAAGCCTACCTTCAACACTCGCTACGCAAACCTCACATCACCGCCATTCCAAGCAGCTCCATGCCATTCGGAACACCGCGAAAAAACCCTCCACCACCCTGTCTCCCTACGGCCATTCCCGCACCACCTGTGGACGCCGAGCGTCGTGCTGTCTTCAGCCCGATACACGCGAGACGCACGAGTGCAGATGGCGGGTTTTCTTGAGGAGACATCTGCGGATCATGGAATGCCTAACAACGCCCACATCTGATCACCAATAGGAAGCGACGGGCGGTTGGCCCCCTCCAGACGCGCCTGACGAAAATCGGCATATGCAAATCTTGAGGATCAGGAATGATACACGCCCCCTTTTTCTCCGTCCAATCGCGAGCGTGGCTCCGCCCCTGAGTTCGTTGGATCCGAGAATTGCATATGGGGTTCTGAAGCCGATAAAAGGCGAGCGACGTGAGTCGATGTGGGCGGTGATCGGTGGGGCAGATTCGGGAGACGGAGGCTCAGGGCGAGGATCGTGGGCAGATCGGGAGACGGAGCTCGAGCAGAAGATCGGTGGGCACGATATCGGGAGGACGGTAGCTCGGAGCAGTGAATCGGTGGGCGGAGTAGGAGACTGAGCCGAAGCAGAGGTGGGGCCAGACGGGCTGCGGAGAGCGAACGGCTGCGGAGGGCGGATCGGCTGAGGGAGACGAACAAAAGGAAAAACAGGACAGAGAGGACCTGGAAGGGCTCGGCGTCCGGGACGACGAGCAAGCCAGCCAACATCCCTCCCCAGAGCATCAAACAAATCCCCCTTTCCCCCGCGCTGAGAGGAGATCGCGACAAGGTGGCCCCGATTCCCACTTACTCCCAAGCAGGTGCCAAGGACTGGGCCACCGCCGTGCAGCGACATCTTGCAGCTCGCCACAGGAGGGCGCGATGGGTAGGACCCTCGGTCTATATTCTCTGTGGAACCGGCGCTCATCCAGGTTCCACCGCGCATTAGCCCCACTGCGGCCCAGTCTGACTCCCTGCCTGTGAGGGGTCCTTTTCCTTTTTTGCTCGGTGTGCTGAAAGCGTGTTGTCTGCGCGCCCGTGTCTTGTTGTTGGTTAAGGCTGTAGTAACTGATAAAGTGGTCGCTCTGTTGTGTCGATATGTTTTGAGCTCGCGGTTTATTCAACTCTTATACTCGGCATTTCATTTCTGTCTATGTGATGATATGTGCAAATCTGTTAATTGTGGCTGTTTTAATTAACCGGTGCCGTGCATAGTGTATTGTTTGGCCTCCCGCTGTGCTGCCCGGTAAAAATAACATGTTGCATGTCTGGTGAGTGAATGTTTTTCCCGTTTCCGCTTCGTCTTTTCCTAATTGCAAACCTCATCCTGCTTCACAGTAAAGGGGGTTCCGAGACTTATCCGATAGTTCGCCGCCCGTGCCTTGGTTCCATGTGCTGTGGCAAAAACGCCCGGTAAATAATCTGAACCGTCGAAGGTCGACGATAACACCGCTCGTTATCCCCGATAGTAGTCGGGACGGCACCGCCCCAAGCCGGCCCTTACCACCCGCACACACGCAAGCCCGGGCTACTACTCGTATTGCAGCCGGAGTCGTACCTGCGGCCGAGGGGCGTCGATCCGCGCCGCCGGCTTACCATCCCGCGTGCTGGCGGACGGCAAGAGCCCGGTCAACCGGGGCGGGACGGTTGGCAAGTCATACATATCACAAACAGCACCTCCTTTCAGTTACGGTTTTCTCGATCCTAATTGCCCACGCGCGACATCACCGCAGAACAACCCCTATATATCCCCATAACACCCTACTGGTGCGGGACGCTGGCACCAGCATTGGCACGATTGTGAGGTCGAGGTCGAAAGGCTCCCCACCCGTGATGGATCCCAGCGCGTTAGCCCAGAAGAGAGTCGCAGGGCGCGTGCACGACTGGAAATTTCGGGGTCCGGTGGGCCCGGATCTGATGCAGGGCGTCTCGCGGTTCGAGGTCGTACGTGGCGACCCGCATCGACGCCGCACGGACGCCGACGCGCAATATCGCACCACATCTAGGTTGTCAGCAGAGCGGAAACTAAACGCCTCCCTCGTCCCAGCTAAAAAATTCCACTAGCGGAATCGGTCCAGGGGTGAGTGAGCGGTCCCCGATTCCCTTCTAAATTACGACGCGATTTAAATTACGCCCTTACGTGACAGATTAAGAGGGCTTCTCAAGGCGAGCGGGAGCGGGGGTACCATAATATGTGTAGTAATGTAGAAACCATGGTCCAGACCACCGCTGAGGAAGACGCATTCTTACCCCGGTACCACAAGGTTGGGATCACAGGCATCGAGCGTTCATCTGGTCAGTTTATTTTATTACAACTCCACCACCAGCATGTAGTCAGCTGGAGTGGCCAGGTGCAGGTGACAATGCGGGATATCGGAATCTGTGCAAAAGATAATACCACAACGGAGGCGAAATTCGAACACGCCACACGAAATGAAGGAAGAAATAAAAGAACAGCTGGGGTGAAACGCAGCAAATCGAGCGCAAATGCCGTCAGCAGCCCGGGCATGAAACCAAACCAGCGATAGTCGCACGCATACATAAGCGACGCCACGTGTGGGACGCGGCCGTCGCGAGAACAGTGCGAACCGAGCTGGACGGGGTGGCTCTGCACACGGTTGATCCAGCGCCTCACGGCTGAAGGCGGGGTGAGGGAAAAAAAATAATCGCGAGACGTGTTGGGCCGTAGAAGCGTGGAACGCTGGGTGACCGGAAAAAGTGATCGGTTAACACACCGAGAGGGACGATACAAACACTGAATGAGGGACGATGACTCGTGCAGCGTAGAAATAAAAATGGTGGAGCTGTGAGAAAAGCCACTTTCGAAGAGCATGACGAAGAGAGTTGATATAAGCTGGACTGGGACAGGTAAAATACTAAAACCACGGAGACAGAGGAACTGGGAAGCACCGGATATATAACACCAACACAAGGGCGATAGCCACGTGCGATCCATAAGAATCGAGGGCCTAAAAGCCAGCCAGCAAGGTCGGCAGTGCGCTGCTTGCGAGAGAGGCATGAGAAAGGAATTAGAAAAGATCAAAACGCTGGAGTCTTACGTCCAGAAAACACCAAAGCACAAAGTACAGATCAGAGAATTACAAGATGAGCTCGGTGGATCGTTTGAAAAAGCAATTCTAGAAAAGAAGCTTCTGAGTTATCAGACAACAAACGAAAACAAAGAAGAGGAGTTACAAAAACGCAGACCGCCTGTACTGAAGGATGTTTGAGAGCAGGAAAGAACGAGAACGGGACGGAAGCAAACGCTTAAGGAACCACAGCTGTACCAAACGAACAGCTGGAGCAAACCAGCATTAAAGAAGTGAGTGCAAGAAAGAGTTAATGAGGAAGAACGAATGAGACAGAAAGAAGGAAATCCGATCAATGGAAAGGAAACACGAGATTGCCAGAATGCAGGAACAAAAGAGTACTGGAAGAACAAGTAATGAGACAGGAGAAAGAAATCTGTCAGTTGAAAGAAATAATGAGATTGCAGAATGAGGAACAAGCAAAGACATGGAATAGAAAACTGAAGAGTATGGAATATTGGAAACTGAACGACAAAAGGAAAAATAAGTTGAATACGAGGAGAAAATGAAGGAGCAAGGAATGAAGCAGACAGGAAGGAGAAATCAGGAGATGAAGGGACACAACGAGATTGGATAGGGAAAGGAACGAGAGAACAATGGGATAGAGAAAACAAAAGGAACATGAAGCCAGGTCTGACCAATTTGAAAGCAATACTCACTACGGCTCGTAAGCCATGGCTGGAAGCACTTCTCGCTGCGAAGCTCACTCGACACATGTGCCAGCGTGTGAGTGACGCATCTCACGGCAACAATCCAGCAAGGAAACACGCGAATCGAACACAAGAAGAGAGATTAACAACCACAAATCTGAAAGCAAACAACGAAACTGCAGAAGGAAAACACAGGAGAGAAAACAAGGAAGAGGATAATGAGACAAGCAGCAAATTGAACACAAGAAAGCAGATTAACCAAATGAAGCAAACCATGGAAAACTGATCGCAGACGAAAAGGAGGACAGGAGAGGACAGCAAGGAAGGCTGTAATGACGAGACATCAGAGCGAAGTCTTGAACGAAGAAGCACGCGCAAGAAAGAGGAAATGAAGCCAATGAGGAGAGAAAGAAACGATGAGGATCTGCGAAGAATGAGGACACCAGCAGAAATGAAACTGGATTATAAATCAGCGCTCTGAGTCATAGTGGGAAGAGCAGAAGAGCGCAATACGCGAAGAATCGTAGGCCGCGCCGTTAAGAGCGACGCGCTATCATGCGGCGGGGGCGGGGCGGGGCGAGCGGAGGGGACGGGGAGGGGGACGGGAAGGTGAGAGGGGGCGAAGGGGGGAAGAGGTGAAGGGAGGAGAGGGGCAGGCGGAAGGGAGGAAA
Source organism: Eptatretus atami (assembly GCA_035128595.1). NCBI lineage: Eukaryota > Metazoa > Chordata > Myxini > Myxiniformes > Myxinidae > Eptatretus > Eptatretus atami. Next base: position 31,089,663 of record CM068968.1, read on the forward strand.
GGGACAGGGAGAAGCAGAGGGACGGGGGCGGAAAACCAAAAACTATACGAGTTTGAAAAATCTAATGAACATCACAGGGAGAGAATGAAATTGCACACGCATGCAGAGAAGATGGGAGGCGGACAAAAAATAAAGAAAGAGGACAAGAAAACAAACTCGCAGACGAAAGAAACACACGAAGATACCGTGACACCAAGGGAGCGGAGAGAATGAAATGTATAGAGGGGGGAGAGACAGGAAAAATAGAGGAGAGACTGCATGATAATGACGGGGTTAAAGGAACAGAACACACACACACATGAAGGTAGTGGAGAGGATAATGGGGGTGAGCTCGCGGACTGGGTAGATACCCGGTGTGAAGCACTGGATGGGCCGCCTCCAATGAACGAGGAGGCGAGGTATGTCCCCTTGAGGCGAATCACGACCAGGTGGGCGTTTCGGGTCGGCCAAGCGGAGTTGAAGGGACATGCTGGTGATAGTGCGTGCACGTGTAGCTTGGATTATAGAGGCCCGGGAACCCTTGTGGCGGACACGAATAACCCCAGTGTGGTTGTGCAGGGTGTGTAACTCGTTGACGAGGGTGCCGAACATGCGGTGCTTTGCCGGCACGCAAAGCGGTGAGTGGTGTCCCCCGTGTGTGGAAGCGAACCCCGTGTGTGAGTGGTGTTGGTGGCATGGGTGCGGAGAGCGTGCTTCCCAGGTGCCGTGTGTGAAAGAGCACCGCAGGCTGGATTGAGGCACCGTGTGTGGGAGCGGAGCCACCGGGGTGCGGGTGAAAGACACGGGTGGGTGGAGCGGCTGTGCGCCAGAAACGGCAGCGTGTGCGAAGCACGGTGTGCTGAGGAATGCGAGTGTGAGGGAGACCTTGTGTTGTGTTGAGGTCTCTGTATGTAAGGGAGATCGGCTCGGTGGGCATGGCGGGCACCCGTTGCGTGCGAGCAATCTGCCAGCGCGCCCAGTTCTACCCCGGTCTGAGATCTCGCTGTTGATCGCGCAGCTGGAGAGATCTGGGTTCGCCGCCTTCGTTAGGAAGCTAGGACTCGCTGTGATGCGGGGTGGGAACGCGAGACGACGGCCCCGACTAAGCCAGAAGGCCCCGTGCCGGGCAAAGGCCGGGGTACTCACTGCACCCGATACTCCACGAGACCGCTCCCAGCTGTTGCGCGGAACCGCGCCGGGTTCACCAGCGGCGAAGCGCGAGGTCCGTGCTGTGCAACGCACGAGGACCCCCACGTGCTGCGCCTTGCGGAGGAGCAGGCGCTCATCGCGTCAACCGACTAACGGCACTGCCGCAGCATATGATGTAAGCGATCCGCGGACGGACAAAGTCTTAGGCAGGTAGTCGGCCAGCCAAACGCCGGTCCAGCCTCTACCGAGGAGGCCGGCTCCAGGTGGTCTGCTCCACGCGCTGAGCTGTGTAAGCTTCAACGGGCAGGGTAATAGCACAGTGAGCCTTACGAGAACCCTCACAGCTGAATGAGAGAACGCTGAGCCAAGCGGAAATAGCACATTGACGCGTCGGAGGAACGATGTAGATTGGAAAAGATGTAGGTAGCACAATTGAAAGCCGAAGTGTTAAGTTTGGATGAGAAAGCAAGAAAACTATTACTTTGCGAGTTTGAGATGACGGCAAGCGGTGATCTAATGAAGCATTGCATTTAAGCCGACAGTAGAGGCATGCTGACAATTGATGAGTCACAGCAGATGAGTGCATGCCAATAAAGAACGTCCAGAAAAGAATAACAGAACTGGCAGAGGGTCGAAGACGCAGAACCAAGCCAGCAAGTAACGACCTTCCATTATTCCTGTGCTTCGGATGGACACCGTTTTAAGAGTGTACGAAAGTACCCCACGTTGCAGCGCAATTAGACGTCACCCCTGCAGGAAAGGCGTGCCAATGAGCGCAGGCTGTAAGTGCCACCTTACACCGACCCCGTTTAGCCGGGGCGCTGGTGCTGCGCATAATTGGAAAATACAAAAATGTAACGGGAAGCAAGCCTTCGCTTTCGGTCCGCCCTGGTCTTTGTTGAACAGGAGTGGTCCCTGGGCAAGGGTGGAAAGACCCCCTTGACCAGCGGGCCCAGGATGGACGAGACTAGCTATAGGGTCAGGGCTCTCTAGCGGCGCTCCGCTCTAGCCACTAGAACCGGTCTCCATCGGGAACAGGGGTATTACGTATCCTCATGGGCTCAGCCCGTCGGAATGGACATTTTGAGGATATTGAGGGCACTGTCAGTAGATATTAAGGCATTGGGAGCAGTGTCCCGCGAATATATAAGATTTCAGAGACACGGACAAGCGACTGTGATGTGATGAGCGGGACCGTATGCATTACCGGCTACTTTACGTGGGCTCTAAAGCGCGGACGTGGCTGTTACTGGTAAGGGACGACGTGCGGTGACGCACGATGCTTCAGTTAGGTGGATAGCATATGACAGGATGCAAAGAGTCAGTGAATGTCGTTGGTGCTACTGAAAGAGTTGGGGACAAGTGCTGAGTTTTTGAGCTTACCCATTGAAGATCATGACTGTGCAGCGTGCGAAATGAGCCAGCGGCTCCTCTTCAACACGACTAGACACACTACAGGTCTCTGTGTGTTGAATCTTTCCTGATATTTGCGATCCTCTATCCAACATCCCCCCACTAACCCGCCCCAACCTCGCACTAAAGCCATATAGTCAGGACATGCTGATGCCGAATTGAAGGTGATGAGGCGGAGAGTGACTCTCCGCCCAAGGGACCCCGGGGTCGGTGTAAAGTGAGCTAGCTGGGTTAGTTAAATTGACAAAATGGAGGTCGTTTTGCTGTTGGTGGGAGTGTAGGCTCGAACCTATTTGGAGGGTGCAGGAGCCCTGTTGACGGGCTGGGAGCGTGGCTGCGAACGGTGAGTATCGCTGAGTGGGTACCCCGGGCACCGGGCTAGTCGGCCGTGGTAGGCCAAGGGCCCATGGGGGGCCGGGTTAGCGTAGTGGGCACGGGTGCGCCCGCTTGGTGCGGGGACCCGGACGCCGTTAGCCGCGTGGGCAGTGTCGTGGCACGGGTGACCCTCGGAAAGGGCCCGGGGCGCCAGCCTGCCACGTTGCGTTTCAGGGGAGTTGCCATGGGGGCACTCCCCGGTGTTTAGGGAGCTGGTAGGCTCGGAGGCAGTGTAGTGCCCGGGGGTGCCATTGTAGGGGATTCGGCAGAGGGTCGTGCCTGCCAAAGGGAGCCACGCGTCCCAGCCACGAAACCGTGTGAGGGCACGGGAGAAAATTGGAGGGCGAGGCCCGAAATTGTGAGGACACCAACACAGGCGACGGGAATCTGGGTTGTTAGAACCAATAGGTTAAGCGGAGGCGCTTGTTGAAAGCCCCGGGGTAGTTTAACAGTTAAATGGTTAGGGTAGATAGGAAGTGTACCCTCCGCACCATCCATCCCTTCGCTCTCGTGTGGGCCGCTGGACCCACTTTGGTTGTAGATCGCTGAAGTCTGGGGAGGCCATCTTGAGGCTTGGTTGGGCCTCGGCACAGGACGCTAGCTCTCCCTTATTCCCCTCCGGGAAGGGAACGTAGGGGTTGGGAGTAGGCTAGGGGACGATAGGTTAGCGAACAAGGACGATAAAGGGGGTTAGGGACGATTTATAGTGGGAGAAAGAAGTGAAATAAAAAACAACAAAAATAAAAATAAGTTGGGGGCTAAATTGGGTTTTACAAATTAAGGGGGTGGGTATGTACAGTGACAGGCAAAGGCGATAGGTGGGAGGGAGACAGGTAGGTAGGTCCGAGCCCGCCTTCTGTGTGGCCAGCACCACCGCACTCCCTCACCAACCTGCACTGCACGGCAAGAGGCCGGCCAACTTCATCGGCTGGCTGTTTGCTACAAGGCCTGTGCCGGCCGGATCGTCTGCTGTGTTTTTGCTGCAAGGCCTGTGCCGGCCAGTTCGTCTGCCGGCTGTGTTTGCCTGCAACGCGCTTTTCTGCAGGCTATGTTGCCTTTACCTTTGCCATGTCATGCCCACTGCCCCTGTTCACCAGCCCCGTTCATTTTGCTTTGCACCCCCTGTTCATTTCCATGCGCGCCAGGATCCGCAAGCAACAGTTTGCAAGCTGCAGGAACTGTCCTGTTGGCAGCTGAACACGGGCCTGCAGTGGCGGCCCGTGCACCGGTTTCCTTTTGACTCTCCTTTTTCTTTTTGCAGAGTCCATTGATCCTGGGCCATGGTTTAGTGTAAAATTTGTAAGTTAAGGTGTTAAGTTGTATTGTAAATATGAGTGCGCCCCGCATGTATGTGTTAGCGCCGGCAATTTTATTTAAGTCGTCCGTGTGAGTGAGTTTGTTTAGTTAGTTACTCAGCCCTCAGGTTATTTATTTTGGGGACACGAATACCATGAATGTCGCACTCAGGGATCCGTAGGTAAAACGTACTAGGGGAGAACTACACATGATGGCACACGATAATTTGACGACTCGGGACGAGTCTGTAAAAAGGGGAGGGGTAGTGTTACGGCTCTGGAAATTCGCAAACACCATAAAGGTCCCGTAGGTGAGATATATTTCTTAAGTACATGTGTAGTTAGCCCAAACCCATTGTATAGAGGAATTAATGTGATTCATTCGGGCTGCGATCCTTTGAGTTAGGCGTTTTTTCTGTTCTACCTTTGTTTTGATACAACAACAACAACAACGCCAGCAGCCAAAACCTACCTTCACCACTCGCTACCGCAAACCTCACATCACCGCCATTCCAAGCAGCTCCATGGCCATCGGACACCGCCGAAAACCCTCCACCACCTTCTCCTACGGCCATTCCCGCACACCTGTGGACGCCGAGCGTCGTGCTGTCTTCAGCGATACACGCGAGACGCGAGTGCAGATGGCGGGTTTTCTGAGGAGAATTCGGATCAGGAATGCTACACGCCCACATCTGATCCACCCAATCAGGAAGCGCGGGGCGGCTGGCCCCGCCTCCAGACGCGCCTGACGAAAATCGGCATATGCAAATTTGAGGATCAGGAATGATACACCCCCCTTTTTCTCCGTCCAATCGGCGAGCGTGGCTCCGCCCCTGAGGTCGTTTGGATCCGAGAATTTGCATATGGTGGTTTCCTGAAGCGATAAAAAGCGAGCGAGTGAGTCGAGTGGCGAGATCGGTGGGCAGATTCGGGAGACGGAGCTCAGGGCGAGATCGGTGGGGCAGATTCGGGAGACGGAGCTCGAGCAGAGATCGGTGGGCAGATTCGGGAGACGGAGCTCGGAGCAGTGTCGTGGGGCGGAGTCGGGAGACTGAGCTCGAAGCAGAGGTGGGCAGACGGCTGCGGAGGCGAACGGCTGCGGAGGCGATCGGCTGAGGAGGACCTGGAGGCTCGGGTCCGGGACGACGAGCAAGCCAGCCATACTCCCTCCCAGAGCATCAACAATTCCCCCTTTCCCCCGCGCTGAGAGAGTCGACAAAGGGGCCCCGTTCCCACTTTATCCAAGCAGGTGCCAACGGAACTGGGGCACCGCCGTGCAGCGACATTCTGCAGCTCGCCACGAGGGCGCGGTAGGACCCTTCGGTCTCGTGGACCTGGCCGCTCATCCAGGTTCCACGCGCATTAGGCCCACGGGCCCAGTCTGACTCCCTTGCCTGTGAGGGGGTCTTTTCTTTGCTTCGGTGTGAATGCGTGTTGTGCGCCGTGTCTTGTAAGGTAGTAACTGTATAAGTGGTCCGTGTGTCGTGTAGTCGGTTTTAACTCCTTTTATATGTGCATTTCTTTTGTTCTATGTGATATATGTGCAATCTTAATTGTGGCTGTAAATACGTGCTATAGGTGTGCTCCGTGTGCCGCGAAATAAATGTGCATGTTGTGAACTGTTTTCCCGTTTCGCTTCGTCTTTTCTTTAATTGAACCTCCATCCTGCTTCACGTAAAGGGTTCGTAGTGGGTGCAAAACGCCCGGTAAATAATCTGAACCGTCGAGGTCGACGATAACACCGCTCGGTTATCCCGATAGTACGGAACGGCCCGCCCAAGCGGCTCTGTCCGGAGTCGACCTGCGGCGAGGTACGATCGCCCGGTTTACCATCCGCGTGGGTACTTAGGTAGGTCGAGTTTGGCGAACAACCCTATCCTACGCGGGTGGCCGATTGGCACGATTGTGGTGAGGTCGAAAGGCCCACCCGTGACTGGATCCCGGCGTTAGCCGGGAGGGTCACGACTGAATTGTCGTCCGCGTGGGCGAGGCGGTCGCGGTTCGAGTCGCGTGGCGATCGCACGCCGACGGGCGCGAATTCGCAACAATATGTATTTGGAATATATACTATCATATTATCAAGGTTTTGTCTACCCCCCCCCCCCCCCGATGAGTGGAACGAAACTTGATTTTCAGGCACTTTCTGAGCCATGGCTGATGGCCTAAAGTGCCCTTCTAGTTTTTATCCCCGCCACGTGGCGGAAGGGGATATTGTTGTCACCCGGGTCGTCCGTCCGTCCGTCCGGCTGGCTGGCTGGGCGTCAACATTTATAGCTGTGAGTACGATAACTCATAAACTGTTCGCCATATCGATTTGAAATTTGGGTCACACATGTACGACCTGAAAAGGAAGAAACCTATTGATTTTGGGCGTGGCCGGATCCAAGATGGCCGAACTGGGTGGCCATCTTGAAAAAAAATGTTTTTTGTAATAAATGGAAAACCGCTTATCTGATTTAAATTATTTTTCAATGGCGGTGGATTCCATCTCTGATGGTATATTTTTATGTGTTATTGTAAGAGTTGCTCTGAGAAGCAATGAGAAATGAGTTTTTAGATTTTATCCTTTTTGTCTTCTTTGTTCTACATTCACTCACACCAAAATACTCTTTCATATTTTGTCTCCAAACATTAATCTGCCACATTTAGTTTTTACTCCTTTTTTCAAACGGAAACGCTCTTTTTCTTCTGTTGTTCAGGGCCAGGTTCTAGCAAACCTCAGCGCGATGGATTCGGAGTGGTTTGCTCAGAATTGCATGGGACGCAAGACCAAGGCATGTCGGGCAACTTTGCACTAACTGTCTGACATTACATATCCACCTTACATATATATATATATATATATATATATATATATATATATATATATAT
>CM068968.1:31120073-31135588 GCA_035128595.1 Eptatretus atami
TTTTATAGATCGAGACACATTCCCACTTCATTGAGGTGCGCACGTTCTCATCGTACGGAGATGCACTCGCGTTTTTAAAACACGTACTTTATAGACATACTCGTACTCCTCGTCGTACTTCCTCTATGGACACAGTACTCGCATTGTAAAATTGTACATACTTTGTCGAGGTACTCGTTCAAAAAAAAAAAAAGAATAACGTGTAATACCGGCTCCCACAAAGTGGTGTTCGTGGCCGATGTGAGCCCTTGCGTGTGGATGGACAGACAGACAGACAGACAAGAAAGATGTCGAGCACAGCCACAGCACGACACTTGCAAAATCCAAATAAACAATAGTTGCCATGGAACAAAAATTTGGGCAAGTCCAAAAAATTTGACCTATCAAGTGTTTTGCATGAATCATTATCATTTCGTGTGCAGCCTGGGGCTGCTGGTTGCATCGTTGCTGGGAGCACAGCTGTGCCGCTGATGCAGCGTGCTCCCTGTTTACAGTAATCTGGCAGTCATTTCACCGACCTCAGAAGGACGACAGGCTGAGTCGACCCACCCAGTGTTGTTTGTCTTTCGTGAAGAGTCGGCGAGTTATCGCCGGCATCCTGAACAAATTACCAATCCCTGCCACCTCCAGTCGAACCTCAAGCCTGAGCAGCAAGTTCATGAAAGACTTGGGCCACAAATAAAACACAGATCACTTTGGACCTCCATCTCAAAAAACCGCTCCATGGAAAAAAAAAAATTAAACTTGTGCGCATGTCAAGTTACTCCCCATGGGAAAACAAGTGTGATTTTTTATTTATTATTATTTCATCGGTGGCTTCATTATGACTGTCATAATTTCGTACGTCGAACGCTTTATCCGATCGGTATGAAAATTTTTGAGGGTCGTCTTGAGCTAAATTGTAAGGGAGAAAAATTTTTTTGATGACGTCATCAGTCACGTGGTTCGGCAGCCATGTTTTTAACATAAAAACATTCAAAAATTCTCTCCGAAATGGCTGAATAGCTCGAGGCAAAACTTTACAGGTTTGAGGAGGAGCGGTTACATGAGGAAGAAAACATTCTCACCTATGACGTCATATGTCAAATGGTTTGGCAGCTATGGTTTTTTTGAAGAATAAACTTTTAAAAAATATTTTCCAAAACGGCTTCACAGATCCAAAGGAAACTTCACCCACATGTTCCCAAAGCCTTGGGGGATACCAGGGTGTTCATGAATAATGAATAGGTCACATGGTCTGGCAGCCATATTGGATTGAGCGAAAATCTTTAAAAAAAAAAACAAAAAAAAACTTTTTCTTGAAGCCTTTTATCAATCGATGTGAAACGTCAGAGTTACTATCCGGTCGTCATGGAAAAGATATATTTTAAATTTCAATTTGATCCGATGTATTAGTCTGACAGCCAGAATTATTTAATATTTTGAATCTGGGTTTCAGGGATTTAAACCAAAACTTGGTTCAAGTATGTATAATGATGTAATAACGTGGGCAGAGGCATATCTGGGGGCTGGGCGACGTCGCAATGTCGAAGAGTAACCTGAAAGGTGAGAAACACGATTTCCTGCAGATTGGTTCGTTCACGTAAAACGTGGCAAGATGTTTTAAATCGTCTCGATTTGAGCTTTAAATAATAATTACCCCAAAATAGACTGACGTCACTGTGACGTCATGTCCTTTCCAGAGATAAGATCAGCCACAACAAAAACAGATGTGGTGAACCCATGAACAACGTGTACTCCTTCATGTGTAAACCTAAATGGAAGATGTTCTCTACAAAGAAAGCTCTTCGTCGGTATAATAATCCGTTATCGTGTTCTGAATGTACAGATGAAGTGTAAATCTCAAAAAAGAAAACCTTCTTGAATTATTGGGAGTTCAGGAACTGAAGTCTGTTTCGAGTTCCAACTGAACTCTTGGTTTCGTGATGGTTCGAATCCCATAGATACCAGATGTGTTTGTCTTTGTCTACTGATGCATTGACGCAGGGCCGGATTTACTGCTTGTGGGCCCTAGGCCAACCTTATCAGTGCCCCCCCCCCCCTTCCAATTTTTTTTTTATTATATCTATCTAGAATTCCAGCAATCTCTGTGTGTGTGTCTGTCTGTGTGACTGCTGGTTCTCGACAACCACCGGTCCGATCTGATTGAAACTTGCCAGGAATATTGCTGGGGCCCTGTGGATGTGCCTTTTCAAGGTTTGATATTAATCGGACAAGCGGTTCCCAAGTTACGGCCATTTATCTGTCAACCAATGACAAGACACGGTGCTATGACATCACGAATGACGTCACAATTAATGTTTATTTATTTATTTATTTTTTGGTTTTTTTTTGCACGATTGACGTCACAATTCTTTTTCTTATTCGTTTGGTATGACGTCACAATCGACGCTGGGGACCTGAGTTTGTGCCTTTTCAGGTTTGATATCGTTCTTCATCCGTTTCAGCTGTTTCCAAGTGTTTCCCAAGGTTTGAAAGCTGTTTTTTTTTTCCCACGGTTGAATTAATTGTTCAAATTATTAATTAATCCCAAGGTTTGAATTTTCCCAAGGGAAACAGCTGTTTCCCAAGGGTTTGAAAGCTGTTTTTTCCCAAGGTTTGAATTAATTGTTGTGCTTGGTAGACATTTGTGAATACATTTACAGAGAGAGGGCGAGAGAGAGGAGATGGAGAGAGGAGGGGGAGAGAGGGGGAGAGAGGGGGAGAGAGATGGGCGCAGAGAGAGGGGCATCACAATTCAAGGAGGGGCGAGAGAGGGGGACGGGAGGGGGTGAGAGTGGGGCGAAGAGAGAGGGGGCGAGAGAGGGGGGGGGCGTCACAATTCTTCTTCTTCTTCGTTTGATATGACGTCACAATTGACACTGGGGACCTGAGTATGTTTCCAAGTTATGGCCATTTATGATACGGTTGGTCCGATCTAATTGAAACAATCCCAATCCAGTCGTCGTTTACGAGAGTGAAGGAACGAAGCTGCACATTACTGGCACGCACCTACAGGCCCACACTAGTATATATATATATATATTATATATATATATATATATATATATATATATATATATATATATCGTAATATTGTAATGTAAAAAAAAAGAATTACAATATAATGTAACACATCAATAATCATTATTAATCAAATTAGTTCCATATCAAGTACATCAAAGTACATCAAAGAAATCAAGTTCCATATCATGTACATCTCACACAAAGGAATAATGGAAAAATACAATGAAACTAAGCATAATAAATTTTGCAAGCACAACTATGTGAAGTTCAAAATGACATTTTCCTGCTTTTTCTATGACAAATTTGTCAATGATACTGTTTGTGTCAAGGGATTGTAGGAGGTCAAATAATAAATCAGGTAAGCATAAAGTTAATAATAAATTAGTTCAAGTCTAGTATAAGAGATACCAATATCACAAAATAAGAACACAAAAAACACACGTAATATAACAATGAAGTCCACTAAATACAACACGTAATGTATATAATCTATAGATAGACAGATAGATGGTGGGAAACGGGCATTTAAACATGTACTGTTATATTTTTCGTTACCTTATTTTATTTTATTCATTTTACTGTAGGGCCTACTAGCCTACTCCTTGGCCGATCAGAGAACCCACAAGTCCCCGGTGGGCCCCAGTTACTGGTGGGCCCTAGGCCAAATGGCCTATGTTGCCTATTGGAAAATCCAGCCCTGCATTGACGTCTACTATTGTCCTTGTCTTGTGTATGCAGATTCTTCTTTCTTTCTTTCCTTTCCCTTGCAGATGATTTTTCCAGCTGTGATGCCTCTTTGGATAATTAACCAAATGGCCATTAGCTAAATGATCCGATGGATTACCCACATTATACACACACTTTACTCTCAATTATGTTGGGGCTGTCAGGAGATTAAGGTGCTTATTCTCGTTTATGAACTGTCGAACCTGGGTTCGAATCCCGAGCCAGCTATAAACCATACCTGCCAACCCTTTTTGAAGGAAAAGCGGTAGGCTGGCATGCGACATAGTCGCACGCGTCCCTATGGGGGTCCGGGGCATGCCCCCCGCAAATTTTTCAAAAAAAATGGTGCAATCTCCTACATTTTGAGACCACAGTTAGCTGAAATATATCAACATATTTTTAGAATGAAAAAGAGAAAACTTAACATGGTTCATCTACTCACAATCTTTATTTTTCTAAGACATCATGATCATCAGTCACGTTTCCATAAATTACTCCACTGTCAAGCTCCACATGTATGTGCCCATCCATGTACACAAGAGTTTACATTAAACTCACTGATACAATCTGTATGAATGAAATGACTGGCCACTCTGATTTCATAACAATTTACAGTTTCACACATATTACAGTTTTCAGTTTGAACAGTTAAGATGCACATTTACTATTCAGAGCCTGGTAGGTGGCAGATTTGGCCTTCTTAAGAAGTCGCATCTGGCTTCCACGAGAAGCAGCTGACTCCATCCGGCTTGAAGATGTTAATCTTCCCTGCCAGCAAACCACACAGAGTGTTTCTGACACCATGGCTGTCCTCGTACACTCAAGTCAAATCGTTGTATCTCCCCATGACTGATGGAGAAGTCTGATCGACACATATCACAGAAGCATGTCCGTCTCCCTTACCCGAAGCCTTGATACACTTTAACTCTTGTTGACCAACTTGTGCTTAAACTTGTTACCAGTCTGGGGTGTTTTTTCTTTCTAAAGGAACAAATCCTCTGTGGCTCTTTAACCAGGTATTTGATCAATGGCAATTTGTTCTCGTGAGCCGTAGGAGTCTCACCGAATATACTCCCTGTGAAGTCGGCTTCGGTAGACGGATGTGGTGAACCCAAGGTTGATCTAATCAACCAATACTCAAAAAACTGAACGTTTTATGATCCCAGCTCCGTGGTAAACTTCCAGCGCTGGGATGGAGAGTGTTGAGCCATGCCTGGAAATTGTCGACATGCCGTTCCGAGAACTCAAACAAAGCAAAAATTCATCAACATACGATTAGTATACAAATGGGAATCGACCCCTGCCGACCAGTCAAGCTTTTCTGCATTTTCATGATCGCCACAAATATATTTCAGAGCCTGGCCTAATGTGGCCTATAATAAATATATATATATATATATATTATACATTATACATACAACATACATCTTCTTTAAATGGGCAAGTGTATATGTTATGTATGTATGATATCATTGTGACCCAAAACATCTTCCAAATTTCTTGAACAAATTCTGCCATGTTGATTATATATGCGGAAATACACACATACAAGCACTCTCTTAGAGTTAGATGATTACGGATGAGTGATGTTGCCTTTTAATGGTTTTGTCTAAAATGCACAAACTCATAATTATCCATCGAAACCCATCTTCCCAGTTTATTTTGTCGTTTCCTACGAATGTCCTTACACCTCTGATTTATGTTTAAAGTTACAGTGGCTTATGTCTATTAATATCATCTTGGCATTGATGTACAGTGTATGTGCAATTGAAAAAATGCGAAAGAAAATAAAAACCGCACTACGACAAAAAATGAGCCACAATCAACTTATAGGAGTGAATCAGAAATAAATAATTTAGACAGATTGAGTAATTTTCCAACATTTCTCAAAGTGGAATATTTAGGTGAAGGCATTGAATATTCATATAACCATGTTTCCTCTTAGAAGATAAACTTAGATACTCATAAAGTAAGGAACTCACTTAATAAAGCTAACTAGTTGCATGTATAACAACCCTACTCTGGCTTTGTTAAAGCCTACCTCTTGAACATCATCTCTGTATTTTCAAATGGATGAGTGATATCGGAGGGAATAAGTGCAGACTGCGATGAGCCTATCAGCACTGAAAGGATGCACATGCCAAGAAAAACATGTGCTGGCTTCTCACAGAACAGCTACTTTCGGCGCTCGTGTTGATCTCATTGATCGGAACCAGGTATCGGTCACGTGCTCCGCATGCAGAGCAAGTTTAGCAGCTTTGCAGAACAAGCCGACCCACGAGCCATGTGCATGGAGTGGAGATGGCGTGGATGACTTAAATGAACAAGACCGTGATGACAATGGAAAAGATGACGAAATCATGCATGAAGAGTAGTAGTATCCACCTATCAATAGGTATCACCTGATGATGAAGGAATATCTCTCGATGACCAAAGAAACACAGTGAGAGACGAGCACCGACGGTACAAAGGCGAAAATTTTCACCTTCATCAGACGGAAGATAAAATTACTAAACTGTCAAAAACGAAAAGTTCCTAAGCGAATAATGAGAAAGTATTAGAACAACGGAACCGTCGGTACAAACAATACATATCATAAGGATACCCAAAAGTCCCATCTACACACATTGGACCTCTGGCGGTGGCAATTCATTATTGCCACTCGCCAGTGTCGAAGATTCCTTCCCTATCCACCCTTGCATCATGATAATCACCAATATCCACAAGATCCATCGTACGTCAGAGCCAAACCTTCATTTAACAGTTCCTGTTGAGTCAAACGGGAAGAAAGTCACATCCCGATGATGCAGCAGCTTTTGAAATTCGACAAAAAACGTAAAAACAACGGTGGCGTCCACTTAACTCGCCAGCATACTCACCACTGCCTTGTTACCAGTACGGACTTACAACCTCCATCAAGCACTGCCCAAAAAGAAACTCATGATGAAAAGAGTCACGAATATAAAAGGACTCTGGATCAAAAAGGCACACCAAATGTAAAAACCGTAATTTGGGTCAAGGCGCATGCATGCATTACGAAACGCACTTTTCATAGAGCACATATCAGGCGCCACAGTGACATGCCTGGAATTCTAATTGATTGTATTCCACCATAAATTGTCTGTCCACTTGAGGTTTACATCTGTCCATTCCTGAGGAATAAACAAAACGAAACGAGGATTTATCTCAGCTGCATAAGGTGTAACAAAGTTTATTAACCATGCCCAAAGTTTGCAATAACTTTACTCAGAAAAAAAAATAAATGACCATGACTATTTCTTTTCCTATCAACCTCAACGAAAAAACTTATGTCATATTTGACCGCAGTTTCAAATTCCCAATGGGCATGTGGATTGTCCATTTTCTGCCAATGTCCTTGAATTGCTATGAAAACTTTCACCCGATTGTCGCATGATGTTCCTATTTTGCTTTGTGATTTATACAAGATACAAGGAAATCTAACACAGGTGGAGGCCATTCAGCCCCATCGAGCCTTCGCGAACACCATACCTAAACCCCATCACACAAGATCAAGGAATTAAAATGAAAAAAAGTTTTAATAACGAAAATATTTTTGTTTTGTTTTGTTTATGTAAAAACCCATCCATGGCATTTCTATACCATATCCAAAATTATGGAATCTTTGGAACATTTTTGTCGTTGATGACACAGCTTATGGCAATTATGTGCTTCCATTGATTGAGTTCTGAACTCATTTTGTGATTGCATGTTGGGGGAGATGCATGTACTAATACATTTCCCATGTGATGGATATACCAGTTGATGGTATGGTTACAACCAATTCTTACTTCTTCTGCCAAGTTAAATATTTCACACATATTTAAACAGGAAGTCACTCTTTTGGGAATGCCAGGACCAGAAAATTTTCTAAACATTTAACAGAAATTGTTTCATCGATTCCAATGTTAAAATTTATGTGTCTTTTGATCAGGACTTGATAAAACTACAATAAGCTAAACAATAGCCAATAAGAAAAGAAAAAGAAAACAACGACAGAGAGAAGAGATGAAGTAAAATGATGACGCAACAACATTAAACAACAAAAAGGCCAATTAGCAGAACAATGACCTGACATTGCACTATAATGGAGCCGTGTGTTATGTATGTATACGCACAATGAAAATATGTATCATTTACTCCTCGAAGATTTGACCAAATAACGAAACCTTCAGGATTAATAGGTACCCTGAAGTTGAGCATCTGCAAGTTGTTTATTCCCTCAAATTTTGTAAAGATTTTTTTTTCACCATCTGCATTTTCTTCCCTTGGGAGGGTGGCAATTTTTGGTTCACGAGCAAGTGACCACTATATTCGTATGGGTGTGGTCTGTCTGTCTGTCTGTCTGTCCCGAGCATACTCCTGGTTTTGATCCGATTCTTGAATTAAAAATTTTACGGGTCGAGGGTTTGTATCATAATCTAGTTGTGTTTTCGAGAATGGTGTGTTGCGCCCATATGCGGCGAAGCCACGCCAAAAAAAACATATGTTTTTAGGGTTAGCCGGTTTCAAAGACATCTTCTCCGAGGGTTGTCGAATCTGGCAGGGGTCGGTATTTGTTAGCCAATGGCACGCATAGCCCCACGGAGCTCGATTTTTCATTTTCGTCCCAAGGTCAAGTCACAACGCACAAACTTAGAAAATGTCAAAAAAGATCAATAAATTGAGCATCAAAAATTCGAGCTCCTAGGGTTTTCAACTGTTTTGAATGAAAATTTGGATGGGCAAGTAGTGCTCTTCGAGTTACTACAACTTTTGTTCACGAGCGCCAGCCAGTAGACCACCTATATTTCGTTAGGTCTGTGGGTCTGTCTGTCTGTCTTCCAGAGCATAACTCCGTGAACTTTAATTCGATCTATTGAAACTTGTTATGTGTTCATTCAATGTCTAGTTGTGCCTCGATTAGGCGTGCCAAACGCCCATTATGCGGCGAGCCACACCAAAAATACCATTTTTAGGGTATTGATTAAAATTCTATCTTCTCGATAGAATGACTGAATAATGGGTTCTTCGGTATTTTAATAGCAAAATGAATTATCTAAAAACTTGTCGTTGTCCGATTTTTAATTTTCGTCCCAAGGTCAAGTCACAAGGTCAAAAACCATTAGAAAAATGCGAATTTTGACATAAAAATCAAACGACCGCGCCAAATTTTTGAGAGCTAGGATGACAATATTTTTTATGCATAATCTGAAGGTCATTCCCCATCCTAAGGTCTTCAAACCATTTGCTCTATCTCAACACCTTGCCCGTGGCGCCCCCTTCAAGGTTTGTTTTTACCGCCTGTTTTCATCAAAATATTAATAATCCGAGGAGTGTGAAAATGCCATATAAACCTAATGACATTAATATTTTCTAATGTTCCAGAGAGTTTTGCACAAAGTCAAATCCTTGACCTTTGACTTAAAGTTCACAAAGGTCAAATTTTCAAAAGTTTGGAATCGAACCGGGTTTTCAAGAACCATTCTTCGACGAACTAACCTCCAATAATCTATAGCACGTATTCCTGTTTCCTGTATTTTAATGCCCACAACATTGTTTGTGACCTTTAAAAGGTATATGCAAAATGTAAATTTGAAAGTTGTGAAACGAACCCGGTTTTCACATTTTGCAGCTAATACCTGTTCACCGTACACATTCCAGTTGATCATTTCTATAACTTGGGTCAAACGTTAATCAAATTGTCTCATTCCTTGACTTCTGAAACCAATCTACATCGTCTCAAAATAACGCTTCCTGAACCATTGTCTCTTCAGACTTTCTCCTTTTGCAAATTAGAATGAATCTGAGCGATTGAAACCACAATGTAATATATATATTATATATATATATATATATATATATATATAATATATTATAATATGTATCTATATATATGTACAGAGCAGCTATGCAATTTTTGCTCAAATAACATACCTGGTTTAATTTTATTTCAGGAGCGATTGCAGGCAGTGTCTGTTGCCGTATACACCGCCCAAATAAAGGAAAGTGTGACAGCAAGACGTGTTTGCACAACTCAGAACCAAGAACCCCATCATTGTGGCTACTCTACTATGTATAATCATTCGATAAAGATAAATGACTCCCCTGACTTTCCCGGAGAGGGTGCTCGAGGCCAATTATAACTAAGAAACTATTTGTCACCAATGCAAAAGCCTGGATCCAAAAATCGCATACATCATCAATTAACTCCCCATTTTACACCTGCCTTTAAACAAACGCTGGTTTCATAAGTTGGTTTTTTCCATCCGTATATGCAGAATTGAATGATTTAATAGGAAAACAGTGGTTTAGGCAAAAATTGTATATACCAATTATCTGAATTATTTTTTAAATCTTTTTGATAATTCACTTTGCCCATTCTTATCTGTATTTCAAGCATTATCTAATGTAGGCTTTATGTTTTGGAATCCAACTTGCCGGGCCAATGCCATTTTTTTAAATTTGGGTTTCCAGCAATATGATTTTAACAGAGTGGAATTGCAGCATAATAGAAAAACCGTCTGAATGTCATGATCATTATAAATTGTAGTGGTATTATTGCACCAATGTATCTTCACAGAAGTCAGACTGTATATATAAGCATGCAAATAATTTTATCAATATGCACCTGCCCAGCAATACCAATGTCATTCATTCATTCATGGTATTCCATTCATTTGCAATTCACTCACAAATGGATATGGATATGTCTTTCATGTAAAGGCTTGTAAAATTCTATTTTGGTGATGTTTTTTAATGAATCCTCTGACGGTTATCCAGACGGGTATTTTCAGGCAGGCTATTTTGGGGCACCTTTTTCTAGCAACTCTTCCCATATGGTGTGAGCAGAGTGGTCCTCAAAAAGGTTGCCTCAGCACAATGCTGCTGCCTGAAACACTCTCCCATCTCAGTCCAAGCATGAAGACCATCAAACATCCACCAATCCACCTAATGTTTCATCTATGGTTGGGAGCTTCAGTAATCACAAAAACCTCCATACCTGCACCATTTGCCCTCAGACTTGTATAACTCATATGAAGATGCCTGTGGTTAGATTGTGTTTTTGCTGGCGCATACCAATGCACATTCAACAACCACAAGTTCCTTACCAGGCAGTCATTTTCCAATGCACAAGGAATCCGAGAGAGTGGGATCCTACTCTGCTGTAGCCTCTTCAGTCATCCTTAACCATTGAGAAAAACTTCCTTTCATCTGCCTGATCTGCCATTAGGACTGTGCCACTTATCCTGGTCAGGCCGGAGGGATCGCCAACCTGTGGTTATCACATTTGCCCAATTTGTGACTCCGCAGGATAAAAGCAGAGGAAAAGGAGCATCTCACTGCTCCCTTCCTGCTCGCCAGTGTTCAGGTCAAAAACCAGATTAAAATGACTTGCTACAGGTATCAGTAAACCTGTACTATAACAGGTTCCATGTCAGTTGTCGGCCACAAAAACCGTCTCTTCGCACCATGTTTCCTGGAGAGCGGGTATGAATTATGACAACCAGCCAGGATTTTTTAAAAAAAAACCTGCCAAAGGGCAGAGAGCTCCTTGTGAGCCAAACAGCCATCCACATTCTTTAGTGCACATCCTTGGTTTTCGCGGACATCCCTCCTGCAGTGGTACTTTATAAAAGGTGTGTGCAGGATGCATTCCTGCTCAGTGTAAGAACTCATTCCACAAGCCCATAACCAAAAAGAAAACTGAAAACCACTCCGGGAAGTACCTCCGGTGCGCACCCTGCGCGGCCGCTCCACCAGAGGACGGATGAGGCCAAAACCTGGGGGACCCCCATGTATGATAGAGGAAAAAGCAGTGGTGTAACTTGGTCAGAGCGGGTGGGCATGGGGAGTGGCTCCACCAGACAAGCAATCCCTTGGGGTAACCAGAGGCAGCCCCCAGTGGGCCTGCAATGTCTAATCAAAGAGAGACGATCACCGGTCAATATTATCTAGCTCCAGCGGTGAAACATCAGTATTGCAGCACTCCTGGAGGTGCAGACTGAGGTGTGAGATCACCACTTATAGGGACACCCGTACTTATGGTCTCGACCACTCGAGGTGACCATGTCCCAAAGGATGGTAGCTGTCCAAATAAACCTCACTCCCAGCGAAATGAGGTAACACCCGGGTCAATGAGTGTAACTGAGACCAAGGATGCATCATGCCGGGAGTGGCACACTGGTCTCTGGAGAGGCCCTCTAACGAAAGCGAGTGATCACACAGAGGAGCTATGCCACGGCAGTGGGGTAACCGGTGCCCATGCAAATACTGCTCAATGGGAGTCAATGCAGACTGAAACTGAACAGGAGTGGGTATAGACCAGGTGGGTAGTCCTCTCATAGCCGAAAACTGTGAACCAAGAATTAGCACTAAGTTCCTGACTGGCAAGAAGTCATGGACTGAGGTGGCTGGATTCATGGTAGCACCCACAGGCTCGGCTGCGTGGTGATGGGCCAAAGGAGAGCACCAGGGCTCAGTGGATGGCACTAGAGAATGACCAGAACTGCCAGGGGGACCGGAGTACTCAGCCTGAACTGCGCCAAGTGTAAGCAAATGAAATGTACAGCTGTAAAATCCGAGAAGGGGCCGGGGCTACCAGTCCCAGCCTCGACTGGATGGGGAAAGCTCAAGTATGAGAGGGTAGCTGAGGGATGGTCGAACAGGCCTGAGGTCGATGGGGGCGGGGTTGCCGTTGGAAGTCCCGAGAGTCGAGGGCCTGCCAAGACCCCACACCCTGGAGGTGGCGGTGGATGTCCTGGAACCGCGCCAAGCGAAGAAAAAAGTGTCTTCCAGACACCGATACCCATACGGAGCCAACGGGATGGAAGCAGACCTCAGAGAGAACTAACCTAAGGAAAAGACGTGTTTCGGAAAAAGGAAAAAACAAGTTGGTACCGAATCTTGCAGAAGCAATCCATGAAGTAGATTCTGGCGTATGTCTCGCCTTTGCAGGCTGAATGACGGTAGATGAGGAGGAGTCAGCGCTCTGTTAACGTATGCCGCCTAAGATACTTTGAGATGAAATGCAATTGCGTAAAAATGGCGCGTTGTCTTGACATAAATGAAGACTGCGCTCTGCTAGATTCCACTTTTCCCGAAATTGGTCATTGAATGCTGTAGTTGGTAGAGCATAGCAAAACAAACTCAACGCTGACGGTAGTGACTAACTGACAATTCAAGGTAACAGGCACAATAGTTTTGTGAATGTAGAATGCAACGACTCCGGTGAATACGATCTTTGGCAGCTGAGAAACGAACGCAAAACTTGAAAAACACCAACTATTTTATTTTTTTCCAATAACAATTCCAAATCGGTATGTCTGGACTAATAAAATCGGTATGCGTTGGGAGCTATAGAAAATCGGTATTGTGCCATTGGGAGCTATAGAAAATCGGTATGCGTTGGGAGCTATAGAAAATCGGTATGCGTTGGGAGCTATAGAAAATCGCGTTTGCGTTGGGAGCTTAGAAAATCGGTATGCATTGGGAGCGTATAGAAAATTGGTATGCGTTGGGGAGCTATAGAAAATCGGTATGCGTTGGGAGCTATAGAAAATCGGTATGCGTTGGGAGCTATAGAAAATCGGTATGCGTTGGAGCTACAGAAAATCGGTATGCGTTGGGAGCTATAGAAAATCGGTATGTGTTGGGAGCTATAGAAAATCAGGTATGCGTTTGGGAGCTATAGAAAATCGTATGCGTTGGGAGACGTATAGAAAATCGTATGTGTTGGGAGCTATAGAAAATCGGTATGCGTTGGGAGCTATAGAAAATCGGTATGCGTTGGGAGCTATAGAAAATCGGTATGCGTTGGGACAGCAGAAATGGTAGTTGGAGCAAGAAAATCGGTATTTCGTTGGAGCTATTAGAAAAATCGGTATGTGGTTGGCCGAGCTAGTAGAAAATCGTATGCGTTGGGAGCTATAGAAAATCGGTATGCGTTGGGGCTATAGAAAATCGGTATGCGTGGGAGCTATAGAAGATTCGGTATGCGTTGGGAGCTATAGAAAATCGGTATGCGTTGGGAGCTATAGAAATTCGGTAATGCGTTGGGAGCTATAGAAAATCGGATTAGGCCTACCCCGCATGCCGAAGTCTCGAATCGGTAGGGTTGGTAGGTACGTATAAACTGTCAACCTGGTGTTTCATCAACGTGTGTGCCGTCCCTCGGATAGACGTCAAACGACTATCCCATCTGCTAGCATCAGTTGGTGGACGTTGAAGATTCCACGGTAGCCTTCGTGAAGAGTGGGCGAGCTATCGCCGGCACCCTGAACAAATCCTTGCCAATAAAACGTCAGGCCTCGCCAGCCGGTTCGAGAAAGACTTGTTCCAGTGAACACCGTCTGCTCCCTTCGGAGCAGTTAAAGAAGATTGTTAATTATTTTCTCTCCTTAAGTCAGTTTATCAATCTGCTCTTCTCGCAAAACGATTGGTCTCCATCTACTCAGCATCCAATATTGATTCCACACTCGAAAAGCTCTTCCAATCTCTCTCACATGATCTCGAACATATATATATATATATATATATACATATACTATATATATATATACTATATTCCCTTTTTAACCACTGACTCACTCACTCACTCACATCATGATTTATCGGTGGGTTAGAGAGCTGAAATTTCACATACTGACCGAACTCAAAGCTAATATCACGGAAAAAAAAATCACAAAACCGTTGGAAAATGTCCCTAAATGAAAATATTCATGAATAAAGTCTCGATGTGCTCACTGCTAGTCACGTAACCCAAAACAATGGAGCTCACAATCGAACTGGTTGCTAGGCAACGCTAACACAATTACCTCTTCCACCTCTTATTTTATAATACTTGCCGTATTTACATTAAAATTGCTGTCGCCGTAACCTTTTAAATAAAGATCTCATTCAAATCACACAAATTCTTCATTCACTGGAGTTATTTATCCGCTCGCAGAACGGAACCACAATCCACTTCATTAAATATATAAAACGTATATTTATTATGTATGCATGTAGCTTGCACCCACCCATGGAGATTACCAGTAGTGTGTAGTGTATATCTTCTTCTATCTATAATTCCAGCAATCTCTGTGTGTCTGTCTGTCTGTCTGTCTATCTGTGACCGCTGTTTCTCGACAACCACTAATCCAATCCAATTGAAACTTGCCAGGTATATTGCTGGGGACCTGAGTATGTGCCTTTTCAAGGTTTGATATTAATCGGACAAGTGGTTCCCAAGTTATGGCCATTTATTTACCAAACCAATGACAGGACACGGTGCTATGACGTCACAATTGACGTCACAATTCTTCTCTTCGTTTGATATGATGTCACAATGACGCTGGGGACCTGAGTATGTGCCTTTTCAAGGTTTGATATCGTTCTTCTTCATCCGTTTCAGCTGGTTCCAAGTGTTTTCCAAGTTATGGCCATTTATTTACCAAACCAATGACAGGACACGGTGCTATTGTTGCGGGCCGGGTTATCGGCGATGAACACGACCACCAGATGGAGCAGTAGAGCCGCGTCCACCGAATCACCCGGAATGTATAGGTCGTCACCCGGATAACTCCAGAGGAGCCACGGTCCCTAGGAGACCAACTTCGCCAATAGGTCGACACACGTGGGGTAGGTCGATGCCAATTTCAAGTTACCTAAATACCCACGTCATCCAAACTACGGGGAAATTCACCCTCGACGGCCCTCGTACGGAACGCCGCTAGCGTGCTCAAACATGTGCGATCTGAGCGGATTGATCACGAGATCCGTTGCGTTCACAATATCTCTCTCCT
>CM068968.1:31141172-31156798 GCA_035128595.1 Eptatretus atami
TACTGACAACTCTGGGTTTCTACTTGTTCAGCTTTGACAACACTTGTTTTTTCATTCACGGCTAAACTTTATACCATATAAATTATGTGACACCCCTGGTTATTTGTTAAAGTAATATTGTGAGAGGAAACCTTATGTTGCCAACTATTGGCAGGTGCAATAACCCTGAAATTTATAAAAAGTGACATCTCTGATTTTCCCCTTGTGGTCTTCATATATATATAATATATATATATATATATATATTATATATATATATATATATATATATATATATATATAATATATATATATTATATATATGCCTGGTGCTGGCTTAATGGTTTGGGTTGTGGGCTTGGGATCCCAGGATACGATTCAAATCCCCCTTGGCTGTTGAATTAATACCTGGTGGGGTGACTCGGTCTGTCATCCTTCTGCGGTTGGCAAAATGAGTACCAGCTTGCTGGTATCCTGTGTAGGATTGCACCCAATAGCCAAGAAGACTGCTTAGGCAGCCACCAATGCTCCCATTGTACCCATGTAGATTACCAGTAGTGTGTAGTGTATATCCCATATATTATTTCTGTTAACGTCTGCGCGTAATTTGACGTTTCTCCCCCGAAACTGCCGGACGGATTGTCGCCACTTTCGGCATGCGGGTGCTCTGTGGTCTAATGAACAGCATAGGCCATATGAGATCGCGCCAGCCAGAGAGGTTTGGGAATTTTTGGCGATTTTCTAATTTTTACATTCGTTTGCATGGCGACGTGTGACGTCACCGCTGAGAGGTGCAATGACCATCATGACATCATCGGTCATTCGCCGACGTCATTACGTCTGTCGTCGACAGACCATCACCGCCGAGAGGCGCAATGCCACTCCGAGAAAACAGCGTCTGCGATGTAAAACCCTCTTCTGCACGCGCTGACGACCTCAGAAGGTGAATTTGACACAAAAAATGTGACAAGAAACATTGTAAATAAAGAAATTCGATAAATCACATCGTGAACACTTGATGTATCGACGTCATAACGAACCCTCACTTTGGAAACTTCGCGCGGAGCGCGGGTTTGGCTCGTGTGTATATAAAATACCCATGTACCCATGTACCCATGTACCCATGTACCCATGTACCCATGTACCCATGTAGATCCATGTAGGTTTGTAGACCCATGTAGGTTGTGTGATTAAAGGGTCCAAACCCGGGTGATGGACGGTTCACAGCACGTGATCCAAGATGACCACTCAATCAGATACATCATTGGTTTCAAGCTCAATGAATTATTCACTTCTCTTGTCTTTCGTAACTTTGCGTAAACAAATTCCACATTAATTCACACATTATATATATATATATATATATATATATATATATATATATATATATATATATATATATATATATATATATATATATATATATATATATATGTTTGAACGATCAATAGCTGTGGTATGCAGGCTGTGGCTGCCGTGCTGGTTGCATCATTTTCCGGGGGTGCAGCTGTGCCACTGCAGCAGTGCCCCCCTGTTACCGGTAAGCTGACACTCATTTCGCCGACGTCAGAAGGATGACAGGCTGAGTCAACCCCACCTGATGGTATTTAACGGCGGAGAGACTCAAAGACCCTCAGAGATGTTTAGCCAAGCCACCTGAACCGCTGAGCCAACACGAGGCTTATAAACGGCCAATGTTCAAACGAATCGACCTGATGCTTGAGAGGAACATTTGATCTGAGATAAAAATCCCACCCGACCCTCGTGCGCCATGAATCAATGTCCTTGCGAAACCAAATCAAAGTTTATTCATCAACTGACAGCATCTGACGATGGTGCCACCGGCTGCGTTGACGCTGCCGCCGTTATCGGCGTGACCTTGCTTCCCATTGGACGAGTTGGCATCAGCACCACAGATCCGATTGGTTGACAAATTGGAGGCGGGGCGTAAATTTATGTTTGATGCCACACCCCCTCCTCGCGTTAACGTGCGGCTCCTCCTTCCGGTTTTTTCACTTCGCCGAGTGTCCCGTTCCGTGTCCCGAGTCGTCCCGGTACCTTGTCTTCCGTCATTCTCCACTCGCCATGAGTGATGTATACGAGGCGAGTGCGGACGCTCGCCCTCGCCTTCCTTCGCAGCCTCTCCGAGTACCAGGCTCTCTATGAGCGCTCCCTCCAGGATCCTCAAGTACAGGGACCGCTCACCTTTCATCACTGATCATCATTTATGTCGTTTATTAAACTGTTGGGGGGGGGGGGGTTGCTGTCATAATATGTGCCTTTCAAAAAAAAAAAAAAAAAAAAATCCCACGTGCCATTCCAAAAGGTAGGCGCTGTGTGCCTGCCCTGGCAAAATTCCAAATTCCTGCCTGGCTACGACACCTTGGGAATGCTCCAGCAGCACCGACGGTGCCGGGTAACATCGACACATCACCACGATAATCGCCGACAGTACGATTTATAAGGCCGTTGCCCGTCGTGCCCGTGCCACATCCGCCCCCATTCTATCGTGCGCTGATTTAGTTTCTAACCGTAGTTCGCGTCACAATTCCTTTGCGATCACAAATCTGCAAATCCGCCGAATGTATGATCCGTTGTGCTTCAACATATCGGAACGGCACCGCTCAAGGCTCGAGAGCAGGTGTACGAAAAGTTCAGGGGCACCGCATCGGCGGCTTACCTGAGCCTCGTTGCAACCATGGACCGAATAAGCAAATCTCGGTCACAACATCGATCGGACACTTTCTTGCAGCGGTTCCGTGCGTCTGCCCGAATAGTGTGGTGTGTGGTGTTGTGGTGGTTATGGCAGCTTAGCTCCAGGTAGCTATCATTTCTTGAAGCGCGACTGTGTCGCTGATGCAGTGCCCCTCTACCAGTACACACACTGGAACTGGTACTCATTTCGCCGACCTCGGAAGGATGACAGGCTGAGTCAACCCCCTGTGTATTAATTCTGCGGCCGACGGGGCTTGAACTCAAGAACCAATCCCAAGCCGCCACCCGAACCACTGAGCCAACAACTCAGGACCCTAGGATCCCAAGCCACCACCCGAACCACTGAGCCAACACCAGGCGAGCCACGAATAGTGAATAGTGAGCATTGCCGGTGCTATTTACATATTACGTACGTAAAAAGGATGCAATTCATTCCCACCCCACCCTCCTCTTTGCACGTTTCACCTCCTCCATGCCCCGCTTTTCTTCCTCATTATTCTCTCTACCCTTCCCTCTTTCTTTTGTCAATTCGCAACCCCTTGCATGTCAAATATTTCGATGCCCCATAATATGGCACAGTAACGTCACCATCTCCTTGCGATGCGTTTTGTCGTTGCGTCTCTGCATTGACAATTGGAACCTTTTATTACAGTAATCCAAATGTAATAGTTGTCTGATCTCTTCTCGCGTTGATAACTGTATGATCGTTCGACATCTTACTTGTGTAATCATTTGCTTTTTTTTCGCTGCAGAATTATGGGGCGAGTTGGCAAAGCAGTTCCACTGGCAAACTCCTTCAACCGGTCCCTTTATGGAGTCCAACCTGAACCCTGCCCTGGGTCGGGTCTCGGTTACCTGCATGGCCGGAGCGACGACGAATGTTTGCTATAACCTGCTTGATCACAATATTTCTGAGAACAGGCTGGGAGACAAGGTTGCTATTTACTGGTGAGTCGAAGTCAAGGATATCTGATGATCTGTTCCACAACAACACGACTGGGATGTTGTGCTCCACCTGATTGTGGGATGGGACAGCTAACTTGATTATGGCATTGGAAATGGGGACAAACATTAACTTTTTGTGTGTGAGCATGAACACCTCATGCTCACACACCACTCAAATCGCGCTGGAAACCAGACTGTCCCTGATACCGCGTTTCCATGTTAATTTAGCCAACCCACATTGGCTGGCAATTCGAGCTGGCCCTGGTGATTTTTTTGGACTTTCACCCAAAACACAATGGGTGCAATCTCTGTATCGATACATATGCTGTGAAAAAGTCTTAGATGCATTCAGGAATTACAACATATGGATGTTATGAACATCAGCAATTTACTCAAATCCTCCACTTGTGTTTTGTACTATTATAAGAAGGTTGACTGTTATTTGTACAGCTTCGTTTGGGTGAGAAGAAACCAAAGCTTGTCATTTGGCAATCTTTAATTCACGTTGATCAGAATGTTCAAAAACTTGTGATCACAACAACCCAAAGTAAACTTTACACAAGCAGCTAACATGATGTGTTGTAGCTAATTGATCACATTTACCAATCAAATCTAGCCTGGTGTTGGCTTGGTGGTTAGGGTGGTGGCTTGGGATCCTAGGGTCCTGAGTTCAAGCCCCGTTGGCCGCTGAATTAAAAATGCACCAGGAGGTTGACTCAGCCTGTGATCCTTCCGAGGTCGGCAAAATGAGCACCAGTCTACTGGTAAGGGGGACACTGCATCAGCGGCATAGCCGCGTCCCAACCAATGATGCAACCAGCAGCCACAGGCTGCGAGAGAGAGAGACAGACAGACAGACAGACAGACCAATCAAATCTAATTGAACGTTATATTTTGAACATGAATTGGAAATCAAGCCTGCAGTTTTACCTTACTTTGGCCTTCAATTTGTCCCGAATGCGCATGTGCAGAGAGGAGTGAGATAATACTGTCTGTCTGTCTGCCTGGCAGTCGAACAAAATTGAGAATCATTCTAAACAGGAAACGTACTGTACGTGTCCTTTATAACATCCCAAACAACAACAGTCATAAATAACTAATATAAACATGATGAATAAGGTGGTATATAAGACGCTGCATCTGTAGCGGTAAACCTCGGGATTTTTTTTTTTCTACAACCTTAAAAGTCTATCTTTTATTTCAATTGAATTCTGTACTTGAACACTGTTGGGATATGTTGCTGTACTTAACGGGGGATAAGACGGAGACTTGAACACAAATCTCCTTGCCATTTCCTAAACCCTTCCGTTTAGCAGTACTTGGACATCTTAAATAAGGTGGTGGAAAGGACTGCATCATTGGCGCGAAACCTCCGTAATAATTTTTTTTTTATATGGCCTTTAAAACCATTATTATCCCCAGCCAACAAACGAAGTTGGAACCCATTTCTATATCCCCCGCCAACAAACGAAGTTGGCGGGGGATATAGAAATGGGTTCCGTCCGTCCGTTCGTCCGTCACATTTCGTTTCCGGAGCTTAACTACAAATCCCCTCAAGATATATTAATTTGGTACACATGTCAAGCAGTGGTTGAACTGGTGCTTTTGATTTTCTAATTGATAGGTCAATGGTTTGGCAGCCATGTTGGATTCAAGAAAAGTATTAAATAATGTTTTCTCTGGAATCACATAACCGAACAAAGTGAAAAGTTGCAACTATCATCTTCCATCATGTCTGCATACATAGTAAAAATTATGACGTCACAAGTCACATGGTATTAAAAGGTGGCAATCTGGATAGAAAAACACACCTCATCTCCTTAACACGAACTTCACACAACGATATTCCTCTTAAAAAGAAAGAAGATTGGAGGCGAATGTAAATTGATGATGTCTATACGTCACACATGGTTGTTCAGCCATCTTGGATTGAAATTAATAAATTTTTAAAATCTTCTCTCGCAGAACGGCTGGGACAGATTGAGGCCAAAATTTCACATAACACTTTCCCAACATCTTTCAGAGTTTGTTAATTTCTAATTGATAGGTCACATAGTTTGGTGGCCATATTGAATTTACCCTAAAACCTTCAAACATCTTCTTCTCCAGAACATACATATTGCACACGCTTAGGGAATATAAGTTTGTTAATCCTCATTTATTATGGCGGCGGATATCGAAGACTTTGTCTTCAACGGATGCTAGTTTTATTTCGATTGAATTATGTACTTCAATACTGCGTGGGGGTAACATGTTCAATAAACTCTAGTTAACATCAGGTGTTCCTCTCCACACATCCATAAAGTTTAAAAGCCCACCTTTCGTACAGTAGAATACACATCTATCAGGATTAACTGTTTCCTTCAAACAAAATGGCTAAAAATTCAGGAGAAAATCAACATAGAATTGTGTTTCTGCATAAAGAGGGAAACCATTGAGAGAAATAGCTCTCATCACTCAATTTTCATGGTGTGGTATTACTGGTAACAGAAACAAAATTTACAAGTACAGAGAAACATCCCCTGTAATTGACAAACCTAGGACTGGAACATCCAAAAATCTATTCAACAAGGATGAGCAACACTTGAAGATAAATCCTTTATGGATAGAAAGAAGACGAGCATTGAATTGACAACAGAACAGAAGAAAGGGGAACAAGACGAAAAGGCTAAAACATGCACAACATCACGCAACTTCGACGATAGAACAAGGGTCAAAGGTTCTTTGGACACAAGAGTCAGTTTGTTTTTTCGATGGAAGTGAAGAACAAGTCAAAGTTTCAGTTATTTGGATCTAATTGAAGAACGAGTCAAACTTTCAGTAATTTAGATCTCGATGAAGAACGCATCAGTGTTTCAGTTATTTGGATCTAATTGAAGAACAAGTCAAAATTTGTTGTTTGGATCGAACTGAAGAACGAGTCAAAGTTTTAGCTATTTGGATCTGATCGAAGACTGTTTGTGAAATGTTGAAAAACTGGAACTTATTAAGAGCCTTGCTTGAAGACAACAATTAATCATGGTAGAAAAATGAAAACTGTCTAAGACTTTTGCCGAGCAGTGTGTAATATGTAATATGTGTAATATATGTCACTCATATATAATCGGGAAAATCGAAACATGAGGATTGTGACGAGCCCTCTGCCGATCACATCACGTGCCTTTTGGTTGAATGGTTTGCATTAGCAGGAACAATCTTCTGAGTGGCAGACAGATGGTTGTTCTGTGTGGATTATGCGATTTTACCGTGTGAGATATAATCCGCAGCGATGATCACCATTACAGTCAGGAGGTGCGTCTGATGTATAAATGACTAATGTGGTCATCATTGGTTAGATATTTATTGGTATGCCACCTTGATGAGGGCAAAGAAGTCTGAAATCCAGATTGGTGGCTCTGTTTGATGTTTAACTGATGATGACCGTATAATATTTGTCTGTTTGACAGAGTCACCAGGCCGAGGCCCCTGTGTTGGAGGTGACGCTTTGTCGTATACACTAGTGGCTCAGTATATATATATATATATATATATATATATATAGTGTGAACCCGCGTTCCGGTCGGTGTCCCCTGTTTTCTCCTTCTTGCCTTGCTTTTTGTGTCTTCTGTCCTGGTGTCCTACGTGCTTCCGTGTGTTCGCCATCACCTAGCTCTGCATTGTTGCACTGTGCCCGTTTCGCCCTTCGCCTTTTCCTCCTTGAATCTCCATCTATGCACCACCTCCGGGTTCGTCGTGGTCACCACCCGGTACCTACTCTGACCCCCCGGTCGCCGACTCACCCGCTCCGGCTATCTCCCGCCGTCCGGACCGGGCCCGCCCACCGCGGCTCGGTGTCGGACGTCGCCCTGTGGCGAGGATCCATCGCCCGGTTCACCCTCGCCATCGAAGGTCCGGTACGGTTCGCGTTTGGCTCGCACCCTCCTCTCCGCGGGTGGCCGACTTGGCAGCTGTGGTGCGGTCGCCCGGCCCCCGTGCCTCAGCTCCCGGCGTTGTGTCGGGGGTACCACGCTCTGTCCGTCCGGTGGGCGCCGTGCCCGCGTTAGCGTTACGTGGCCGTTCGCACGCCGGCGGGCGCGAAATTCGCAACCCTCCTCTCTCATCTCTCTCCTATCTCCTGTCCCCCCCTACATACTCTCTATCTCCTCTTTTTTTCGTCTTTCGGCTGCTCCCGTTAACGGGGTCGCCCCCGCGGCTCCTCCGTTCTGCCCGCCATAGCGTTGGCCCCCGTTCCGCCGCATCCCTTCCTGCCGCCCCCCTGGTGCGCCTCTACGCCACCAGGCTCCGCTGGGTTTCCCCATGCTCCTGGCTCCCCTCCCCCCTCCCTCGCGCCCCCGCGCCCGGCCCCGTCCCAGCCTCCTCCCCCCCCGCCGCCGAGTCGCCGGCTCCCCGCCGCCCCGCCCTAGCCGGTCCCTCTCTCCTCTCTTCCTCTCGTATGTCTCACCCCTCTCTTCGCTGACCCTGCCCCGTTTGGGTTCCTGTTTCCCCCATTGGGCCCGCCCGTTGCTGCAACCCATCCTTTCCCCCCCCACCCCCGCCTCGCTCCCCGCCCTCTCACCGCTGCGGTCTTGCTTGCTCCAACTTTACTCCGCCCGTCCTTGCCTGCCTCGGGACCTTGCTTTTTTACCCTTTCTGTTTCGTTGCCCGACTTTACCCGCCCTTGCTCTAGCACCCCCGCCGGCGCACTGGTGCGACCGGCGGCCGCTAACTTTGCCTCTGTTTCCCTCTTGCTGTTCTTTCTGGCCCTGCATCCTCCATCCCCTATCCCCGCATGCGCGTTTTCGTCATCATCTATCATCTCTCTCTCTCTCCCATTACCTCTCATATCTCATCACTGCCGCCACCCCGGGGCCCCCCAGGCATGTCAGGCTAAGAGTCTCCCTTTTGCCAGACCCTGCACCCCCGTTTCACACGCCCTATTGTGGCCCTGTTTCACTCCCTTCCTATTACGCTTCTTTCCCACGACACCGGCAGACAGATGCATCCTTTGGCCGATCCCCTTCCCGCCTCAGCATATTAGCCACAGCCTTCTGTGTTCTTACACTATACGCTGCCCACGCCCGCCTCCCTGTTGCAACCTGCCCTCCCTGGTTCTTCCCTTGTTTATACACGCCTGCCCATTTTCACCCCCGGACTGTGTAGCCCACTTCCTGCTGGTTGGTTATTCGCCAGCCTTCCCTGCCTTTGTGCTCCCCCGACTTCTTTTCCCCTTCCCGGGCCTTGTTTTTTTGTTGCTTGGGTCCCGCACTCCTCCAGGTCACTCGCTTCTCTGCCACGGCTTCTCCCTTTCCTTCCTAACGTCCTCCTACTATGCTGGCCCACACGTGCGCCACCACCGGACTCCCCCCCCCCCGCGCTACGCCGCACGTAACTCCTGGCCTCCCTCCTCATAACACTACGCCGGTTGCTGGGCGGTGGATACCTATCGCCTGCGGCTGGGTCCATCCGCCTGCGCTCACCCTTACGCCCCGGCGTGGGTCCCATCAAAGTCCCCATCCCGTTTCCCCGCTTGCCCCCCGACTCTGCCCACAATCCGGAGCCCACTGCTCTCCCACCCCCTCGGCTCTTGTCGTGCTCCCGTTTAATGCTGTGCCACGTTTCCCCCCTTTCCTTTTTTTTCGTTCTACCCTCTGCCTCTTATGGTGGCACCGTTCCACCTGCACTCACCGGGCGCTCCCGGCGTCCAGTCCTGCCCACTCTGGGTTTTCTCCTTGCCGCTTTGCCCCCCATGTTTTCCTTGCACGGATCCCCTTTACCTCCCCTGCTCCATTACAGTGCCCCAACCTGGTTCTTGTGCCACGTCCTCTTGTGCCGGCCAACCTTCTGGTTTGCCCCTCTTGCCGTGCCCTCCCCCTGCCCTTTCTTACCCGGCCCTCTCCCTGTTTTCCCGCTTGTGGTCTGTTTCCTCTCTCTCTCTATCATCCACTCCTACTCTCTTATCCTCTCTCTCTCTCTCATCTCACTCTCTCTCCCTCTCTCTACCTCCCTCTCCGCTGCGCAGTTTTCGTCCTCCTCGACATGCCCTGTCCCCCCACTTCCCCCTTGCTTGCCGGCCCCGGGCTTCCCCCGCCCACGTTTGTCCCTTCCCTCACAGATAACCACAATTACCATATCCTAATAAAATAGATAGTTAAAACCTGGCCCTACTTCACCACAACTTTAAACGCCTTGCCCACCACAAATGCCCCCGCTGCAGCCCGCCGGCCCGGCCACTCCTGCCCAACTCCACGCCGGGCCTGCCCGGGCCGGGGCCCGACGGGCGCGGCTGACCGGCTCGTGGTCCCCCCTGCCCCCCCGCCCACCTGGTTTGTGGGCCAGGCGCCGGCTGGGCCCGCCACCCCTACGCTCGGGTCTCCAGTCTTGCTCTCAAAACAACCACACTACTAATACTATGTTCTCTCCCCCTTTGCCTTATTCTCTGGTTTCTCTTTGCTCGCAACTTCTTCTTGTAGCCCCCCTGGGCCCCTGGCTGGTGGTGGTGGTGGTAGGTTGGTCCACAAAAATCCACACCCACCCCCCCCCTCGTTCCCCTGTGGTCCTGCCGGCCCCCTTCTGTCCGCCCACCCCGCGCTGTACCTTTTCCCCAGTGTTGGTCTCTCTCTGTCCCACTCGCTTTCTCCCTGCGGCCGTACCCCTGGCTGACCCCCCTGCCGGTGCCACGTACCCTCTTCCTTGCGCCTGCTCTCTTTTCGTTGTTCCCCCCTGGTGGTTTCTTGGCGTCGGTTTACTCCCGTACCCTGACCCTCCGCTCTCGACTCCCACCTGTCTGGCTCCCCCGGTCACACGCAGCCTTGGTTCTCCTACCTCTGCTTCCTCCTGTCTGCTTGCTACCTTGTTTCTCTGCCTTTTCCGATCTCGCATGCTCTCCCCCTCTTGCGCTTACGTTTTTTCATCCTCTGGTCTCTGCCCTTTCACCCTTGTTCTCGTTCCCGCTCGGTTTCTTTTTTTGTCTGCTTCCTTCTTTCCTTCCCTCTTTGCTCGCTTTTGCTGCTCCCCCACGGCGCCACTTCAGCGCCCGCCCCTCTCGTGGTTGCGCGCCCCTCCTGTTGTCCACTGCCCCTTTGGCGCCCGCGCACTACCCGGCTCATGTCTCCCCCCCCCCCCTTCGCGGGTTGAGCGCCATACTGTTGTCCCTGCCCACCTTTCCCCCTTTCCTGCCCCTTGCTCCGCACAGCTCCCTGGTGATTATTTGTTCGCCCTGCGCGCCCTTCCCATTCCCCCATCGCCCCACCTGCCCGTTCACCCCTTCTGTCTCTCCCCCTGCGCTCTCTTCGTGCTTCTTCTGGCCGGCCTTCCCCCCCCCCACCCCCTGGCGTTGCTCTGTGTATTTCTCGCGTCTTGCTCTCCGCCGCTCCCTCACTCCGTCTTTGTCATTCCCCTACTGCGCCCTTGGCCTCCTGCGCTGCGGCTCGGTTTCGCTCCCCCCCTCTGTCTTGTTGCTTTTTTTTTGATTTTTTGTCCTTTATTGCCCGCTTCCCACGCTCTGCGTAACACCCCTGACTTCTCCCTTCCCTCCCCTCCCTCACCGTCCCTGTCCTGCCGGCCCCTCCCTTCTCCCCCCTCGGACCCCTGGCTCGGCCGCTTCTCTGCGCCCAGGCCTCCTGTTGCACCCCCCTTATGGTCGCCTTCGCTGGTGGGTCTGGCTCGGCCGCTTATTTTGCACAGGCACATTCCCCGCTTGTCCCCCCCCCTTCCCCTCCATCCTTTTGCTGCCTTCCCGGGCCCTCTTGGCACTGCACAGTCCCTTTCCCCTCCCTGGCCATCCTGTCCCGCCCCTTTGGTCTGCTGCCTGGTGGATCTGGCGCCGCCTCTATTCGCACGCCTTTGCGTTCTCGCCCTTTGCCCCTTCCGTCCCCTGCTCCGCCTGGCCTCCGTCCTTTCCCCTCCGGCCCCTGTTCCTACTTCCCCTCCACTTTGGTCGACCATTGGCTTGGTGTGTCCCGCTTTACCCACCCCCCCTTTCCGCCCTTTCCTCCTTTCTGCCCACCTTGTACCTGGTCTGGTTTTACTTCTTTTTATTCTTTTCGCTCCTCGTGAGCTCTCAGCCGTCCTTCCCCACGTGTTAGTTCATTGTGGCCTTTTTGTTTCCAGCCGCCTCCAGTTTCCTCGCCACTCCTGCCCCTTGGCGTCTCTCTGACCACTCCTGCGTCCGCACTCCCCCCCCGATTTGCACCTTCCTCCTAGCCCCACAGTTAATGTCCTCCACCTATCTCCGCTCCTTTGCCCTCGCCTCCCCCATTCTCTCCGCCACTCGGCCCGCTTTTTGCCTTCTGTTTGCGGGCCCGCCCCGGGCCTTCGCCGCCGCTCTTACGCCCCTCTGCCATCCCTCCCCTCTGTGGCTTCCTTTTTCTGACTGTCCTTCCCCTATTTTTGGCCATATTCTTAGTTCCCCACCCCGCGTTTTTCCTCGGCTCTTCGGCCCTTGGCCTGTATCTGCCGCCCCGGCCCCCGCGCCGGCCGTCCCTCTTCTCCGCTGTAGTGGCCCTATCTTCCTCGACCCCGTATGCCGTCCTCCGCTCGCCGCCCTGGCGACATCGTCTCTACCCTTCATCTCCGCCACTCGGCCCAGCAATTTGGCCTTTGTTTGCGGGACTCCGCCGGGCCTTCCACCCGCTCCTTTCTCGCCCCCCTGCTCCCTCCTCGTGCCGTCCTCTTCGTTTTTTCTGCCGTACTCCTTCCGCGGCCGCGGCTCTTCGCTCCTTTGCGCTTGTTTCCCCTACCCTTTCCGACGTCGGCCGTGTTGCCTCCCCTTCGTCCCGGCCCAGGCCGAGCTTTTCCCTCCCTGTTCCCCTCAGGCGTGGACCGATGCTGTCCCTTTGCCTGGACCAGTTGCCCTCGGCGACAGCCTGGCCCGGCCCGTGATTCGATGCCCACTCACCTCTCTTGGCCATTCCCCCATTCCAGCTACGCTACCCAATCCATGCCTGTGTCCTCGTCTGAGTTCGCGGCTCCCACTCCGTGGGGTCCTTGTGTGCCGGCTGTCTGCCCCCTCCCTCTCTGCTGCATATTGTTCGCCATCCCACCACTTGGTGTTTTGTCTCTCTCTCTCTCTTCCCTCCCCATCTCCTCGTGTCACTCTTCTGTAGTCCGACCCTCCAGCACCCCCGGTCCCGCTCGTGCCCCTTCTTTTCGGGCGCCTTGCCCTTCTGTGCGGTGTGCCAGTCTCCCGTTTTCGTTCCCCTCGGGCCCCGCCCCCCTTCTCCCCACCCCCTTCCCGCTTCCGCCCGGTACACTCTTCGGGCGTCTTTCTCCTCCCCACCCTCCGCGGTGTCGTCGCTGGCGCTACTCTTTTTCTTTTCTTTTTTACATTCTTTTTTTTCTTCCCCCGCTGTCCCCGGGCCCCCCCCGGGTTCCCGGGGTCGTCCTCGTCTTCTATACCCGTCCACTTCCCCGCGGCCCTTCCAACTCCGGTGTTGGTTTACACACGGTTCCCGTTGAGCTGGCTTTCCCGCTCTTCGGGTCCTGACCTTGCCCCCTTGTCCTCCGTCCCTCCCGCCCGTGTGTTGACTCCGCCTGTACTCCTTCTGCGTCGGCCTTCCTCGGCCCGCTTCCTCGTCACGGGGGCCCGTCCTCAGTGCACCTCCAGCGCTCCCCCGCCCTGGCTGCAGCCCGCCGCCCCCTGCTGCCCCTGGCAGCTCCTCCTGTGGCCTTTTTTCCCTCCCTGCCCTTGTCCCTTCCCATTCCTATCCTCTGTTGGTTTTGGTGTTTTGTCCTCACTTTTAGCTCTTTTGTCCTCGCTGCCTCTCGGTTCTCCCGTGGTCCACGCTCCTCTACCCTTGCCCGGTCACCCGCTGCTGTCAGGTGCGGGCCGCCCTATTGGCCCTTCCTCTGGTGCCCCTCCTTTTGCCCTTCCCCTGCCACTCCCCCGCGGCCGTTGCTCCGCTGGGCCTTGGCCCCCCGCTTCCGCCGCTGCAGGTGCCGTACGGGCTTCCCGCGCCCCGTGCTCGCCACTTGTGGTCCCCGTGATTATTCCTCACCCAGCTTGCGCCTGGGCCCGCCGGTACCTGCTGGTGTGTTTTCTCGCTCCCGCCCTCCATGCAAGGCCTCTTTTTGTATCGTCCCTCCCCCCGCCGGGCTGCCTCCCGTCTCCCTGCCCGCATCTGCCTGGCTTACCATATGTACACGGGCGTGCCTGTACCGCCCCTGGCCCCTTGGTGGTTGCTGTCCTTTCCTTCCCCCTGCACGTCCCCCTGCGGGCCTGGGTCTCCCGTCACTACTGTCCTGTTACCAGTCCGGCTCCGCTTGCTTGCTGCTTACCCCCTCCCTCCTGCCCACTGGTTGTGTGCTCCCCCCACGTTTGCCCCCCGTTACCCTTCTCCCATTTCTTGGCTGCTCTGGATGGGCACGCGGGCCGTTCACCCCACTTCCGCCTGTTGTTGCGCAACCCTCCCCCCGGCATCCTCTTTCGCCGTTTTGTCTGGTTGGCGGCCAACTTGTATTTTGCGTTTTCTGCCTTCCGCTTCGGAAAGCCCTCTTCTCACCATAGCCTGCTGTCCCCGTGCCTCCTTGCTCCCAGCTCTTCTGCGCGCCCCCCGTGTCATCCTTGCCCCCGCATTCCTTTACCTTTCTCCCGTACTCCCCATATTCGGTCCTCGTTTCCTCCTCTCCCCCGCATTTCGCCCCCCTGTTCCGTTTTTTTTTCTCCCAGTTCCCCCCCCACTGATCACCTTCCGTTTTCTCTCTTCCCTGGTGTTTCCCGTGCGGTTTCCACGCCCATACCGGGTGCGTCCTCACGTCCCGCCCGGTTTTCGCTGCTCTACCTTTGCAGCATTCTACTTCTCTATCGCCTATTCCTGGTCCTCCCCGCACCTTGCAGTCCGCGGCCCCTTCCTCTGCCCTGACACCTTTCTTTCCCACCCGCTGCCGCTTGCTTTGGCCCCTGTCTGCTTTCCCCACCCCTACCTCCCTGTCTTTCGTTGTTCCCGTTTCAACTCCTCGTCTTTGATGTTCTCCTCTCGGGGTCCCCCCCCACTCCTACGCCGCCTCTCTTCCCTGTCCCGGCCTGCTGTGTGCCCTCTTGGTTGCACTGTACTTAGCCTGCCAGCCAACGCTCCCTCTCGGTAACTACCGCCGCTCCCCCGTGTCCTGCCGCCCGCCCTTCCGTGGCGCGCCTCCCTCCCCCTTTCACCGTGTCCGTTTTGTCTCCCCTGGCGGCTGGCTCGGATCGAGGCCCTTCACCACCACTCGGTTTGTTTCTGTCCCCTCTCCACACGCCCCCCGTTTCGTCCGCCTCTGTCCCCCCACTATTTTGCGCTGTCACTACCGACCACCCCGTGGGGCCCTGTCCCCCTGCGGTGGTGTAGCGTGCATTCTCTCCTTCACCACGTCAGGTTGCCGCTTTGCCCTGGCCCTCTGCTCCCGGTCCAGTGTGCATGGTTTGGCGCTTCCCCCTCACTCCACACGGGTCTGCCTCCCGTTCCCGCCCCCTCTCTCTTTTGCTGCCGTCCCCTTGGCCCCTCATGACTTGTGATCCCCGCAGCTCTGACTGGCACTTGCCCCCGCGCCCCTCTCCTTATTCATCCCAGCCTTCTCTCTTCTCCCCACGTTCACTCGCTCCGCCCGGCCGCCCTCGTTTCTTCCTTTCGCGTTACCCCCTGCTCGTCGTCCTCTTGTCCCCCCTCCCTCTCCCCTCCCCCCCCTTCCCCCGCTCTGTGCCAGCCGCCCACCTGTTCTTAAGTGCTCGCCTCGTTTCATCCCAGCAGAGTGCCCGTTTCCTCCCTTCCTGGCCCTCCTCCGTCTTTTCCGTACATTTTGCTCTTTCCCGATCTTGGCTCTACCTTTCCCCTGCCTCCGCACGCCTGTTCCCTCCCTCCCCGGCTGCCCTTAGCCGATGCTCCAACCCCTCTGGGCCCATCTCTCCCCCCTCTCCCCGCTCTTGACCTCTTCCGCCCCTCGTATGCTTCCGGGCCCTTGCCCCCCTCACCCTGCCTCGTGGTCTCCCGTGGCCCCTGCTGTCCCTTTCTTCCTTTTTTTTTCCACGGGCGTCTGTC
>CM068968.1:31156823-31174661 GCA_035128595.1 Eptatretus atami
CGCGCATACGGGCGTAGCCTATTAAGCTGTTTGTGACGAACGATTTCACAATTCATAACGCACCTATAATCGAGGTAGTGTCACTCACAGTATGCCGAAGGAAAAAAAAAAAAAACCATGTCTGAACCTGACGGGTCTCCTGTGAAGCCTTATTATTTACCATCCCCTAAACGCGCCAAATAAATACGCCATTATCGTAATCTGTTTCAAGTAAGAAACACGTTCACAGTAATCTGTTCATCCGAAGATCGTCCAATTCTGTTTCCATACGTCAATGCGTGTGGAGAACCCTTACACATAGAGTTCAAAAGCACGTTACTCTGGTATATAAAGCGGTACGCTAACATCTACTCGACGTTTTCGACTTAGAAACATGTGTCGAGTTTGTCAACGATCGCTAGTCCTACACTTATGGCCAGAGTATCCTGAATTGTGAGTCATACGCTGCATACGTCGGTGAAATTTAGAGCTGCACAAGGTCTGTCATTGTCGCCGTACTACGACGTATTGCCACGTTGCTTCACCGGCTCTAAGTATATACAAAACTACCCATAACTATTCGACATTGTGCAGCGTATTCGCAAATCTTTCATTTACCTCGCATAACGTGGCTTAAAACTAAGTTGACACCCCTCTAACCAAGGAAGGACCCAGCGCCCACATCGATTATCTCGATCCACAGTGAGCCGGATTAAGTGACAGGAAATTGTCCCACCATTCTTTTTCTTCGTAAGTAAAGCCCTTTGAGAAGAAGAAGAAGAAAGAAAAAAGAGAAGAGTAGTAGTATTATTAGGCAGAGCCGATGAACCTGATCCTCAGCTCCATCCTCTTGATCTACATTGCTCGGTTGCAGTGCCTCTGTTGTCCTTGCTCATTACGTTCTTCAACGGTTTGATATTGTGAGGCTAGTTTGCCCGTGTTTATAGGTCTTCCATTTAAGTGTTTCCCAGCGGCACAGTTTATAAAAAAAAATAAAAAAAAATCAATAAAGTCCGTTTTGCGGCCAGAAGCAGTCTCTGCAAATACGAACGACGTTTTCTTTCTATCTCACCAACAGTCTTGAGAAGAACAACCAATGAACCCTTGATGCCTTATGGTATCAGACCAATTGGCATTGAAGTCTGAATGAAGAAGTCGGATCGCATCCTATCCTACCCCTGAACCAATTAATGAAGCAGCTGGGTTTTTTAAAAAACACAATCCAATAGATTCAATGGCCATCTGGTTACTGATCGACTTCCTGAAGATTTAGAATCCAAAATACTTAACACCTGCTGCCTGGCAGGCTGACTTGACCCACAACTCTGGCACCAGTCCATTGTTGCTCACCAAACTAAGGCCACCACAACTTTGCTAGCTGGTATCAATAAACTGGGTTTGCAAGATTACATCAGTTTTTAGGGATCTCCACATGTTTACAACGCACTAATAAGGAAAGTAGTCGATTTTCAAAATTTCAGATCTAACGGACGTGATTTTTAACAAGTTTTTCCACTTAACATTCTATTGTGACACTGCGCACGTGCAAAAAAGTTGATCCAGAAGTTTTGGTGTTCAAGCCCCCATGCTCGCCTGTTTATTACATTTATCGTTTTTAAAAGACTTATGTGTAATAATATTTTTTATAAAGCATTGCGTGAAGATTCTATCCAATAATTTTTAAAGCGATATATGTATTTGCTATATGTATCAGTAAAAAATAGTACTGTGGGTAATAAAAACATTGGAAAGGAAATAACTTGCACCAAAAACTTTAAACATTTTCACGCGTCACGCTGACGCGGTGTAATCGCTATACTCTCTGTGCTTCGAACAGGCGAGCTAAATGGGTTGAGGCAATAGGTTCACGCTTACCCACGCACCATGTGAAGAGAAAAAGCCTGGTTAAAGCAATTGTTCACTTTTATCTGTCTGTCTGTCTGTCTGTGTCTGTCTACAACGAGTCAATTTATGAATCGCGACCGAACAACTCTATTTCCATGAACAGAATTTTAACACGAATCGAAAGGAACCTTCCGTTTTACCGATTTGGCTCTGAAATTTGCCACCGAATCGCGCAATGCGCAGAGATGAAGCGAGATGATATTTTTACCGTTTCGGTCTGGCATTTCAAACAAAATTGAAAATCAATCCAAACAGAAACTATACTGTTTTTAAGGACGTTATAAAGACACAAAAACACGGCCACAAAGAATGTAATGTATACTAGATAAGGCCTGTGGTGTCAAGACACTGCATCAAACGGAGGTAAACTTCCGGACCTATAACTCGGTTTTTTTTTATAAATACGACCTTTTAAATCTTTTTTATTTCGATCGAATTATATTCTTGACATTGTAGAACACAAATCACTTTTACGCTTCCAAAACCCTCCGTTTACACTACTTGGACATGTTAAATGAAGTGGTTTTATAACACGCTGTTATAACGGGCGAAACTTCCGAATTTTTTTTTTTCAAATAGTCTTAAAATATATATTTTATTGCAGTGAATTCGTATTTGTGAAATTATTACTCCGCCACTTAAAGGTGACAGAGGCTATGTTTTCACCCTTGTCGTCTTTTTGTTCTTGAACGGTATCTTCAAAAACGTTTGGACTGATCTCAGACGAAATTTGGAGTTGGTGTGATTGCAAGACGAATGATTAATGTTGAGGAAGATCTTAAAGTAAAATTACGGATCCGATCTCAATCGACATACTCGGAATTTTAAAGTGAATTCACTATGAGAGACAAGGCCAAAAAAACAACATATAATCATCCATCCATTAAGACCCACTCTGCCAGAGCGTTTCGGTTGCTGCCTAAGCAATCTCCTTGGCTATTGAACAATCCTGGATGGGTCGCCACTCTGACAACGGTATACCAGCAAGCTCACTCATTTGCTGAACTCGGAAGAGATGGCAGGCAGTCCAACCCAACCTGGTTATTAATTCAATTAGACCAGAATGGGATTTTGAACTCTGGGATCTGGTGATCCCAGCTCACCACCCCAACCATTAAAGCACACCACGGCAAATATTACTATATCTATATACATATACTATATATATATAATCATGATATCAT
Organism: Eptatretus atami; assembly: GCA_035128595.1. NCBI lineage: Eukaryota > Metazoa > Chordata > Myxini > Myxiniformes > Myxinidae > Eptatretus > Eptatretus atami. The sequence goes on from CM068968.1 coordinate 31,159,892, forward strand.
ACATCATGATGATTCGAAAAAGTTAATGACAAACACTGGTGGATGAGTGGTTAGTTGACAAGAACAAATGATTAGATTTTTGTTAACCAGGGATCCAATCCGACCTCATCGTAGATACAAAATGTAACTGATGAGCTTGTGAGTAAGGCGCTCTAGCTGAGTGCCGTTCTAGTTTGTTGACCTGCACGATATTAAGCAAGACAGAAAATGGATCTTCATGTGAATTTTCCTCAAGCTATTCCTTACAGCCATGTCTTTGCCTTTGGTGCACCGATTGGCTCGGAAAAACACCTGACGTTTTACTGAGGCTGAAACAACGACTTGGAACTGGTCATACTCTCTCAAAATATTTTTTGTACAAGTAAAATAGAAAAGGAATTATGTGCAGGTTGCAAGAACTTTGACACAGGAGGCCATTTAGCCATTCATGCCGTGGTTTGCACAAACCCAAAACCATCCCATCCATACACAACCTACCTCCACATGGAAGCAGAGAGATGCTACTTGTGCGGCATTTTTGGTGCTAGGTGCAAGCCTTAAATGCCCGATCCACCTCAACCTCTTCTTTTTCTCATTTATACCATTTTTATGATAATCATCCATATTCTTAACAACTTCGATCGATTTCATATCTCCACAGCATTGGCTTCACATTTCAACCCTTGCCCACTTCCCTCCCCTTCCCATCATTTTCCACCTCCTCCCTCCACTCCCACCATCTGGTTAATGCCGTGCTAGAGCTCATTAGCACAATGGCTTAAGGTCTGTTTTGATAAGTACTGTTTGCCAGTGTGGTGGTCATATGCGTGTTGTGCCAAGCCTGGTGATATTGAACCGTCAAAGGCAATTGTGCTCTCCATCAATGACAACCATCAGCCAGAATCTGATGGCTGACATCCCACAGGTTTGCTTCTACCATTAAAAGCCCGCCTCTCTATTTCAGTTCACTCATATCCTTCAAAACTCAATGCAAGAGAATGAAAGGACAGAGCTCGATAGATAAGAGACAGCAGAAAGAGTGACATAGAGAAAACAAAACCAAAAATTTTCTGGGCCAACAACTTTGGAGAAGTAGCACTAAAAGAGAACCCCTCTCATTTGATGAAAAAAAAATCTCAAAAAACCCCAGACCCCAGCGGACAATTTTCAAAACTCGCGACGACGCTTATGTACAGTGACATCACCCCCAGGCGCTGAATAGTTTACGTTCTGTATCCAACGGATTAGGCTGATCTGGATCGGACCTGAACCAAATCGAATCCAATTGTTCTTGTCACGACCATCTCATTCCACAAGTTTCAGTATAACTGCGTCATAACTTGTAGGATATCCATGCATGTATATCGTTTTGGCACATATCTCCCTCATGAGTGAAGAATCACTTTAAAGAATATTTAAAAAATTGTCGGATCCGGATCTTCCAACTAAAATTCTAATCAATTTGTCCTTGTGGCCACCATAAACTCTCTCCAAACTTCGTCCAATCCAGTCTAATCAACTTTGGAACGATATCCTGTTTTAGACAGACAGACAGGACAAACAAACAACAAGCCGAAAAGGGTTGAAAATAACCTCCACCCACCTTTCGTGGCGGAGGTAAAAAAATGAAAAATAAAACACAATAAATCTCCGCAATAACAATCGTTTCCGATACGTCAATCTACGTACCAAGTACCTGCTGTGTGGGCAAACAGCTTATACACATCCGATCACCCTAGTAAAATTTCTCAAAAAGTTCCTCGATTCAAACTCATCACTACTCATCAAATTCTCACGAGGAATCGGTAGGAATGTTTTAGGTCTTGGAGTGTGTGCGTTTGTGTGTCCTGCAGAACCAAAATTTCTCATTTTCAATGTTCCGCCAGATATAGTTATGTGAGAGTGACTACCTGGACAGCAAAGGTCTGGGGATTCTGAGGAAGGAATTTTGAATGTTTTGTCATCACGTTGTGCTTACTGAAAGTGTTAATATGAAAAATGGAAGTCGTTGTTATTGCTTATCTCCGTAACTCCGTCGAAGGAGGGTGGTACCTCGTTGTTGTTAAGGAGACTTGCTTGATATCCTTGTAGTTGTTCATCAAACAGAAATTCGCTAGCTTCACCAACTTTTGTGATTGACAGAGAGACCGTGAGATGAGGGTTAAATAATTCCACAGCAGAACAAACAATCTTTAATGTCTGACCGCGTGCTGACACAATGGCAAAAGGACATTAATCTCCTTGACAGCTAATTGTTCACGACTCGCACCGCTCCGGGCACGACACCACGTCATGACACCACAAAACGGATCAAGGATCATAAACGAATGAAGTTACTAATTTATTGTTCTTTCATTGTGAAGACACTATGGCTGTAGTCGACATATTTGCTGGGGTGCAACTGTCCACTTATGCACGTATGCCTCCGGTTAGGTCTAGAGCAGAATTGTAATAGTTAGAGGTGCAAGATAGCTCGTTCCTACTTTTCACGCGAAGACACGTGAGCTTCTTTCTAACGCTCAACAACTAATGCTGACAAACTGACTACGATTTAATCGTCCATCCGAGGGAGTGCAACACACATTTGATGAATTGCCCTGCGCTGTGAAACACCCAGCGATGACGGTTTATAAGCCATTGACGGCAATCAAACCCGGGCAGGACAGCTCAAGTGCTTAGCCTCTCTCGAGGCCATCCTGCCATCCAACACGTGAAGTCTTGCTACTTGTAACACGGTTTTATTCTTGCTGGCCACAAAGAGGTTACTCGAATGATATCTTTTCTTATCACAGGCATTGCACTATCATCATGCTGATGCAGATGCATCAAAGAATCTACCTGGTACAAACGTTGTGGTTGTACCGGCGTTTAGGACAAGGTCTCTTGCAGGTGTGTAGGGGCGTTCGTACCCAGGCCCCCCTGTAGTGCGACACCCAGATGTCGACAACAATCTGCATTTGGCTCGCTGAACCCCTTGCTCCCTTTTTCCCTCAAAAGAAGACTAAATTACACTCTTAATAAAACCTGTGCTTTCAAAGCTTCCACCTTCCGTTTTACTTCATCCTCTGATAAAGCAGCACCTGTGTTGCCCCCTTGTCTACCCACCCCACCCCGCATCTCCTTTTGCATTACTTTGTGACTCAAATACCACCACCCACTTTCACGGCCCTTTACCCACCGTTCCCGACCACTGTCCAGCGGATCACGGCAATCTGCTTCAGTTTATCATCTTCTTCACGGAGAGCAGCATTTTCTGGTGCGAGATGAGGACGGTCGATCAGTGGATGTCCATAAGCGGTGAGTACCACTGTGTTAAGGTCTGCCATTATCTCCACCAGCTGTGACGAGTTTAGGCAACACTGAGCGTCCCATTTTCTCTCGCAAGTGAATCTGCGGAGAATCCGCACTTGCAGATTGAAGTGGTACAGGATGAAAAGGTGGGAAGAAATTCTTTTTAAGGAAACGCGTTGGAAACATCACTATAATTAAATAAAATTATTATATGTATTACGTCTAGCAAGGTTACAACTTTACAACAATTTGCTTAAAAAACTCAAGTTGTTTCTGCTCGGTAATGTCTTTCAATTGTAATTGAAAGGACAGCTCTTCGGCAACAATTATTATCATTTCGTGAGCAGCTCTTGTGGTTGCTGTTGCATGCTGCCTGGGAGCAACGGCTGTCCGCTATGTGTCTTCCGATCACAGTCTGGTACTCTTTTCCAACTCCCGAAGATTGACAAGCTCTTCAACCCCCTGGTTTAAGTTCATGGCCAACGGGCTCGAACTCAGGACCCGGAGGATATCCAAGCACCACCCTAACGCTAAGCCAACTCCAGACCCCCATTCAATGTTTGCAAGTTGTTGACCCCGATAAAACAATAATTTATACTTGCCGAAAGTTGACACGACTACATTTTACCGTGTGGAAAATCAAGTTTTGGACTGATGTCGAGCACTAGCCCTCCTTTTACAGCTTTCGCGAAAGCGAAAAGACGAAATGCTGATCGACCGACAAAATTACTTTCTGCCATGAAATTGGAATGTGTTCCTCACTCAAACCTATCCACCCCCACCACTCCTTTCCCCACGCCATGCATCCACATTTATATATTTAACTCATCGCTGTAAATTGCAAGAATGCAGGATGGCCTAGAGGACCGCACACTCGCCTTAGCGTTCCAGCCTGGTTCTGAATCCCGATCTAGCTTATAAACTATATCCCGTGTTCACAGTGCAATCAACGCTGCATTTGCCGTTCCACGATGGACATTAACTGGGCGCCGTCTGCCGCCATTTTAGATTGGTCGATGATTAAAGTTCCAACGGTGTGTCCTCGCGAAAGTAGGTAGTCATCTCCGGAACCACTGAACACATTTCGAAATTCCACCGACCTACAGAGGGCGTTGTTGCATCACGGCACAAGCCGCACCCTCAGCAATTGTGCCACTGCGATAAGGAAAGAAGCCTTCAACTCGCTGAAGCGAATTCCAATGTTTTTTCGGAAACCCCCCCAACTTTCGAACGCAAAATTGTCGAACAAAGAGCTGACATCCACCTCGCTCCCACACAGAATGGATGCGCTCCGATGCGGTGAGCAAGCCAAGCAGCGTTATCACCAGCTCTGGAATCATGGCATGTTGTAGACAGCCCGCAGGTCTCCCTTCTTAATCTGATGCACCACACAAACACCCTGAACAAACCCGCACTCAACCCTCCACTCTTAAAGCCGACGGCAGACGACGTGCAGATAGTGCTGAGGGGGGGGAGATGACAACATTAGGAAACGAACTATGAGATGGTTTAGTAGGGAGAGAGGGATGGTTGAAAGGAGTTGTGTGAGGAAAAGAAAAGAAGAAATGAGAAAGGAGCAAGAAGAGGAAGCGGAAAGTGGGACAGCAGGAATTGTCATGGAATACGTGGAAGAGTGGAGAAGGTAGAAGGGTGACTTTTTTTTTTTCTCTTCGGCTAAATAATGTACATACGTTAGCTAAGAGAAGCTTTTCAGCGATGGGATAGTTCTCATATCAGCATTTGCAATCAGCATTTGACAGGGTGAGACGAGAGCAGGTGGCACTGGTCACAATCTGACTGTTCTCTAATCATATGCAAATCTGAGCACATTATCATATCTCAATGTACATCGATGTCACAATGTACACCAACTGTTAAAAATAATGTTCCATGGCCTTGCCAGGGTGTACATACTATGAGGATACGCCACAAGATTGCACTGTTAACGGCTGCATGCGCAATGCTTAAGGAAACAGGCGCACCTTGAATGGTCACACGTTGGACATACGGCAGGCAGGTATCGTGAGCAGCTGCTGAGTGGTGAAGCTTCGCGGCTGTCTCCCAAGCAATATACCTTCCCTGCAGAAGACAATGAGTTCAAGTGAAACAAGGTTCAGACAAGGACAATTCACAGCAGTGCTTCACTGCATGACCCCACAATTATCGTGTTCAAATGGCAAAGCAATTTGCGAAGCAGATTCCGGTAAGCCGAAGAGTCCGCGTCGGCCCCGTCTCAAATTATTAACGGGAGTCAACTGATGTATGGAATACAGACGAATGTCGGATGCCATTTTGGCCATGGTCTACTACTCACTTATGTTTCACGATCTATTCAAGTTTGGCAAGTAGGATTCACATTCATTTTAAGGTATTAGTACGTTGTATACTTTTTCGTCCAATAGGATGGATGCGTGCACAACGGGGCTGCCCAGGTTGCACTTCTTGCCTTCCAAGTCTCTAGTTTGTTTGATTCTCGACCACACTTTAACATTCGGCTTGGCGTTCGCAAGCAGGGGTGTATCCATCAAAGTGCCGCGTCCTGCACCTGCGGACATTCGAGCAGTATGTCTTGTCTGCATCGCATTAGCCGCTGTAGATGAAAGATCCCACGGTGTCTTCGACAAAGAGAAGTTGATTTTATTCGCGCAGCACCCCAAAAAAAATCCCAAATTCCTGCTTTGACTCAATGATAGTGAAGTAAAAGACACCACCCTGTGCTGGCAATCCTTGCCATGAAGTTGCTTTGCTACCACTGAATTCAAAACTATTGTGTAAACAGAGAACAGGACAAGATGAGCACAACAGACAGTTGCTTTGGCAAACTTAAGATTGACCCGCGAAGAATACAGCACTTGTCTATTTAAATCCACAGCCTTTGCAGATGGAACAGCCAGCATTTCATTCCAACACTCCTGAGCCTCCTGCAAGCCTCACACTCAAGCATACATTACTGCATAATAACAGGCCCACCGATTGATCTGTGACCACACGCTGCTTTTTTATAAAAAAAAACAACCTCATGTTGTGTACACTTGCTCGACAAATATCTTGCCTTCATTTCAATTCCACACACTTTGGGTGGGGGGGGTGGGGGGGGGAAATTAATAACTAAACACCACTCAAATGCAACTTCATTACTTAGCAACAGTGAAGTGAGCAGGTTGTAGATAGGGGGCGAGTCTATCGCGAGCACCCTGAACCAATTCCAAATTCCTGCTCAACCCCACTGGGCGGTGCGCGGAGGGCACCGTACCAGTGGCACCAGACGAGTGCCCTCAAGCCAGCAAGTGACACTACCCCAGCAATGTGTGCTGCATAGAAAGATAAAAAGAAGCGAATGACATCAAGGAATCAGTTGGCAGAATTCACAGTTCCAGGGCATGCTGCTTCCGAAACATCAAAAGCAGAGGTTTATTAATAGCATCGGTGTTTCAAAAAAAAATAAATAAACAAAAGGGCAGCTTGTCACAATGCTGCGATCATAAGCTTCAGGAAATTCCACCTGCTCCAAATCACGTGCAGCGGCCGGCCCTTGAAAGATATATGTCACAAATACACGTCACTTTCTGCACACTGTTGTAAGTGGGTGAGAATGAAGGCAGAGGCTGAACAGGCAGGAAGAAAGCTGTCATGATTGACAGGAATAGAACCCACTGGATTCATGAAAAGAATGACAGGGGCAGACGTGTGGTCACAGTTTATGTCGAGTCTTGAATCCTGGTTGGAAATGAAGAGGTCATCCCTATAAATTGATATTACTTGTGGCATGAGGATATCTGCATAAATATTTATTTTGTATTTTCTTGGTCGATTGTCCTTTTCCTAATCGTTTTTGTCAAAAGACTTCATTCGAGGTGGCAGGATTTCTAAAGTACGCACACTCGCACTCAAGCTGTCCAGCCCGGGTTCGAATTCCCGACCCAGCCTTAAATCTTTCATCCCGTGATTCACGAGTGGTTCATGAACGTGTTCGACGTCCTTCGGATGGAAAGTTAATAGGCGTCCCATTCGCCGGAATAATTGATGGACATTAAAGAGTCCGTGGAGTACTTCGCGAAAATAGGCGAGCCATCGCCAGCACCAACAAATTCCAATCATTCCTGCGCAAAAACCTAAGGGCACTGCTCACGGCACATTGCCTTCATCAGTAGACGGCTATGTGTAGCCTTGAGCTGCTTATGAAAGAAAAAGAAGTACTTTGCTTTCAAAGCAGATTTTGTGAGCTACTAAAATGAAGTCCTGCGGTATTGAACAAATAGGATCAAGGCTGGTTCAAAATGCCATTAACAAGACTGGACGCACTATGGAGCCCTTAGTCTCAGTCTCCGTATATCATACCCTGCAACGGACATGGTTGCTGCCAAGCGGTTCTGGCGAAGGTATGCTGAATAATGTAATAATATTACCTCTCGCGCAGTTCAGGATCCAGCATAACTTCGCCCTGCTACCATTGAGTTGGGCTTTAATTGTAAAAAAATAATGCCAGCCAGACAGTCCACGAGCACAAACGTCTATCTGAATGGTAGGGGCACATCATTGAAGGAACGCCCTGCCTGTTGAAGCTTTAAGAGGACTAGGTTTAATTTATAGCTGCGTCGGACAATGTCAAAGCCAGAGCGAGCGGCATGCTCGGAGGTGAGTGTGCTACCTTTGCACCGTTCCTGCCGGGAGGCCCTTATAGACGCCATGACAGTCCATCGCTGTGAGCCGAAGAAAATATGTTTTAAAACTGAAAATCAAAGTGTCAAGTTCTGTTTCTAATTAATTTTAAAGATGGTAACAAGGTTTACCTCTCTCGTTCCGAAAAAGTTTGCTCTCGGCTGTCATCGATTGTATTGTTTTTCTCATTCCAAGTGCATCTCTCAGTGAACTTTTTGTTTATCCTTCCGAAAAGGATGTTTGGCATATGTTGAAAATGACTCATGTAACAAGCTTCAGGAATGCAATTGTTAGCTCAGCTCAGCATCTCTCTTAACTTGCTTGATCATTCTTGATAATGCCAACCAGGCGGGTGTGGCCCTAAGTGCAGAGTTTTTAAACGGACGTAGGCGGCTTCCTTCTCAGGCACAATAAGACATAAGAGATGAAAAGATAGATATCTAATACACTTAAATGTTCTTTCTACACTTCACTCACGACTACTGAGACTGTGACTTAGCATCAGCTACCGTTCACGGGTGAGAGAAGAAGGACTGAATTTTGCAAGCAGATGGACATCGAAGCCGGCTACCAACCGGAAGCAATTCACAGGAATGCGTGGACAACACCATAAATAAAATATAAATAGTTAATTTTAAAAATGGATGAAATAAAAAATGCAAGTTGAAGCTGACTCCGGAGACAATGGGAAGCATGTAATGTATATGTGCCGACGGACACGAAGCAGATAACACCTCCAGGAAACACAAAAAGTACATGCACAGAACGTCAGAAAATCATTCTGTAAATGAAATCTAATCAATGAAACAAAAAAGAAATCAATGCAGCGTGAGCGACCCAAGACAATCGAGGAGACAGAGTCGTCGTATTTGCTACAAATGTGTAACCGCATAACCCCCACTAGTGTGTATGTATGTTGCGAATTCGCGCCCGTCCACGGCGTGTCAAAACGGACACGTAACCGAGATCGCGGCACGTCGCCCACGGAGACGACATATTCAGTCGTGACCCTCTCGCGACAGCAAACGTCGAGAGTCTAGTCCACGAGTGGGGTTTAACCTCACCTAGCGATCGTGCCACATTGCCCACTGGGGCCGCGCAGGAAATATAGGGTTAGGCTCGCGGCAAATTCGATCTACCTAATACCTGCGCGAGATTGGTCACGACGATAGCGAATCGTACCACGCCACAGGCGACTTCGGATACGAACTCGCTTAAGCGCTCCAGTTTCCCGTGCTACAGTGATAAACCGAGGGTTTAATAGCCGTCGGCCTCCGACGGTTCCGATTACTACCGGATGTTGCACCCACTTACGAAACACCCTATCGTAAGCAAGATGGAGATTCATTTAGAGAAAAGACACGAAGCGAAAAAGGAAGAAAACAGTTCACACAATGGCACATTATGTCCCTGCACTACGTAAAAAGCACGCTTAATAGCATCTAGCCATACAGTCAAAAATCGCACATAAAGCAACGAAAACAATAAAAAACAACGACGCAGAGATAATACCGACTGACGCGCAACACTACGGCAACACTTATACATGTTTAGCTTCACGACAGCGCTCAACACAAACAATTTACTACTTCAAAAGCAACGAAAAGAAAGCCACCTCACAGACAAGGAGGCAGACAAGGCCCGTATGGCCAATCCGCGGACCTAGAGGGACGGCCAGGTCGCGGACCGGTGGTACTGCCCTCGTGACGAGTGGCGGGCAAGCCGCAAAGGCCGCGCCAGCGTGCCGACTCCGGGCCGGCGTTGGCAGCCCAAGTTGGGGGCAGAGTGGAAACGGGTCCCCTGCACTATCCTCCGCGGGAAGGGACGATTGTGCATGCCGAGCTGCGGGGACGGTGGTGCTGGCTGCTTGGGTCCCGCGACGAACGAGCGACCCTCCCACACCGCAACCTCGTCGCGACCGTCTCTCTGAGCGGCACGCGACGAGAGCGTCAGCGCTTCGTGCATTGCACCGCGCGCACAGGGCTACCCGCGACACTTCTAAAGCTTATACCGAGCACCAGACTAGCGAAGCCGGCAACGCAGCTGGTAGACCGGCAGGCGGACGACCGGTGTGGGAGACGGAGCACTGGCATCACCAGCTCACTTCTGCTGCTCACGCCGCACTGACACTCTTCCACAAGCATACCCCCGTCCCAAGCACTACTCACGACCTAAAACTTCTAGAAACAACTCTCACGACTCGTTCCATGCCACTCTCCTCACCGAGCTCTCTCTCTGTCGCCTTGCGCTCGCCTTTTTATAGGCAGGAGAAGCCAATATGCAAATTTTCACAGATCAGAAGCGATTGGAGAGCGGGCCGACTGCCTCCGGTCAGACCTTGTCGGGCTCACAAATGGGCGTGAAACCTCTCCTGATCACTAAATTTGCAAGATACGACTTTCCATAGCACACGCATGGAGGCGGGCCAAGCCGCCCCGGCTTGCAATTGGACGAGGAGAGTTGGAGCTCGTGTAGATTTTTTATCCGAATTTTCCCCTCGGAAGGCCGCCATTCCGCGCTCTTGCGTGCTCGAGTGCGCTTCGGACCAAACCCGAACGGGCCCGAGACATGCCCGACGTTCAGTGCTCACAGGTGGTGCGGAATGGCCGCAAGAGAGAGCGTGGAGTGTGGAGGGTTTTCGGTGATGTTTGATGGTTATGTGCCGTTTGGAATGGCGTGATGCGATGAGTGGAGCATAGATGTGGCCGGTGGCGTGGTTGTTGCTGTGATGGCGTTGAGGACGTTGGTTGGTTCAAAATAAAGATAGAACAAGAAAACATGAGCTAATTCAAAAGCGTCGCAGCCCGATGAATCACATAAATTCCCTCTATAGCAAACGGGTTTGGCTAAACTACACATGCACCTATCAAGATATCTCACCACGGGCTCCCTTTATGTGGTTGTAATAGCGAATTCCACAGCGTAACAGTATGTTATTGTATATATAGATATATATTATATTGACTTACGAACTGGAGCCAGAGTCACTCAACAAACAGGTCCGATAGCTCAGTTATTTCGATAAGTAAAGTGGATAGATAGCTCCCCGTCCCTGTTTAATGGTAATTCTAATTGGTCATGCGCGTCCGGAGTTATTCTGATAGTCAGGTTTTTTCTTATTCATCATGAAATCTTCTACAAACACCAAGCATCAACGCTCACCTTCACCTCGCTCTGCCCATCGCCATGGGGCCCGTGTTGGGCGGAGTGAAGGAGGAGCTCCGGCGCTCTCGCCCATCAGGGAGATGTGAACGAGTTCCTCGGCGGTCGTCCAATGACGCACAGCCCACGCAGGATAATGTTCCTCTGCCTGCTTGGAGGGCGTCCGCCGGATGCCGTCACGCCCCCACTCCCCGGTCACCATAAACGGCCCTGGCACCCGTTTAGCCAGGATGACAGAGCGACGAGCGCATTTTGCTGCCAAACCGTCCAGTGAGGGAGAGCGGGGAGGAGAGGCAAGGCGCTCCCTCCCCCCTGGACAAGGGTGAATAAGGTTGTGGCGCGATCGAAAAAGGGAGAGTTTTGTGTTGTCTGGACGAGCGCTGAACCGGAGCTCTCGGACTCTGCTCGCGTTCTCGCTGGTGCCTAGGTTCTTCCATCGCATCTCGCTGGGCCTGGTTCTTCCATCTGCGTCTCGCTGGCGCCTGGTTCTTCATGCCTCCTCTCGCTGGTCTGGTCGTCCGTCTCGTCGAAGACCGCATGAGCGGGAAGGTCCAATGTCGTCGTGTTGTGTGTGTGTGTGTGTGTGTGTGTGTGGTGGTGTCTGGGGCCCTGTCTGTAAGTAGGAATGGATAAGTGCCTTCGCTGTGACATTATTGCGTTGCTTTAGTCGGTTTAACCCTGCTCTTATGTTTCCTTCCCCACCCATTGTAAATAATATCCATGTGTTAAATGTATCAGCTCGTTTTGTATTTTCTTCATTGGATTAATGCGGTGCGTTGTGGTTGGGAATATTAAGAAACCGTTGTTGCCGTAGTGGTGTGCATCTGGGACCGACGGAAGCTCGGTGACCATCCGCTCGCGGTCTGAGCACGCATACGGCTCATCCCGTACGAGTGCCGTCGAGGGTGTGAATCCTCGGATAGCTCCCACGTGGGTCTAGGTATTTGAAGTTGGCAAATAACACCTGTACCACGTCATGAATTATTGACGATTCACAGTCTGGTAAGGGACCCGTACCTCGAGTTTTCCGAAAGGTATGATCTAGATTCCAGGTGTTGTGTAGGTCGACCCTACTGCTCCACCTCGCGGTCGGCTTGCAGCCGATACCTCGGCTCGCAACAAAATATATATTGTTACGGCTGCTGGGAAATTCGCCATTACACCATAAAGGGCCCGTAGGTGAGATATCTTGATAGGTGCGTGTGTAGTTAGCCCAAACCGTTGTTTATAAGAGGGAATTTATGCTGACTTCATACCGGGGCTGCGAACGCTTTGAGTTAGCCATTTTTTGCTGTTCTATCTTTTATTTGAACCAACCACGTCTCAACCGCCATCACACAACAACCACTCCACCGCCACCATCTCGCTCCCATCCATCGCATCAGCCGCCATCCCAAACTGCACCATAACCATCAAACACCACCCGAAGAACCGTCACCACCTTCACCTCTCTCCTTCTACGGCAATTCCCGCACCACCTCTGAACACTGAACGTCAGGCTCGTCTCGGCCCGTTCGGCCGTTTCGGTGCGAGCGCACGAGCCGCGAGCGGCGAATGGCGGCCTTTTCGAGGGGAACAATTCGGCATCAAAACGCCAACACGCCCCTTCTCACTCCGTCCAAATTAGGTGAGCGCTGGGCGGCTTGGCCCCGCCTCCACGTGTGTAGTTGGAAGTCCGTATATGCAATTTTGGATCAGGAGAGGTTCACGCCCATTTTTGCCGACCAATGTCGACTGGGGGGCGGCGTGGCCCGCCTCCAATCGCGTTCTGATCCTAAAATTTGCATATTGGCTTCTCCTGCCACCTATAAAAGGCGAGCGCAAGGCGAATTAGAGAGAGTTCGGGTGAGGAGAGTGTGGAACAGAGAAGAGTGCAGAGAGAGTCGGTGAGGAAGTGTGGAACTGAGAAGAGTTGCGAGGAGAGTTGGGTTTTGGATTGCTTGGAAGTGTCGTCGAGAAGTGCTGTTGGGGACAAGAGATGTTGCGTTGCGTTGGTGAAGTTGAGGCGAGTGCGCGCCGTGGAACTGCAGCAGGGAGCTCGGGTCCGAGCAAAGGACGGCGGTCGGAGACGAGGTTGCGGTGTGGATCGCTCGTCTCGTCGCGGGACCCAAGCCAGCCAGCCATCCCCTCCCCCAGGGCATCAACAATCTCCTTCCCGCGCCTGAGATAGTGCAAAAGGGGCCCCGTTTCCCACCCACCCCACACGTGGTGCAACGAAACCGTCCAAGAGCACGGAGTCGGAGGCACAGCCGCGCGGCACATAGCGGCTTGCCCGCCAACACGTCACGAGGACGCGGTGTAAGACCCCCGGTCCTCGCGGACCTGGCCGCTCCTCTAGTCCCGCGCAAATTTGGCCTACAGGCCTGTCTCTCCTTATCTGTGAGGGTGGCTCTCTTCGTTTGCGTTTTGTGTAAATGTGTGTTTGGCGCCGTCTGTGAAGTAAAACTGTATAAGTGTTGCCGTGTGTACACGCGTTAGTCAGTTGTATCACATTGCTTATGTGCATTTCGATTCTGTATGGGCTGTATATACGTGCTTTCGTGTGTCGCGTAATAAAGTGCTTGCTGTTGAACTGTGCCGTTTCGCTTTCGTCTCCTTCTTTAATTGACTCTCCATCCCGCTTCACGTAAGGGTTCGTAGTGGGCTAGTACGCCCGGTAATTAATCGGAACCGTCAATGCGCGACGATAACACCACTCGGTTATCACTGTAGTACGGAACGGATCGCTTAAGCGGTCGTGTCCGGAGTCGGCCCTGTGGCGTGGTACGATCGCGCTCTCGACCATTGCGCAGATACTTAGTAGATCGATTGTGGCGAGCACCCTATCTGCGGCGCGTGGCAATTGGCACGATCGTGGTGAGGTTAAACACCCACCCGTGACTAGTCCCGGCGTTGTTCAGAGAGGGTCACGACTGAATTGTCCGTGCCGTGGCGACGTGCCCGCGATTCGAGTTACGTGGCCGTTCGCACGCCGGCGGGCGCGAAATTCGACAACAATATATAACGGCAACACTTATACAGTTTTACTTCACAGACGGCGCCAACACACATTTACACAAAAGCAAACGAAAGAGCCACCCTCACAGACAAGGAGGCAGACAGGCCTGTAGGCCAAATTTGCGCGGGACCTAGAGGAGCGGCCAGGTCCGCGAGACCGGGGGGTCTTACCCGCGTCCTCGTGACGTGTTGGCGGGCAAGCCGCAAATGTGGCCGCGCGGCTGTGCCCCGACTCCGGCCCCTGGCGTGCCTTGTTGGCACCACGTGTGGGGATGGTGGGACGGGCCCCTTTTGCACTATCTCAGCCGGGGGGAAAAGGAGATTGTGATGCCCTGGGAGAGGGATGGCTGGCTGCCTGTGTTCCACGACGAGAACGAGCGATCCCACACCGCCACCTCGTCGCGACCGCCCGTCCTTCTTGCCTCGGACCCGAGCTCCCTTGCCTGCAGGTCCACCAGCCGCTCACCGCTCAATTCACCAACGCAACGCAACGCTCCTTGTCCCAACAGTCCACTTCTCGACGACACTCTCCAAGCAACTCCAAAACCCAACTCTCTCTGCAACTCTTCTCAGTTCCACACTCTCCTCACCCGACTCTCTCTGCAACTCTTCTCTGTTCCACACTCTCCTCACCCGACTCTCTCTAATTCGCCTTGCGCTCGCCTTTTTATAGGTGGCAGGA